>CM033796.1:13741796-14092661 GCA_019656835.1 Rhododendron ovatum
TATTAACAAAATGGGTTCCCTCATCACTTATGATCGCTCTCGGATAGCCAAACCGACTAAAAACATTGCTCTTAAGGAATTCGAGCACAACTTTATGACCATTCGTTTTCGTGGCCACCGCTTCCACCCACTTAGACACATAATCTACCGCCACAAGAATATACTCATTCCCAAAAGAATTAGGGAACGGTCCCATGAAGTCTATGCCCCACACATCAAACAACTCCACCACTAGAATGGAGTTCAATGGCATCATGTCTCGACGGGACATGTTTCCGGCACGCTGTCACCGAAGACACGTCTTACAAAACTCGTGGGCATCTTTAAAAAGAGTCGGCCAATAGAAGCCACTCTGTAACACTTTTGTCGCCGTTTTCTTCCCACTAAAATGTCCCCCACATTCAAGAGTATGACAAAATGTCAAAATACTATGATACTTACACTCGGGGACACAGCGTCGAATCACGTGATCCGCGCAATACTTAAAAAGTATCGGATCCTCCCACAAATAATGCCCAACCTGAGAAAAGAATCGGTCCTTATCTAGACGGGACCAATGCGAAGGAATCTCACCAGTGGCTAGGTAATTAACAATAAAAGCATACCACGGAGGCCAAACTTGCGACACCTCAAACAATTGCTCATCGGGGAATGAGTCATGGAGAGGCACAGTGTCACATGAGGAGTCAACAAGGATCCTCGACAAGTGGTCGGCCACAGAATTTTCGGAACCTTTCTTGTCCCAAATTTCAAAATCAAACTCTTGTAGCAACAGAATCCATCTAATGAGCCTAGGTTTCGCATCTTTCTTAGAAAGCAAGTGACGCAATGCAGCATGATCAGAATACACAACAACCTTAGATCCGAGGAGGTACGACCTAAACTTGTCTAATGCAAAAACAACAGCAAGTAACTCCTTTTCCGTAGTAGTGTAATTCAATTGAGCATCGGAGAGGGTCTTACTCGCATAGTAAATCGCATGGGAAACTTTGTCAACCTGTTGGCCAAGGATAGCGCCAACTGCATAGTCGGACGCATCACACATGATTTCGAAAGGTAATTTCCAATCGGGTGACTGCATAATAGGTGCGGAGGACAAGGCATCTCTCAACTTGACAAAGGCCTTCATGCAGGCCTCGTCAAACACAAATGGCACATCCTTGGCGAGGAGATCGCACAAGGGTTTAGCAATCTTGCTAAAATCACGAATAAAGCGGCGGTAAAAGCCCGCATGCCCTAAAAAGGATCTAATCTGCTTAACAGAAGATGGGAGAGGGAGTCGCGAAATTAAGTCAACTTTAGCTTTATCGACCTCAATCCCCCTTGTAGACACCACATGTCCCAACACTATCCCCTCTTGAACCATAAAATGGCTCGTCTCCCAACTTAGCACTAAATTTTTCTCAATGCATCGCTCAAGCACCTTGCTCAAGTTACGGAGACAATCATCAAACGAGGTCCCAAAAACCGAAAAGTCATCCATAAAGACCTCGAGAAACTCCTCCACCATGTCAGAGAAAATAGACATCATGCACCGCTGAAAAGTAGCTGGTGCATTGCACAAACCAAATGGCATACGCCGGTAAGCGAAAGTGCCAAAAGGACAAGTAAAGGTAGTTTTCTCTTGGTCTGCAGGGTCGACGGGCACTTGATTGTATCCGGAATAGCCATCCAGAAAACAATAATAGCTTTTGCCCGCTAACCGCTCTAAGATTTGGTCAATGAAAGGCAATGGGAAGTGATCTTTCCTAGTCATGGAATTGAGCTTACGGTAGTCAATACAAACACGCCACCCTGTGGTGACTCGTGTCGGGACAAGCTCACCTCTCTCGTTCTCGACCACAGTTATGCCTGACTTTTTGGGCACCACCTGAGTGGGACTCACCCACTTACTATCCGCGATGGGGTATATGATACCCGCATCCAAAAGTTTCACAACCTCCTTCATTACCACCTCCTTCATATTTGGGTTCAACCTCCGTTGCATCTCACGAGATGGTTTGGCATTCTCTTCGCAATTGATGCGATGCATGCACACGGAGGGATCAATACCCTTCAAATCTGCGACGGACCACCCTATCGCACTCTTATACTGCTTAAGCCTATCAACCAATTGACCCTCCTGAGTGACAGAAAGGTCAGACGCAATAATAACTGGAACGGTGTCGTTGGTACCTAGAAACACGTACTTGAGATTAGCCGGAAGTGGCTTCAACTCAAGTTTCGGTGGAGCCTCAATAGACGGAGGGGCGGTCTCATTAGAAAGTGCAGGAAGAGGTTCAAACTGCGCTGTCCACTTTGGAGGTGAATTATTAAGTAACAGATTCACCTCCTCGATGGACTGATCGATATCATACTCCTCATACCCAAAGTGTGCCAAACAAGCGGCCAATGGGTCATCGGTCAAAACATAAGGCAATGCCTCCTCCACCAAGTCCTCCACCACATCGACTGCGAAGCAGTCTTCCTCTAAGGGAGGGTGTTTTGCGGCCTTATAAACATTAAGCTTAAGGGTCATGTTCCCAAAAGTCACCTCCATCTCTCCACTCCTCACATGAATATTAGCATTCGCGGTCGCCAAGAAAGGACGACCAAGAATAATCGGAGTCTGCTTTTTAAAGGTTTGCACCGGTTCTGTGTCAAGGACTATAAAATCAGCCGGAAAGTAAAAATCATTAACCTTGACAAGAACGTCCTCAACTACTCCACGTGGCACCTTAATAGATCTATCAGCTAATTGCAAGGTAACCGACGTGGGCTTCAACTCCCCAAGCCCCAATTGTTTGTACACCGAGTACGGAATCAAGTTGACACTAGCCCCTAAGTCTAAAAGTGCTCGCTCTATGGCATATTTTCCAATGACTATATCAATAGTCGGGGTACCAGGATCTTGCATCTTAAGGGGAGCGTCCGACTGAAAAACAGAGCTCACTTGCTCGGTAAGAAGGACCTTTTTGGACACATTGGTTCGATTTTTCCTCTTTTGAGTGCAGAGGTCCTTTAGAAATTTTGCATAAGTTGGGACTTGTTTGATGGCATCTAGGAGTGGGATGTTAACTTTCACTTGCTTGAATACCTCAAGGGTATCCTCCATAGATACTCCCCTCTTAGGAAAGGGAGATGGTGCATTCAAACATGATGGGAACGGGGCTTTAGGCACATAGGGTGGTACCTTAGAGCCTGCTGACACAGAAATGGGTGATGCAGGTGTGATTGGAGGGGTTCCCTCCTTACTCTGTGAACTCTCCTCCCCAAAGTCATCGGGGTCGGAAGGAGCCAAATGCTCATTCGATTTCACTTTCTCTGGTCGGGTTTCGACCTCTCTCTTATTGCGCAAAGTCATGATTACCTTAGCATCAGCAAGAGGCGGGTCATGAACCACAAACTGTCCTTCAGGGGGTTGGACAGGCTGACTGGGCAACCTACCTTCTTCCCTACGGTTAAGTGCATTGGCTATTTGACCTACTTGGGTCTCGAGCCGTGAGATGGACTGGGTATTAGAACGCACTTGCTGCTGGGTATCAGTTAAACGGTCAAGTGCTTGCAGCACCTTGTCCTCGAAGGATGGATCCGGCGTGGATTGGGTGGGTGCTTGGTGGTTTTGTGAGCGATAGGCAGCTGGATTAAATGGAGTATTAAAAGGCCTAGGCTGCTGGGCAGAGGAACTACCCTGCTCTTGCGACCTCCACGAGAAATTAGGATGCTTGGCCCAACCCGCGTTATAAGTACTAGAATACGGATCATTACTTGGTTGGGAGAAACCTCGTGCATTAGCGTACCCTTGTGCAGCATTAACCTGCTCCTCCACAAAAATAGGAAATTGTGGGGCTGCAGGACAATCAGTGATGAAATGGGCCGGACTAGCACATAAAGAACATGCCTCCTGAGAAAGTGGAGGCTGTGAGGTGGCCGGTCCCATACAAAGAAGCTTTTCAACCTTTTCAGTCGGTATTTCGACTTTGGAATTGAGGTCATGAGATGGTTTGATCTCATACATACCTCGTGGCTTATCAGAGCCAGTAGTGACTGACTTACCTCTCCTCTCAAAAGAAACATTTTGTAGGGACCCTTCGCTCATAGTTTCAAACAACTGCCAGGCATCCTCTTCATTCTTAACCATCACAGAGCCTCCACATGAGGCATCAACCATCACACGATGCTGCGGATGCAGCCCGGAATAAAAACTATGTACTAATTGCCACTTAGGTATGTCATGGTGCGGACACTTACGAATGAGATCCCCATATCTCTCCCAAGCCTCATAGAACTGTTCATTCTCAGCTTGTTGGAAAGTGGTAATCTCCTGCCGAAATCTGAGTGTTTTTCCTATGGGGAAAAATTTCTTAAGGAATGCCGCACTCATTTGCGCCCAAGATGTTATAGAATTAGTTGGCAAAGTACTAAGCCAATGTTTGGCGTTCTCTGTCAAAGTGAATTGAAACAAAATCAATCTCAATGCATCCATCGGAAAATTATGAATTAAAAGCGTGGAACTGAGGGCTTCAAATTCAGTGATGTGTTGATATGGATCCTCTTGAGATTGCCCTGGAAACTTTGGGAGCATTTGGAGAGTACCAGGCTTAATCTCATAGTTGTTAGCCGTGATGGCGGGTAATCGTACACATGATGGTGTAGTGTACGCTGTGGGGGCAAAGTGTGAGTTGAGAGGGAGGGGGTTAGGTATCACAACCCTCCTCTCTCCATTAGGATTATCATCTGCCATTGTGACTAAGTCGGCCTTTCTATTACCCCTACGTCTCTTTTCCAAGTCAAAATTAAGAGGTATGAGTTCAGGTTCCTGTGACCGACGACCAAGCATGCAAGTTCAATACCCCTCAGGTGTAAAAATGGGGTACTCCAGACACAGACACTAATTTGCCAAAATGAAGAACAAACTCACAGTGGGTCAACGAAATCGCTTTTATATCACGGCACCGCTTCTCCACAGTGATCTTTGCTCGTTTTGCCGCCTCGTAACCTGTAGCTAAAAGTACCAAAACTAACAAACAAAATAAAAATAAATAACAATGAACTAAACTAAAAACTAATTAAATTAACGCAACTGTGCAAACTGTCCCCGGCAACGGCGCCAAAGTTTGACCGCGTCGTTCCGTGTCAAAAATATATTTATAAAACCTTGGAATTAACTACTACTCCGTAGAATATTGATTAAGACCGAGTATCGTTCCAACGGAGACATTATGGCTAAGTTACGATAATTTCAATTAACTTTTAGATTAATTCGGGCAAAAGAAGTTTGGTTGTTTGAATTTGGAGAATTATTAAACTAAGAGAAATAATTAAATGGAAAGTTTGTAACGATTGGAGAGAAAATCTAGGGTTCGAATCCACCTCGACCGCGTAACTCCAACATGCACAGGTAAGATTAATTATTCGAATCAGAAGGGATTATTACTAGGGTTTGCAAACCCTAGCAATAATCATCTAGAAAATAATTAAGTTGTTAAAAGGTATAGATTATTCCATAGCACGGACCGTCTCAAAAGTACGGACTGGCCGCCTAACAGCACAACCCGTCTTACGAGTATAATCTATCTCAGAACTCCAACTATAATCGATGAAAACCATTGTATAACTCATATTTGAAAGCATGCATACAAATACTCAATAGATTAAAACCATCAAAATCATTCCATTCAATTGAAACGGAAAGGGTTCTTAGTTATACAATCGATTCGAATAATAAACCTAAAACCCATACATAAAATAGAATTACTTGGTGCGAAGTATCATCTTCCCCCTAGATGATGGAGTTAGCCGGCCATGGAAGCTGGAGCCCTGTTCTCTGTTCTTCGACAAAATCCCATCTGCCGCAGACCCGTGCTTCTGAAAAACCCTTTTTCCTTCGGAAGACCTTTTTTTTCTTTTTTACCGTCGCAGCCTTCTTTTCTTTGTCAGGCCATAATAATACTAGAGTTATTACACCCTAGGTCCTTAGACTTTGGAACATGCTTCAAGTTGGTCTCTAAACTTGTTAAAGTTTGCACTTTAACTCATTAAAATGTCAAGCCTCCAAGTATCTACAAACACAAGAAATGCATCACTAATCTCCAAATAATAATATAAATAGACTTAACAAGGCATAAATTAGAAGGATTAAATAGGTGCTTTTCAGCACCTATCAGCCACCTCATCAAAAATTGTAGGGCACTACACCTAGCATTGGAGCATTTTGATGGCTGAGATGAGGAAAACTTGACATTTTAGCAATGGAATAGAAATGCCAAATTCTCGCTTGTTGAACACTTTAGCATGCCGAAATTTATGTTCCAGATTGCCAAAATTCCATTTCCATTGGAGTTGCTCTGAGTCTCTGACCAAACCAAAAAGTGGGCTGTCTTTGAGAAGCCATTGGAGATAAGGGCCAAGAGCATTCTCAGTGGTCTTACCCAATATCAAAGCATTTGGCCAGCATTCTACTGTTGTGGAGCTAGTTTTTGGCACCACTACCACGTTGGCCATTGAATCACTTATTATTCATCACCTGATCACTACCATTCTAGTATCTGCTGCTGGACAAGGGGAACACAGATACAAAAGCAAACCCCAATGGAACTAGATAAGCAAGCTATAGCCCCCCATTTCCCCATTGTTATTTTTTCTGCCTACTCTTTGTCTGTGAGGTGTTTGTAAAAAGCTCTCACAGACTCAGAACAACTCTTCGACGGTATAAAACGGCTACAATCCATGAATGGCAAGCATGCTTTCTTCAATCCAAATTCCTAACAGCCACGATTGCAAAATTCTACAAGAACCAAATCAGTACTTCATAATTTTACATTAAAGACCCAAGAATATAGAAATAGCTATGGTGATTAATTCGGAGTAACAAGGAGGATACACAATATATCTAATCAAACAAAACCCAACCCACAAGAAATAAACGTGAAATTAACAAGAAAACCAGAGTAGGCGGGAGGGTCCTCCTCCTCTGTAACTCGTCCGCCTTGAGTCCCCTCAGATTGAGCAGCTGTTCTGAAAGAAGAGAGAGGGTATTGGAGGTGGAGCTTGACGAGGCTTTTGTGTTTTGGGTTCAGAAATGGAGGGCTAGGACTAGGAGGCTTCGGGTGGAGAGAAACAGAAATGAAATTCAAGGCCATGGGTTGATGGTTTCTCTATTTCTAATCCGAGCCTTTTGAAATCGAGCATTTGAGCTTTTTCTGTCATCCATAGTCTCTGTGAGGCTACAATTTTTCTGCACTCGTTTGTCTCCCCAAGTAACTGTTTGGGGAAAAAAAAACAGCTCCTCCAGTAACAGGGGTGGAAACGAGCCGAGCCGAATCCAGCAACGGCGAGCTCGAGCTCGATTCGAGTCTTAACAAGCCGAACCCTTAATGAGCTAAGTTTATCCATTTACTAAACGAGTCTCTTTAATCGAGTCGAGCCTCCCTTAACGAGCCCAATTTTTGTCGAACGAGCTGAGCTCCACTTGGCTCGTTTAGTAAATAAGCGAAATACTCGAGCTCGAGCTCGCGAGCTGCTCTGTTGATTGTATTCCATATATTTCTATGTGGGCCACAAGTTTAAAGATTTTTTTAATAAATTCCAGTCACATCAAGGCCAGCCTTGATGTTTGAGTTGCTCAAATCCGACCTCAAATTTGATATTTCACCTATTAATAAGTCATAAAAAATAAAAAGACATGCAAGTTAAAAACAAAAACAAAATCACGGTTACTTGTGCTTTTAGCTTAAATTACAGTATAAAATCAAAATTAAAATGTAATTTAGCTAGGTTAAAGTGTTTTATCATTAACATGAGCCGATTTTTAAAAAATACTGTATATGTCACCTTGCATTTTTTAAGCACAACTATCACATAACTAGAATAAAAAAATGGGAGAAACTTACCTGAGGTTTTGATTTCACCAAGAAGAGTTAGGATTTCCAAAATCCTTTTTCCAACACCTATGAGCTTAGGAGAATGATATCCCCACCGCGGTTCCTCCACTGAACCGCCCACCGTACGCACTCTGGGCCCACTCCAGTTACCGGACGGCCAATCTAATCCGTCCAAAAATTCTAAAAAAAAAAACTGAGTGGGTCTTCACGGAAACAATGGCATCTGATATGTGTACATGCTCAATCCGAACTTCCAAAAATCAGAGATCCAAGCCGTTAAAAGATGGAAAATGGGTTCGAGCACTTAAACATGTCGGATGCCCTTGATTTCTGCGAGAACCCACTCGGTTTTTTTTTATAAAATTTTTGGACGGATCGGATCGGCCGTCCGGTGGTCGGAGTGGGCCCGGCGTGCGTGTGGTGGACGGTTCGGTGGGGGAACCGCGGTGGGGTATCATTCTCCATGAGCTTAAGGCTTAATTCATAGAACCCTTCCATGGGCGTTGACGGAGTGTGCACCGCCGGAATGCGTGGCTCATTTTGGATCCCCTTACGCCAGGTCTTTCTCGTCTTGGCCTTTTGCCTGTGAAATTCAAACATTACTTTCCTGCACAGATAATTTGAACTGTTCAATAATTTAAAAAAAAGTTGAGTCGCAAGGTGAAAAATCAGTTCAACTGGATAAGTGTAAGTGCTTAATTCAATCTTGTAATTTTTCATTCAAATTACATGAGACAATTTTTCATTTAGCTTACTAGATTCTGTGATTTTACGTAATGAGAATGAAAATTGAAAGATTCCATAAAACACTGAAATTTCACCCGACCACCCGATTTAAAAAAAAAAAAAAATTAAACAGCTCGAATTATTAGTGCGAGACCTATAATGGGCCCCGCGTGCAGGATTATTGGGTACTTCTGGTTTCCATCGATTCCAGTATGGAGATATGCCTCGCCTTGATTTCCATATGATTCAAACTCTGTCGTAACAAAAGGGCTATTGGTCGGGTCAGACTGATCCCTGCCCAAGGTTTCCCGAGATCAGCCCAAAAAGAGAGTAGCTTGCCCAAGGAAGGTAATCTAGTTGATTCACTATTGGTCATGAAGCTTTCTCTTTGGGAAAATGACGCCCGTGACATGTTTTGATAATTAATACCTGTTAAGGATATATTAAGAATATTTATTAATGCTGAAAATATTATTGGTAAGTATTAATTATCAAAACACGTCATGAGCTGTCATTTTCCCTTTTTCTTTAAGATCCCATAGGCCCGCTCTACATTACCAGGAATGGGGTTTATCAAACGGTAACTGAGGGCTTGTTCGTTTTGAGTTATGAAGGAGATTTGAGTGGAAAGTGATAGATAAAGAAAATGTATTGAGAATCATGGACAGAGATTTTAAAACCTCAAACGAACGAGCCCTGAGGAATGGCAGTGGCTACATGATGTGCCACATGTCCTAGATGGTGGTACGAGAGGGGAAAACTTTCATTATTGTTATTTCGGTCATTGAACTCCAAAAAGTTCCGATTCAGTCATTTAAAAACATTGGATTTTCGCAAATGCGATTAGGCCTGTCAATAGATCGGATTCAATTCGAAAAATCCGGATCCGGATCCGATAATGTTAATCCGAAATCCGATAATCCGAATCCGGTAATTCAAATACGGATTCGGATCGGATCGGATTAAATCCGTTATCAATTCGAATCCGAACTTTATTTATTTTAATTTTTAAATTTCTTTTAAAAAAAAACAGTAAATTTTTAATTTTGAAAAAAAAATGTTTAAGAAGTTGTATTTTTATTTTTACTTTTTATTTTAATTTATTTTAAATTTTTTTTCAGAAAATATTTTTTTTTGCTAAAATTTTTGAAGTAAAAAAAGTTTTCGGATTCGGATCCGGATTACCATTATCGGATTCGAGTCTTATCGGATTCGGATCGAATTCGAATCGGATCCGGCCCATTGACAGGCCTAAATGGGATCAGATTCCGGCCATCGATTAGTTTTATTTGTTTTTCAAAGAAAGCCAAGAGTTTACTTTGCCATCACTTATTCCCTTTTACCTTCTTAATCACATTCCAATCATATATATATGTGTGTATGCATCACTTACAAGTTACAACGTAGGATTGGTACTTTATTCTCCTAGTACCAACCAGAAATAGTAATAAACTCCGAAGGTTTGTGCATGAAAATGGTTTGGACCATTACTTTTGGCACTCCATATGCGCACACACATTCACACACATTTAAAGGGTATACATCAATGTTGGCAATTTCATACCATACGGGACATAAAAATGGTACTTCATATAAGTAGGTGTTCCGTACCGCCTCAAAATATCGGCATGTACTCGTTGATATCAGGCTTATCGGCCTGTACCGGACGATACCGGATTTGTACCGAGATCTCGGCCGGCACATCAAAAAATTGTGTATTTTTTCTTTTGCTTCAAAAAGGCTTGGATTTTTAGATAATTCAACAAAACTTAGAGTTTATAATATCTTAATCATCTTAATTTGTTATTAGGACTAATTTAAGGTATATCGAAATGTTAGAATTTATTTTATATCTCTATATAAAATATATGTTATGGTCAATCCTGAACAATATCGAGATATATACTGGTACAAGTACATACCGTTTCAATAGAGAAAACGGTACACTTGTCGGTACAGAATTGATAACTTTTGTATACATATCCATATGTCTGCATATACATACATCCCTTTCTTTATTCATCAGCAACCCTTTTCGTGAAGCACTGTCATGAGCTCTATTCTTTTCTTCGTGGTCATCTCTCTCTCTCTCTCTCACTACTTGACCACATATGAGGCATTGCTTCGTATCTTTTCCCGCATAAAACACCATTCCATTTGTCAGTTATGGCAAACTCTGCAACAAATTTCAACGGTACTACTTTCATGAGCTACCGCTCCAGAGCATACAAATCCGCATCCGAAAAGACACCCGAATCCCGCCTATTCCTCTGCGACTTCTTGAGAGAGTATGGCGCGGCGGTACCAATAGACAACCGGGGCGACACGGTCCTCCATCTTCTGGCCATCAACGGCAACAGGGCTGCATTCGAAAGCCTACTCCGGGCAGGCCTCCTGACCGATGAAGCGCTGACAAAGAAGAACGTGCATGGCAATACCGCCCTGCACGAGGCCGCCAGGTCCGGGCAGACGGAATTCGCGGAGATCATGCTGAGGAGGAAGCGGGATCTGGTTTTCTTGCGCAATCATGACATGGACGAGACGCCTCTTTACGTTGCCGCTGCTTACGGGAAGAGGGAGGTTTTCAGGGTTTTGGAGAGTTATCGCAGCGATTGCATGATGAACAGACGCGATGGCCGCACCATTCTCCACGCTGCTATTGATGGAGAACGTTACCGTATGTTTCTGACTTTCTGGTTACGTGCTTCTGAATACTGTACGTATAGTAATTGCCACTGTTATGCATACACCATACAGCATTTGCATACTGCATATATATATATATATATATATATATATATATATATATATATATATACAGTCAGGTTCCGGTAAGGGATCCCTTATTTTTTAAAAATGCGGGACTTTTCTTCCCGATTGAATTTCGATGATCCGAGCCGCTCAAAGTGATCAGAACGTGATTTTAAGGGTCCCCGCGAGAAATCAGCAAAAAAAAAAACCGGAAAAGGCTTCATCCGAGCAGTTTTCATTGAACGGTTAAAAAAAAACTGCTCGGATGAAACCCTTCCCGGTCATTTTTTTTGCTGATTTCTCGCGGGGACCCTTAAAATCACGTTCTGCACACATTGAACGGTTCGGATTTTCAAAATTTGATCGGAAAATGAAAGTCCTGCATTTTAACAAAGTGAGGGATCCCTCACTTGATAATTTGTGTATATATATATATATATATATATATATATATATATATATATTCTCTATATTCTCAAATAGACACATTGAGTTGGGTGGTGGTGCATATTGGACAATATCTTGCCTTGCACAAATGCAGTTTGAGTAACATTTCCGTTCATATGTGATAGAGATGGTGCCGGCCATCTCCCTCGCCAACATTTTCGCGTTGTCGTGCACAAATGCATTTTGAAATTACACATCTCATGGGAACTAGGAATCGCTGCAATAACTTTCCAAAACCCGGAAAACATTTTCGCGTTGTGTGCACAAATGCGTTGTCGTGCACAAATGCAGTTTGAGTGACATATCTGTTCATATGTGAGAGATGGTGCCGGCAATCTACCTCACCAACATTTTGATAGAGATGGTGCCGGTGTCCTAGATCTCTTTGAGAACCAGCAAAGAGATCTAGGACACCAGTTTGCCGGCCACCATCCCCTCTATAGCCTAAAAGTAATGAGTTCGGGAACTTCTATTTAAACACACATTGTTATCTTGCATGCACCTTCAAGGCTTCAAGTACACATCTCACGGGGATTGGAGTAGGATTTTAAAATCTTGCTCAACGTACATTCATTAAAATCTTGCTCAAAGAGGAAAAATTTAATTTTTTTTGGCTTTTTTTTTGTTTTTTGGCCAATCGTAATTTTTTTACTTTTAAGTTTATTTCATCATAACGAAGAAATAATCCATTTTTTAATCGATGAAAAACTAACAAATATGAGAAAAAAATTTATATAAGAACCAAAAAATAAGCTATTTGGCTTATTAGGCCAAATAAGGCTCAAACCACCATTCGGCTCAAACCAACCTTCGACCCCCTGCGACGCGGTGATCATCCGGCCATCCACATGCATAGTCACACTCGAGAAAAACTTCTTTACGGAGCAATCCGTAAACTTTGTTTACGGCGTTCATTTGCGTGCTTTTGGACGGTCCGAATTTAAAAAAAACTATTCTAGCGAATGGTTTATTTAAAATCTGGACTATTAATTGTCAAAACGGACAACTGAAATTGCTCAATTCTGTGAAGAGCCGCTTTGCAACGACTCCGTAAATAAGTTTCTCTCGTCACACTCAACCACCTCCTCCGCTATTCAGAATATGGAGATAATTAAGCTTATCTTCGTACTTGCGCCACCAAATGATTCTTTTGGACTGTTTATAATTCATGCCCCTCCGTTTTTTTCCAAAACTTTTTTTTTCAAAAAGAAGGTGATTTCAAACTCAAATATAACGGAAAAAAAAATAATTTTTTAATTTTTTATCACCGTTTAAAAGATCTTAATGAAATCTATCAAACAATATTCATAATTGTAGAAAAATTATTTGCGTCAATACATAATTTTTGACCTTAAAATTGCCTTCTTTTTTCCAAAATCTTCTTTATTAAAAAGTGAAACGCCATAATATCATTGATTCTGTATATAAAAATAATCTATACAAAAAATATCAAATTAGTTGGACATCGATAAACCAAATTAATTAGTCTGTCTTATTTACGAAAGTGCTGTAGCACCAACCAGTCTCAACTGTCTATTCGCGCAATTAATGACTGAGATTCTTTTTTAATTATGACCGATTACAATTAACTCTTCTCCAAAAAAATTTCATTCACATGTTAACTTTCTAAAACACTTTTAAACGATTAGGATCGAGTATATTGTAAAAGTGTTTACAGCACCTCTGCCGTAAAAGAATATACAACTACTGCGATTTTATACTTGAACCAGATCTCCCTCTCCAACCCCAAACCTAACCCTTTACGCAACTCATCTCTGCGATTGTTCCCCTGCCACCACCGCGAAGCTGCTCGTTACTGCCATTGCTCACCATCGGAACCCTAAACCTACGCACAACATCATCTTTCCCAGCCACCGTTGCCGCCTGCCCTTCGGCCCCTTCCCCTCGCCACCATCGGTTTCCAAATATATCCTCTGCCCCAGTGCTATGATCTTTACACTGGAAATTCAAAATCTAATGCAACCCAATTGCGCCCCCCAAATCAAAACCCATGCCATCAATCCCCAGTTAATGTTCACCACCCTCAAAACAATTGAAGATTAAATTGCACTAGAGATGGAGAAGTCAAGAGAAATGGTTTGGATATATATATAGTATAACGGCGAAGTGTTGAGAATTTTGATGGCCAATTTCAGAAAATCCGTTCGTGTTAGCCTGGTGGTCAGAATTGGGTGTGCTCTCCCTAAGGTCTCATCCATACGGATTTTGCCAAGGTTTTTGATGGGGCCCCATAAGTGGACGGGGTGATTGGTCATGAAATTAGTGGATGTGTACGGAAGCTGGTGGGGGGTGATTGGTCATGAGATTAGTGGATGTGTGCGTAAAATGGTGGAGACACCTGTGTTAGCAAAATTGGAACGAAAGTAGAAATCTTTTGGGCGGAGTATACTTTCTCATCTTGGGGAAGTCGAATGAATGTCTTTGTGAGAAACTTCGGGAAGGTATTTTTTGTTAAATTACCATGATATACAAGTAGGTCTACGCATTCATTACCAACTAAAAATGGTATTCTCGGTTGCATTGCATTCATCTTGAATAGGGGTGTGGCTCCATTGAGATAAAATGTAATGCTGTCAACATTGCATTAGGTGATTTCTTTTGAGTTGTTATAGAATATTAGTGCCCATTCTGTTAACTATGTCATTAACCAATATTAGAATTCAGTGGATAACAATCTATTCTATGTTTAAAGGGAGAACAGCAGTTTGGTGTCTCTCCTAGAATGAAGTTTTATAGATTTTTGGTACTTTCAAAAACGCCCCTAGACATTACGTTCTTTTACAATTTAAATGTTCCATAATAGGGCAAAAGAGTGAAACTTGATTTGGAAACTACCCATTGTATATATCCACTATCCATGTTAAACCCATTTTCGTACCTTAAGTAGAAATTTCTATGCATAATATAACTATGGTTTGAATTTTGTACCGCTCGCATCGTGTGTTTACAACTTCTTGATTGCTAAATATTCCCTTCTAGCTGTTAACCCAACAGACTAAGTTAATGCACTACTGCTTTTTTCTACTGTTCATAATGTATGTGTACTTTGAGTTTTGTGGTGCTCGCGTTGCATGTTTATGACTTCTTGATTACCTAATATTCCCTTCTGGTTGTTAACCCAACAGACTAGTTGATGTTTTTATGTTTTGTGAACCAGGTTTGGCTGTTAACATAGTGGAGTCATACCCTGATCTTGCTTGCAAACAAGATGAAAAGGGTATGACCCCTTTGAATTTCTTGATCACAAAAGCATCTTCTTTCAGAAGCAGGTCATCATATGTGTTTTACGATCTAAGCAGGACAGCCTTCATCCCCTGGCAGATAGTTGAAGCTATAATATACTCCTGTAAGTGATATCATTTTACCTGCGGTTGTGTCAAACATGAAGTTTGCTGCCTATTTTCGCTACTATGCTTTTACTAAGTCATTCTGATTCTGTCCTTAGAATACAAGTTAAGTTTAAATAAGCTTTCATCATAATATTCAAATTTTAGGCGAAATATGTGAGGCCTCCACTTCTGGTTTTTCTATTAATGAATCGCCAACCGTGGTATTAAGCAGTTATTCCACCAATGTATGTCGAGGCGACTTCAGAGTCACAAGCAGCCAACAATGAAGAGGCTTCAAGAGATAATAGAGTTGGTATCTCCAAATTAGAAAGGTCTTTCTTCGCCAAAAAAATCCTTGGTGTGTTAACTTCTGTTTTTTTATTTTCTTCTTGTCTTTTTTTTGTTTTGCTGTTGGAAAAGATTCACATTGTTGATTGATGTTCCAGCGACAAGTAATAAGGGAAGGCAGCAATCAGGGACTTTGTGGAGCTAGCCTCCTATGATGCACGGACACGGACACGGACACGGACACGGAGACACGGGAATTCTAAAAAAATGGGGACATGGACACAGCGGGGGACACGCCACGTGTATATTTATTTACATAAATAAATAAATAATTATAGTTTGACACCCAGAAATTTTTTTAAAATTACAATTTGGTCCCAAATTTTTTTAAAAATTACAGTTTGACTCCCAAAAATTATAAAAATTACAGTTTGGCCCCGGCCGTGTCCCCATCCGTGTCCCCCTAAAAAATTTATATTAAATTATGGGACATGTCACGTGGCATGTCCTATACGTGTCCTCGAGGTGTCCCCGCCGTGTCTAGGTGTCTGACATTGCGATACTTCGACCTATAGAGGTGTCGGTGCTTCATAGCTAGTCTCCACTATAGTAATCGATGTCCTCCACGCTCCAGCCCATTTCCCATCAGCCGTCCAAACAAAAATTGAGAATGGGTCGATTAATGTAGGGCGATGATTTTTGTACTTCACTTTTCTCCAAATGCTCTTCTGTCTTTATAGGTGACGTTAAACTGTTGCACAAATGCCCTAACTCCGTAGAACGTCATTTTTGTATCTTTGCGTAATAAAGGCAGGAAGAAAGGAAAAGAAATAAATAAATATTTGAAGAAAGGTGGAGTGTGACAAATAATTCAGTTGATATATCATTAAAAAACAAAACCATATTCAACTACCTCATATATAACCTTATTAAAATAGCACTATTTGTATGTGTCGGATAGCTCGATTCGCATTGTTGGACCCATTTCCTGGCAGAGGTTTAACATGGTATCAGAGGTTTTCCCCCCTTTGCATTCTGTCTCGGTCTATATATTGATGTTTGCATCTCCACATGCAAGACGAGGTTGCACGTTGGGAGGTGTTGGATAACTTGAGATACATTTTTGGGTCCATTTCCCAACAGCTTAAGCTTTTGGGACAATTGGTGATTAAACATTATCATAATTTTAGTGTTGATTTGTTGCTTCTATAATTTTTTTTTGCAAACCTGTACGAGAATAAATATCATGAATATTGACATCAACAACTAGACTCATCTATATAAGAACGTCCAACAATGAAGATTCACCACGATACAGAGTACTCGCCCAAGAAATTACAAATACAATTCAAAAAAGAGCTTCTATAACGTGGGTGAGGCAAGAATTGACACCTTAACATCCTAGATTTCTAGTAGTTGGGAGTGTGCAGGGGTGACCAACTAGCAGACTATGTAGTTGATTTGCTTCTTTGTCTACAATATTTATTTTTTCCTATGTTGTGTTAGGTTGTTGGTTGTTCAAAAACATTGACGACGCAAAACAAAAACATGCACTCACCTTACTGCTGGCAAATAGATTGATTGAAAAAGAAGATTGGAGTCGTTACATTAACTTTCCAAGCACAGATTCTGGAGCCAGTTCAATTAGAACATTATCATCACCGAGAGTGCCTGACCCACTAATTCAAGCAACAAAGCTTGGCATTCTTGAGTTGGTAATGGCAATACTCAAAAAGTACCCCGAGGCTGCAGATTCCTTTGATGATAATGGAAGGAATATATTACATATATCGGTGGAGCTAAAGCATAGATTTCTTTATGACTACTTGATGTGTTCCGTTGCATATAAGGATAGGATGTTGGCAGATGTTGATTTCCAAGGGAACACAGTCATGCATATGGCAACATGTTCAGAAAAAAGACCACCTCGATCTCCGGGAGTCATGGATGAATTGATACCAAATGTTCATGGCGGTCAAGGAAAAACACCAATTTTCATGTGGGGGGAAAGCAGGGAAGTGTTGGAGTAGTCAACCAGATGAGTTGGGATGTCCTTTGGTTTAAGGTACCAAATCTGTCACTACTCTTGGTTTTACAATCACAAGCTTCCTATAAATTTGTTATTGCTCTTGGTTTTCGAATAACAAGCTTTGTATACCTTCTTGAAGCCATCTTTGAAACTTATGATGGTTTTGTGTTACGTACCTAGACTATGTTCAGGCATGTGATTTTTTTAAAATTGTTTTGTTCTTTTGTAAAATTAGTTTAGAAATTTTTTGGTTGCCATAATTAGTTGATAAATGATAACTACGTCATTGGACATTGATTCTCTCCTGGTTTTGCATGCCATGGGTGACCCCTGCTATAGTCATGACCCCTGCAACATCATTTTACATCAATTTTTGGACTTCATAGAGCTCTTAATACTTAATGGTTTTGTATAGTGTCTTTTTTGTCTATGGCCTTTTATTTCGTACACGGTTGGCATTCCCTCTGCGTCTTTTTTATAAAATTATATTTTACTACTTTTCAAAGAAAATAAGTCCTTTTCATAAAACATTAGTTATTGAAGGACACGACTTTTAGAAAAGCTTTGTAGTGTTCAATAAAAGTAGGGTTTGTACTGCACCTATCAAGCACATCCAGAAGGCCAGGGATAGCTCCGCTGGGTATGTCTTGAACGTAATTGACTGCCATCTTTAAGAGGTGGTTCGATCTGATACTGTACCGTTCTTGGATTAGTTTTGATGACGGATGTCTGATTGCTGTGTTGTTCTGAGGAAAATTTTCACCTCTACACCTCGTGTCTTTCCAAATACTTAGTCTCTAACATATAAATCAACCTTTGTTTCTTTAGGCAAATGATTCATATTGCAAAGATCATGGAGGCAGATCAGATATCTGTGTGTTTGATTGGTAGGTTGAATTGTCATAACTTGCACGGAGGGTGTAGTTTAGGGACACTCGGTTATTGTGCCTCTCATTGTATTACATGCTAATTTCTTTCGCTTCCATTAGTTTTTGTCATTTGTTTTGTTAACATATTTTCCTATTCATATAACGATTTGCCTTTGGTTTATTGAGAGTTCCATGTTTGTGAATTCTCAATCCAATAATTGTTCACAGTAAACTCACCTGATTGATGACTTTTTCCTATCCCACAGCGTGTAAAACATGATTCTTATCCGCACTTATGGCACCTTCGTAACATTGATGGAAAGTCAGCAGAGGAGCTATTCGAAGAAAATCACTCCGCTCTACGAGAACAAGCTGAGAATGCAGCTAAGCATGTGAGCAACAACTTGATAGTTGTGGCCATTCTCATCGGCACAATCAATTTCGCAGCCCTTTTTACCCTGCCCGGAGGTTTCGATCAAAACACGGGCATACCCATGCTTCTCAAAAGCAGCAGGCAAGAAGTGCAGTTCTTCATGGCGTACATCGGGTTAGCTCTTTTCTTTGCTTTCCTCTCCCTAGCAACTCTGATGTTAATCCAGCTATCGCGGTTTGACACCAACGATTTCCACATAGCGATAGCGGTCAAAACCGTTCTTTCTTGCATCACGATTATCCTCTCCACGGGCTTCTCTGCCACCGCATTTGGGCAAGGCTATATTCTTGAGGGTAAGTTAGGACCCTTCTTGGCCACTTTTTTGATATTCTTCATGTTCCTCGTTACTATCGTGTTGGCCCTCATAATGATGGACACAAAGGTGTTGATATTCGATTACATGTACTATGCGATTCGTGATTGGCTTGTTTATAAAAGCCCGGACATGTAAGAAACTTGTTTGTGGATTTATATTTTTATGTGTGTATATGGAGGTTGACATTGACATACATAAAAGGAAAACGAAAAATTTGAATAGAGACAAAAAAAAAAAAAAAACAATCGACTTAATTATTAAGGCAAACAAATACAGAGAATACAATTCACTCTCATAAATCACATTCACACTCTCACATGGGTGGGGGGGTGTTCACCGTTGGGGCTCCCGAGCTTTCACGACACTCTGCCTTTCTCTTCTCTCACAATACCCACACGTTGAATACATACACAAACATCCATTTATAACACTTGCACTATAATCTCATCCGCACAACACCACACTTGCATCCCTCAACTCTCTCTTCAATCCACCGAATTACACCACTGGCTTTGCTTCTCTCTCTACTTTCCATCTCCCACTTTGTCTCTTCAACTTATAACTCAAATATGGCCCGCTCATTATAACTCACCCTATGTGGTTTAGGATTTTCACCCTCTGTGGTTTAGGTCATGTGCGGATATATACACCTCCGATGGTTCAAAAGTATTCACATAACTCCCTTGTGGTTTGTGAAATATGCGGATAGACTCCCCTGCCGTCATGTTTTCTATTCATATTAATAGAGGTGTATCTCACACGTCTCTAGAATCTAATCTGAGCCATTCATAATGTATTAAATAAAGAATAGAACCTCTCTGTAAAAAATCATCTCGATCAGACAAGATCGAGATCAATAATCCAGTGATCTAATTCTTGGTAAATTCATATTTGAAAAATTAATTTCATAGTAAATTCGATTTGATCATGAGGTTTTCATTTTTTGATCGACTTGAATTTTGGTTTGGATGTAGTATTCATCAAACTCTATAATATAAACGGTTCAAATCCAATTTTTTGTGCAGGGAATGGATTGGTTAGATTTGAGGAAGAAGAAGAATCAATGGAGAGGATGATGGTATATTGGTCTTTTAATGCTATTTTTGTTAATATGGATGGAATCAAGAGACTCCTTAGAGTTTGTCTTCTCTATATTTATGGAAAGTCTTGCTAGTTCATGCCACAAGAGAAATGATGCTGACAATTAAAAAGTGACAAATTGTGAAAAATAATTAAAGCAAAAACACCAAGGATCATGAGGTTTTCATTTTTTGATCGACTTGAATTTTGGTTTGGATGTAGTATTCATCAAACTCTATAATATAAACGGTTCAAATCCAATTTTTTGTGCAGGGAATGGATTGGTTAGATTTGAGGAAGAAGAAGAATCAATGGAGAGGATGATGGTATATTGGTCTTTTAATTTAATTTTATTTTTTCAATTCAAGGGCGTCGGTAGTGCATCAGGATAGCCCAAGCATAACTCTCAGGGCGGGGACAGAACAAGGATTTTGCAAACGCGGAGGCTGAACTATGAACAACAAAATTTTAAAATTTCAAGGTTTGAAAATTTAATAGTTTGTTTGGTTGAGATTTTCAGGTAACAAGTGGAGAGAGATAAAAAGAGGAATAAGATTAAAAATTAAAGAAAAAACTTATGAAAAATCGTAATGCAAAGAGAGAAATTTGATTTTGGGATCTAAAATGAGCATATTTTAGAGAATTTGTCTAAAATATAATATCTAGCTTCTCTTGACAAAAAAAATAAAAAAACTAATACTAAGAGTAACATTAATTTTTTAAAAAGAAAACTGAAACAATGAGGGGACCATGGCCCCATACACCCCGGAGGAGGGGGGCTGCTGTCCCCTTAGGGGCAGCAGCGTGCTGCTGTCCCCGAATTCGGGGCCCACTCCGGTCTCGATCCGATGATCGGAAACGTTCACTTCGTAGAGCTCGTCGAGTATGACAACTATGCAAAAAATCAGCTTAATTGGATATCATTAAGTACTTGATCGGAACCTTTTTATTTTAAAAAGAATGGATCCGAAACACTGGATTAAATCCACTGTAACCCATGGATTAAGAGTTTTATGGGCTCCGATCAGGTACTTAATGATATCCAATTAAGCTAATTTTTTGCATAGTTGTTCTACTCGACGAGATCTACAAAATGAACGATTCAGATCATCGGAGCGAGACCGGGGTGGGCCCCAAAATTGGGACAGCAGCCCCCCCGCGTCCCATACACCCCAAGCTAGCTCGGTCTCTGGACCTGGAGAAATTCTTCGGTGCCCCAAAGGCAAGGCCACGTGTTGCCCCCGACCAATTTTTTATTTTTTTTATCCGCAGGTGCCTCCACCTTAAATATCTACTGACACGCGTTTTCTTCTCCTCTGTTCCACTAGACACAATCTTTTTTCTAAAATTAAGTGTTTCAAATTTCAATACGTTTGAATGGATGAGAAGATTTTATTTTTTTATCATTTAATTCTAAAGGGTCAAAATTAAATTTTTACTATAGGGCTCTCGTTAATTAACCCTAAGAAAGTCTTAGAATCAAATATCTCTTAGGACTAACCAACGAGAGCCCTAGAGTCAAAATTTAATTATAACCCTTTAGAATTAAATGATCAGATAAATAAAATCTTCTCACCCATTCAAACGGATTGAAATTTGAAACACTTAATTTTTCAACATTCAGTTTATATATTAAAAAATATGGTTAAAAAATTAAGTACTTCAAATTGCGGACCGAACAAACAATTTGGGATGGAGGAAATATAAAACAGATCCTTTCTGGAATAAAAAAAAAACACAGATCCAATTAAAGCTCCTGAACCTGATGGGATATATACAATTACAAGCTACTTTTTTTATCGTAATTTGTTCTCACAACAAAAAAATAAAAAAAAGATTTTAGTAATCAATTGTAAGTCTTTGCAATGGCCATCACAAAAATTTTAGTAGCTAAGCCTAGAATCATGCCCCTCCTTCAGTACCATATATCATGTGTCCTCGCCAAAGTAACTTTATCCCTAGGAGATCCACAAACGATACCATTAAAATATCATCCATCACTAAGGAAATCCTTCATATATACCGTGAGATCCAAGAAGGGTAGGAAATTAAGGCGGAATTAATGATCTTTAAAATTGATTTGGAGAAAACTTACGACAAAGTGTCTTGGTCTTTATTCCTTGCAGATATATATACGTACCTCCTTTATTTTGATTAATTCTAACACTTTATATATGCATGGATTGAGTTGATTATGAATTGTGTCGTCTCTGGTGTTAGTATTGCCATACCGCAATGCTAATACCAGAGATGAATTCCCTTCTAGTAGAGGAGGCGATCCCCTTTCACCCTTTTAGTTTGTTCTTTGTTGCATGGAAAGACCGTCTATATATCATGATGATAAATCAAAAGGCTGAAGAAGGGTTGTGGAAAGTTATTAAAGCCTCCAGACTTCAACTCCCCTAACAACTTGAAATATAAAAAATAGATATCATCATAAACCACCTCACAATGTACAGTACGAGAATTTGTTAATTTAGAATTGTGGTTCCTAGTCCTATATTCTAGAGATCCTTAGCAAGTAGTCGTAGACTCGTAGTTACTGTAAGAGAATTTCTTGTGATGAGCTTACCTGTAACGCCTCGGATTTTGGGTACGTTAAATAAAACATTTTATTGAAATAAAAGCTGAGTCTGGCTCTTTATTACAACAAAAACATAAAGGAAATACTTTTATTACAAACGGGAGGGAACTAAGGTTCCTAACTACAGCTCCGCTTGTTCTTCCATCACGGCTAGCTCCTCGGCTCCAAAGGCCTCCAAGGTGTACAGCTCGCCCTGCTCATCTATGAGATCTGACACATTATACCCGCGTCGCCACCGGTATAATATGCCAGGGTCACCAAAAAGGCAACACCGTGAGCTTAACGCTCAATAGCATAATCCAAACCCTCTAACCCTTAACTTATGAACATATAAGCATAACAACAATTTAGATCATGCATAAAGTCCAAACAAGCATTCAAATCCACGTTCCTTACTCAACTAACGTTGTGTTCATCTTTTAGACTCATCGTAGACCATGTTATTAACTCACTTTACTTTTTTACCCAAAAACTCCTTTTTTAACTCACCCAACCTCGGTTCCGCCGCGCCGGGTTTCCGAGTATCCTCACAATGGTTCCGCCGCGCCGGGTTCCCATTGGCACACAACCGCATTGGCTCCGAACCGCGGATAACCAAGCACACACCCTACCTCGGTTCCGCCGCGCCGGGTTCCCGAGTATCCTCACAATGGTTCCGCCGCGCCGGGTTCCCATTGGCACACACACACACATCTAACTCACATAATGCACCTAAAACCGGTCATTATGTAGTTTCAAAATCATTTCCTTCCTCGAATACACACTTTTTCATCTTTATCAACACACCCTAGGTGCCATGTCTCTACTATCTTGTTTCTCGTGTCACGTTCATTATGCATAGACTCCGTAGTGTAAGACATTCCATACATCAAGTACTTTATCAAATCTCAAAATGAAACCAACAAGAATATACAATTCTAAACTACGTAATCATGCTTGAAACACAATAACCATATCATGCATCTCATAAAATCTCACAAAGATAACCTCATCTATTTCTTATATAACTTTCAAAGTTACTTTCAAATGAACTTTGTTTGATACAAAACTACTTTAAGGAAATCCTACATATACGTAGAGATAGGGACAAGGAATTCTACTTTATACGTGGGGTGGAAGATAAGAAGACCCTACCGTGCTTCTTGGCGGTAGAAGAAGACTAAGAAGATTCGGTCGTCGGTTTTGGATTCCGGCGGCGTAATGTCGTCGGTTTGCTTCGAAAGGAAGAGATATGAACTTTTCTCTTCCTAGAAACAACTTCTAACTTATCTAAGCTACTTTAAAGATCTAACGGTGGTTTTGGGAGGTGGTTTGGTGGTTTCTCTCAAGAACACTCAAGAACTCAAGAAAAGAAGAACTTTGGAAGCAAGAACACTAAGAAATTCTAGAGAGAAGTTGGAGCAAAGTGAGAAGGTGTGAGTTTAAGCTTGGAATGAGCTTCTATTTATAGGCAAAGGCTCTCCCTCTCCTCTCTTTGGCCGGCCCCTCTCTCTCTCTCTCTATGTCACACTTTATTTCACATGTCATGTTTGATTGAAAGGTTGGAAGCTAAATTGGTAGGCTTGCATGGCTATGTTAGTCCTTGGATGGGATTCTTGGAAGATTTGTTGGCATGGAGGAGACATGGGTACAAGATTCTTGATGTAAACAATTGAAATTGGTACAAAGGAGTACAATGGAGGAAGATATGGAAGATATACACCTTTCAAGTTTGAAAAGATGAAGAATCACCAAGTACAAGTCCTATCTTTCTTCTTCTTCCTTCTTCTTTCCCTCTCTCCTCTCTCTCTCTCGGCCTCTCTCTCCTCCCCTCTCTCTCGGCCTCTCTCTCCTCTCTATCCCTCTCTCTCTCTCTCTCATGTACTAACTATATATGCATATATATGTATGTACTAACATGTAAGACTACAAATAAATATAGGGTACTTTTGTACAAAAGGGCAATTTAGTCTTACAAGACTCAAGATTTCCCCAATAAACAATTATAAAGTACGGGTACTTTAATTAATAAAATAATGTACTTTTGTACTCCCGGGAATCTTAACAAACATTAGTTTAATGGGATAAGTACTTTGTTTGAAAGATGAGCCTATTACCCAATGGTTAATAGAATCCCTAATGGTTATTATCCAAGGGATAATAAGGTACTAGTACTTTAAATACTAAAATAAGTTTTTGGAAAGACTACATGTCCTTTTGTAAAAATCCCATGTGTTTATATATATATGTACTTAACCATTTAAATAAAGAAAAGGCTTTTGTCCAATGGGTAAAGATTACCCTAATGGTTATTAACCAATGGTCCAAGGTTACTTGGGTACTTTTATTACAAAAAATAATCAAAATTACTTTTCAAATGTCAATCATAGTACTTTTATTTAAATCTTTCAAAATCCTTTTATAATAAAGAAATGGGTTTCTTTTATCCAATGGGTAATAATTCCCCTAACATTTATTGTCCAATGGATAAAGAATAAAACCAAAATAATAAAATAAAATAAATAATCAATTTCTAGTCTAGGGTTCAAAAGGTTCAAAAAGGTTCAAGAGGGGTAAAATGGTCATTCTTCGGTTAGGGAAAAGTAACTGGGTAACTTTCTAGTTAGGTTACACCATCAAGCCGGTTAGAAGCTAACTAGGCTTGCTAAGTCGGGCTAAAAGTCAAGAAACGATTCTTGAGGGACTAAAGTGCGATTAGGGTTTCAAGTCGGGAAATACGATAATAAGGCATTCGATTTCTTAAAGACTAACCGTAATACAAATTAAATAAGAAATCCAACAAGCAGTTAAGAGAAATTAGGAAATTTCGAATAACAACGAGATTTTTATTGAACGAAAAATCGGAGTTGTTACAACCTATCCCCCTTAAACAATTTCGTCCTCGAAATTAGGTAGACGCTAGGATTCGAATAAATGAGGGTATCTCATCTTCATGGTTTCCTCCCTTTCCCATGTGGTTTCTCCAGTTCCTCGGTGCTTCCACAAAACTCGTACCAACTTAATGGTCTTGTTCCGGATAGTCTTCTCACTTCGGTCTTGAATCTCTATCGGTTCCTCCTCGTATGTCGCGTCTTCTTCGATAGTGATGTCTTCCCAATTGAGAACATGAGTGGGCAAGGCTAGATACTTGCGAAGCATGGAAACGTGAAATACGTTGTGCACTCTATCCAGCTGTGGCGGCAGGGCTAGACGATACGCAACTTTCCCGATTTTCTCCACGATGTCGAAAGGTCCGATGTAGCGTGGAGACAACTTTCCTTTCTTCCCAAATCTGATTACTCCTTTCCTTGGTCTGATTTTCAGGAACACATGATCTCCCACAGCAAAAGTTAATGGTCGGCTCTTCTTATCCGCATAACTCTTCTGTCGGCTTTGAGCGGTTTGGATCCTTTGTCTGATAGTCTTAACCTTCTCCGTGGTATCTCGCACTAGGTCAGGCCCGATCAATCCTGTTTCCCCAGCATCGGTCCAACAGACTGGAGATCGGCATGGTCGACCATATAGAGCTTCATAAGGTGCCATCCCAATGCTTGCTTGATAGCTGTTGTTGTAGGCGAACTCCACCAATGGTAAATGCTGCTCCCAGTTTCCAGAGAAATCCAAGGCGCAGGCTCTCAGCATATCTTCCAGGGTCTGAATAGTCCTCTCCGTTTGTCCGTCGGTTTGGGGGTGAAAGGCCGTGCTAAGCCTTACGTCTGTTCCCAACGCTTTCTGCAATCCTTTCCAAAAGTGTGATACAAAACGTGGGTCTCTGTCAGACACTATCGAGATTGGTACTCCATGGAGGCGTACGATTTCTCGAATGTACAACATGCTTAGTTGCTCCACGTTTTCTGTCATCTTGACAGGCAGAAAGTGTGCAGACTTGGTGAGTCGATCTATGATCACCCAGATGGCTGTGTTGGACTTGGCAGATCTTGGCAGTCCTGTCACGAAATCCATCGAAGTGTGCTCCCACTTCCAAGTCGGTATTGGCAAGGGTTGAAGATCTCCTCCAGGTTTCTGATGCTCAGCCTTGACTTGCTAACACACTAAACAGGTAGACACGAACCGTGCTACATCCTTCTTCATTCCTTCCCACCAGTACGTTCTTCGCAAGTCGTGGTACATCTTTGTACCGCCAGGGTGAACTGCGAAATTCGAATGGTGAGTCTCTCGGAGTACCTCTTCTCGAAGGTTTCCAACATCAGGTACGAACACTTTTCCCTTGAATCTTAGGCTGTTATTTTCCTCGATAGTCCATCCTGGCACCGCCTTTCCTTCTCGGATTCGATGTCGGACGAACTCACAATTCTGCTCGAAGGTTTGGGCTAGCAAGATTTCCTGATGAAGTGCTGGTTCTGCAACTATAGCATATAGTCGGGCGTTTCCGCTCTCCGATGACGATCGTAGGTTGAACTCGTTAAGGGTGTCCACCATCTCCCATTCCTTGATGGCAGTCTTGACCTTCTGTGCTCTGTCTTTTCGACTCAGAGCGTCGGCTACCACATTGGCCTTGCCAGGGTGATACTGGAGCGTAAACTTGTAGTCCTCCAGGTATTCCATCCATCGGCGCTGCCTCAGATTCAACTCCTTCTGAGTGAACAGGTATTTGAGGCTCTTGTGGTCGGTGAAAACTTCAAATTGTTCTCCCCACAGGTAGTATCGCCAAGATTTGAGGGCGAACACTACTGCGGCCAATTCTAAGTCATGGGTAGGATAATTCTTCTCGTGCGGTCGAAGTTGTCAAGATCCGTAGGCTACGACCTTCCCATTCTGCATCAGCACGCATCCTAAACCATCTCTCGAAGCGTCGCAATAAACGGTATAATCTACCCCTCGCTCAGGAATGATAAGTACCGGTGCGTTGGTCAGTCTCTTTTTCAACTCTTGGAAAGATTTCTCACAGGTTTCATTCCAATCCAGCTTCACTCCTTTTTGAGTCAACTTGGTCATTGGCTTGGCCAAGGTTGAAAAGTCTGGGATAAATCTTCGGTAGTATCCCGCCAATCCTAGGAAACTCCTGATTTCAAACACTGAGGTCGGCTGTTTCCAGTTCAGCACTGCTTCGACCTTTCCTTCATCTACTGCAATCCCTTCCTTGGATACTACATGCCCCAAGAACTTAACCACTTCTAGCCAAAACTCGCATTTACTCGCCTTGGCGTAGAGTTGGTTATCTCGAAGTACTTGTAGCGCTATCCGAAGGTGTTCTTCGTGCTCCTCCTTGTTGGCAGAGTATATCAATCTATCATCAATGAACACCACTACAAACTTGTCTAAGTAGGGTTGAAAGATCTTGTTCATGAGACACATGAATACCGCCGGAGCATTGGTTAGCCCAAATGGTATTACTACAAACTCGTAGTGGCCATATCTCGTACGAAAAGCCGTCTTGGCAATATCCTCGTCTCGAATCCGCAATTGATGATAGCCTGATCGGAGATCGATCTTGGAAAAGCAGGTTGCTCCCCTTAATTGATCAAAAAGGTCATCGATCCTAGGCAACGGATATCGATTCTTGACGGTGACTTGATTCAACCTCCTATAGTCGATACATAAACGCAGTGTTCCTTCTTTTTTCTTCACGAATAGAGCAGGCGCTCCCCACGGTGAAGTACTCGGCCTGATAAATCCCTTGTCTAACAGCTCTTGCAGCTGGGTCTTGAGCTCTTTTAGTTCGGCCGGGGCCATTCGGTATGGCGCCATCGAAATTGGTGCCGTTCCTGGTTGAAGCTCTATGGAGAAGTCTATCTCTCTCGGAGGTGGTAAGCCAGGAAGTTCCTCAGGGAAAACATCGGCGTATTCGCACACGATGTGAGGTAATCCTAACTCCATCCTGTCAGTTTCTTCCATTTGGAGACTAGCTAGCCATCCAAATAGTTGATTCTGCCACCTAGATCTTTTCGTCGTCGGACTCGCCGCTTCTCTATCCCCCTTAAAACGGAAACGAGTTCCTTCTGGGGTGTAGGCCGTCACTGTCTTCTGATGACAATCTATGACTGCTCGGTGAGCCGATAGCCAGTCCATGCCTAGAATTACGTCGAAATCCACCATGTCGATCACTTTGAGATCGCAGGTTAGGCGCAGGTCGGCTACTTCTAACTCGCACCCTCTACACACTAGATTAACAGTTATGCTCCCCCCCGTTGGTGTTACTACTTTCGTACATTTACTCAGGGGTTCCGTTTCTAGTGCTAGGGCAGTTACACAAGCAGTAGATATGAACGAATGCGATGCTCCTGAATCGAATAAAGCTTGTACACAGGTGCTATATAACAATAGCGTACCTTGGATCACAGAAGAATCCTGCTCCTGCTCCTCGGTCTGTAGAGCAAAGATACGCCCTCCAGTGCCTTGCTGGGTTCCAATGGGCTGCTTTCCTTTGTTTTGCCCGTTCTGCTGCTGCAGTGGGCTTCCAGCGTTTTGCTTCACAAAGCTGGCCTGCCTGGGCTGTTGAGCCTTCTGATTCCCAAAGCTTCCATTCTTTTGGAGCTGGGGGCAATCACGCTTGTAGTGGCCCATGGCCTGGCAGTAGAAGCACTGCACTGATGTCTTGTTCTGGCTGCCCCTCTGTGGTTCACTCTGCCCGGTTGCGACAGTCCTCCAGGGTTGGTTGCTTTGAGCTGAGGTAAAGGGCTTGGTCGGGTAAGGTCCGCGGTTGTTATTGGGTAGCTGGGTTCGGATAGGCCCGCCAGTGTTGCCCGTTGCCTTCTTCCATCGAGTCTTGAAGTCAGCCTCCTCACTTTCCAGGCGGAGGGCACACTGAACCACACCATTATAGGTGGTAAAGGCTTGTGCCACTACGGCCCTTCGAGCGGTAGTCAGCCCCCACTCGAATCTCCTTGCCTTCCTGTCTTCGGTTGCCACAGCAGTTGGAGCGTAACGGGACAGCTCCTCAAATTTGGCTGCGTACTGGGTCACGGTCATTGTCCCTTGCTTCAGGTTCATGAATTCTTGCTCCTTGGCTAGGCGAAGGGGTGTAGGGAAGTATTTGTCAAGGAACAGGTTTTCAAACTCGGCGAAGGTCATGGTGGCTATGGCATGGGTGGCCTCCATCAACTCCCACCAGTAGCGAGCTTCTCCCTTCAGCTGGTAAGTGGCTAAGGCCACACGGTCTCCATTCCGGGTGATCTCCAAGGTGTCCAGGATCACCTTGGTTTCCTTCAGCCAGGCTTCGGCTACAGTAGGGTTAGGATCTCCATTGAAGGTCGGGGGTCGGCGCTTGCAGAATTCATTCATCGCCCGGGTTCGGGTCATCGGTCCATCATCGCGATTCTGGTTAGGGCGGTTAGCGTTCAAGGCAGTCACAAGTGCTTGCATGACTCGAGCAAGGTCGGTGTTAGGGTTAGGGTTAGAGGATTCACCATTCTTGTATCCTAGTCCACTGCGTCGGTTCACCATCTACGAGTAAAATTGTAAAGGGGCGGTTTAGTCTACTTAAAAATTTTCCTTTGTAAACGTAATTTTATCAATTACTAAGCAACAATATTACTAGCAACAACAAGCTTTTCATTGATAAGTAAGAAATTACATTCATAAGCATAGATTTCTACTATAAAACAAGTAGACAGAAAATGAGATTTCTACTACAAGATGAAATGATCCTACTACATGATTCTTCTAGCCTTAGTGCTTTTAAGGGCAACTTAAGCTAACAAGACCTTATTCTAGTACTACTACTCTACTGACGGGGCGGATTAGTCCGAACAACGCTCTCAGCTGCTCCATCCATTCCTTCTCTCGAATCTCGAGCCAACGCTCTCCCTTTTTGCGAATCTTCTCGGCTAACTCTTTAAACAATGGTTCTTGAGGGTCGAACGTCAAATACTGCTCGTCATTGGCAAAGGGTGTCATCACTACTATCTCATATAGTTGTTCATCGGTCTCGGGGTCACGGATTCCCAAGTGTGGGATGGAAATGGGACTCTCGGGTGATATCAAAGTCTTGTAGTATAGCAGATCGGCTACGGTGATAGGGGTACGGCAATCCATATCTACAATAAGGAAAGTTATATATTAGACTTAAAATGGGGAATGTAATCGCATGCATACAATTATACATAAACAATGATCACGTCAAATAGAAAACACAAGTCTTTTATTTCATAATAAGCAAGTACAACATGAAAAGGCTTACTAGCCACAACTTCCTACTAAGATCGATTACATCAAAAGGGTTCCAACTTCTACTCAAGCTTTCTTAATTACTCTAGAAAATACTAGGGAACTCAATCCGAATAGCGCCTATGTCGGTTTCGAAGGGTGGCGGTGGCACTTCTCCGGGGTTAACGGTTATGTCAATGACTTCGGGTTCCGCTCTTAGGAATGCTACTTCCTCCTCGTCGGATTCCCAATCCTCGTCGTCGGTCGGTGCATCAAAATCGGGTCCGTTCATTGCTTGCTGAAAGTTTTCTCCGTCACTGAACTCTTCGGGGTCCTCTTCGGGTTCCTCCATAGGTTCTTCCTCCGGATCTTCCTCGGGATCTTCTTCGGGTTCTCCCGCTACCATGTTGATGGGCGGAATCATCGGAATTTGAACGAGGGCTGCTCCCGCATCGCCTTCTTCATTACCTTCGATCAAGATCTCTACATCGATGGGAGGGGCCAATTGACAAGGACGGGTGCTGCTTCGGCATGATTTTCTCCATCGTAAAATATGACACTGCCGTGCTCTTGATAGTAGTCGTTGGTGTAGGGAAAAGCATACGGGAAGTAAGGATCGTCTATCAGTTGGTTTGTCATGGACCTTAGGGTACTTGCGAGATGACGCGCTTCGGCTAGTAGGTTGATTTGGTAGAGCTCATGGATTCATCTACAAGGAAAGAATTCTATTAGTCAAGTTTTGAAAAGAAGTTTTTAGTAAAACTTTAGAGATCGAAAAACTTTTAGGTTTCTACATTCCACATTCGATTCTTGATTTAAGTCATCATCCAATTGTTCGGGAATTCCCAGCTCGGCCGTACTGCCAATTTCCGTGCCTTGCTTCAATCCGAAGATTGTTTTGACAGAATTCCACCCAATTTGGGACGGTAAACTTAAATTCAATTCACGACGGTGCAACGGTCAACTTATATTGTGGTTCTACCCATTCTACCCATGGCCGAGGTTTTGAACCTAAAGCTCTGATACCAAGTTGTAACGCCCCGGATTTTGGGTACGTTAAATAAAACATTTTATTGAAATAAAAGCTGAGTCTGGCTCTTTATTACAAACAAAACATAAAGGAAGTACTTTTATTACAAACGGGAGGGAACTAAGGTTCCTAACTACAGCTCCGCTTGTTCTTCCATCACGGCTAGCTCCTCGGCTCCAAAGGCCTCCAAGGTGTACAGCTCGCCCTGCTCATCTATGAGATCTGACATTATACCCGCGTCGCCACCGGTATAATATGCCAGGGTCACCAAAAAGGCAACACCGTGAGCTTAACGCTCAATAGAATCCAAACCCTTCTAACCCTTAACTTATGAACATAAAGGCATAATAACAACAATTTAAATCATGCATATAGTCCAAACAAGTATTCAAATCCACGTTCCTTACTCAACTAACGTTGTGTTCATCTTTTAGACTCATCGTAGACCATGTTATTAACTCACTTTCCTTTTTACCCAAAAACTTTTAACTCACCCAACCTCGGTTCCGCCGCGCCGGGTTCCCGAGTATCCTCACAATGGTTCCGCCGCGCCGGGTTCCCATTGGCACACAACCGCATTGGCTCCGAACCGCGGATAACCAAGCACACACCCTACCTCGGTTCCGCCGCGCCGGGTTCCCGAGTATCCTCACAATGGTTCCGCCGCGCCGGGTTCCCATTGGCACACAACCGCATTGGCTCCGAACCGCGGATAACCAAGCACACACCCTACCTCGGTTCCGCCGCGCCGGGTTCCCGAGTATCCTCACAATGGTTCCGCCGCGCCGGGTTCCCATTGGCACACACACACACATCTAACTCACATAATGCACCCAAAACCGGTCATTATGTAGTTTCAAAATCATTTCCTTTCTCGAATACACACTTTTTCATCTTTATTAACACACCCTAGGTGCCATGTCTCTACTATCTTGTTTCTCGTGTCACGTTCATCATGCATAGACTCCGTAGTGTAAGACATTCCATACATCAAGTACTTTATCAAATCTCAAAATGAAACCAACAAGAATATACAATTCTAGACTACGTAATCATGCTTGAAACACAATAACCATATCATGCATCTCATAAAATCTCACAAAGATAACCTCATCTATTTCTTATAAAACTTTCAAAGTTACTTTCAAATGAACTTTGTTTGATACAAAACTACTTTAAGGAAATCTACATATACGTAGATAAGGAAAAATCTACTTATACGTGGGGTGGAAGATAAGAAGACCCTACCGTGCTTCTTGGCGGTAGAAGAAGACTAAGAAGATTCGGTCGTCGGTTTTGGATTTCGGCGGCGTAACGTCGTCGGTTTGCTTCGAAAGGAAGAGATATGAACTTTTCTCTTCCTAGAAACAACTTCTAACTTATCTAAGCTACTTTAAAGATCTAACGGTGGTTTTGGGAGGTGGTTTGGTGGTTTCTCTCAAGAACACTCAAGAACTCAAGAAAAGAAGAACTTTGGAAGCAAGAACACTAAGAAATTCTAGAGAGAAGTTGGAGCAAAGTGAGAAGGTGTGAGTTTAAGCTTGGAATGAGCTTCTATTTATAGGCAAAGGCTCTCCCTCTCTCTCTTTGGCCGGCCCCTCTCTCTCTCTCTCTATGTCAACTTTATTTCACATGTCATGCTTGATTGAAAGGTTGGAAGCTAAATGGTAGGCTTGCATGGCTATGTTAGTCCTTGGATGATTCTTGGAAGATTGTTGGCAGGAGGAGACATGGGTACAAGATTCTTGATGTAAACAATGAATTGGTACAAAGGAGTACAATGGAGGAAGATATGGAAGAATACACCTTTCAAGTTTGAAAAGATGAAGAATCACCAAGTACAAGTCCTATCTTTCTTCTTCTTCCTTCTTCTTTCCCTCTCTCCTCTCTCTCTCTCGGCCTCTCTCTCCTCCCCTCTCTCTCGGCCTCTCTCTCCTCTCTATCCCTCTCTCTCTCTCTCTCTCATGTACTAACTATATATGCATATATATGTATGTACTAACATGTAAGACTACAAATAAATATAGGGTACTTTTGTACAAAAGGGCAATTTAGTCTTACAAGACTCAAGATTTCCCCAATAAACAATTATAAAGTACGGGTACTTTAATTAATAAAATAATGTACTTTTGTACTCCCGGGAATCTTAACAAAACATTAGTTTAATGGGATAAGTACTTTGTTTGAAAGATGAGCCTATTACCCAATGGTTAATAGAATCCCTAATGGTTATTATCCAAGGGATAATAAGGTACTAGTACTTTAAATACTAAAATAAGTTTTTGGAAAGACTACATGTCCTTTTGTAAAAATCCCATGTGTTTATATATATATGTACTTAACCATTTAAATAAAGAAAAGGCTTTTGTCCAATGGGTAAAGATTACCCTAATGGTTATTAACCAATGGTCCAAGGTTACTTGGGTACTTTTATTACAAAAAATAATCAAAATTACTTTTCAAATGTCAATCATAGTACTTTTATTTAAATCTTTCAAAATCCTTTTATAATAAAGAAATGGGTTTCTTTTATCCAATGGGTAATAATTCCCCTAACATTTATTGTCCAATGGATAAAGAATAAAACCAAAATAATAAAATAAAATAAATAATCAATTTCTAGTCTAGGGTTCAAAAGGTTCAAAAAGGTTCAAGAGGGGTAAAATGGTCATTCTTCGGTTAGGGAAAAGTAACTGGGTAACTTTCTAGTTAGGTTACACCATCAAGCCGGTTAGAAGCTAACTAGGCTTGCTAAGTCGGGCTAAAAGTCAAGAAACGATTCTTGAGGGACTAAAGTGCAAGTAGGGTTTCAAGTCGGGAAATACGATAATAAGGCATTCGATTTCTTAAAGACTAACTGTAATACAAATTAAATAAGAAATCCAACAAGCAGTTAAGAGAAATTAGGAAATTTCGAATAACAACGAGATTTTTATTGAACGAAAAATCGGAATTGTTACATTACCTCTCAATAATGGGCATACATCCCCCGAAGGGAACACCAAGGAAGATTTTCGAAGGGACAGTGCCGTAGCCAATGGTGACACATCGGCTGGCGCTCATCGCCTATCTCATTGAAACAGGCGACGAGTTTTTCTCTCAACAAGGAGGTATCCCCCAAAAGGGAACACCAAGTAAGATTTTCGAAGGGATAATGCCGTACGTAGCCAACGGAGATCCATCGGCTTGCGCTTGCCGCACGCCTATCTCATTGAAACAAGTGACGAGCTGACATCTCAACAAGGAAACATCCCTCGAAAGAAACACCAATGCATCATGAAGAAAGACTACCGAAGGGACAGTATCGATGTAGCCAATGGATGAGATCCATCAGCTAGCGCTCGCCACCTATCTCATTGAAACAGGTCCTATCTTCTGAGAAATCTCATGATCACTATCCTTTCATCTCTCCTAATCTTCTCATCAATGTTCTCTCCCATAAAATCTTAAATTAAACTATACAAAGAAAATAAAAAAAAAAACCATAAAACAAAAAAAAATCTATCAAAAATAACATAAAACACACAACTCATCAAAAACTACTCAAAGAAGTTTGTTGAAAACGTAGATATGTAGAATTTCATAACACAATTTCATGTAAAAAAAAATTGTAAAATTTCCTTGTAAAAACAATATTGTAAAATTCCTTATAAATGAGTAACGATAAAAATTCTGAATCTACCATAATAAATTTATCACTGCAAGTTTGAAACACAGTGCCCAAGTTGTTCATGAGTGATGATAAATTTATCTTGAGAATTATAAATTAATATACGATGAGTGAATCCTCTAGTCTGAAACACAAGTCGCCAAGTCCTTTAAGAGTTTCGATAAACTCATTATAAACAAATTAACCACTTAATTTCATCAGGGAGATTTATACCCTTGTAAGGTTGAAACAGTACTAGTGTGTCAATGTGCAACAGAGAGAGAGAGAGAGTCTTCATTGACGGAGAACGGAGAGTCGAGAATCAGGAATACATGCAGAAATATATATATACACACACACTACTATTTAAAGAATTATTAGTCTCCATATGATTCCTTAAAAGCTCCGTTCAGTTGTCGAGAATATTGTGTGAAAAATTGGCTCCCAGAAAAAGTGAAGAGAGGTGAAGTAAAAGAAAATAAAATTTATTTTCCTGCGTATATTAATTCTGTTTACAAGACAACTTGCAGGAAAATAAGAATTTCTTTATTTTGGCAAGACCTATTTTGCAGGATAGTATTTCTTGGTGAGAAAGTTGAAGTTGTGGGTTCTACACACCACAAATTATAGAAAAGTTGATTTTCCCTTCATTTCCGTACAACTGAACAGGGCCTGAGATTTGAAACTATACCACCATCAGTCATCAAACATCACTGATATTTCTAAACGATAACATACGTTATATCTATCCGTTTGATTTTTTTTTTTTTGGGATCCGCATCCGTTTGATTGGTTAACTCCTTATATTAATCAAAAAATTTGAGTTGACTAACCCAATTTTGGAATTCGTAGCATTTTCAAATGATGATGAAATCACTCATATTCCTTTTGTGATCTTCAAAACAACTTTGTTGAATACTACTGCGTAATTTATTTTTTGTGAGTTGTAATTCGCAGCGTTTTCAAATGATGATGAAATCACTCCTATTCCTTTTGTGATCTTCAAAACAACTTCGTTGAATACTGCTGCGTAATTTTATTTTTTTTGTGAGTTGTAATTCGTAGCGTTTTTAAATGATAATGAAATCACTCCTATTCCTTTTGTGATCTTGAAAACATCTTCGTTGAATACTACTGCGTAATTTATTTTTGGGAAAAAAACCGAAATGGTCCATGTAGTTTAGTGTCTGTGTCAATTTGATCCCTACAATTTGAATTGGCTTGATTTACACTCTGTAATTTTCATTTTGTTTCAACTTGGTCCAATTACTAACTGTCGTTAGCCTCCGTGAACCCTAGACACAAACGGGTCCCTTTTCTAGTGAATTACCGAACCATTTCTTCATTAACCTCGCAAATCTAAAATCTTTTCCTAAAAAACAAAACGGAGTCACTTTTTTCCAAAAATAGGGTTCTTTGGCTCGTGTTCTTTTTTCTTAAATACTTGAATTATTCTTCCGATATTCAAGAGGTGACCAGACACCCCTAAACTCTATACTTGGTGGAGACTCTAAGTTTTTTTCTAAACCCCTTTTGTGACCCGAACTATGGCCAGATTTGATTCTCCTTTACCCGGAGATATGTAGGCAGCTTGATGAAAACTCGGTTCCTTTTTAAAATAAAATCCACTTCATTTTCTAAAATTCAAACATTTTTCATTTTCTAAAATTCAAACATTTTTCAAAAATATCTAAACCCCTTTTATAGAACACAAAACTCCTCATTTTTTCTTTCTTTTCAAGAACCACGTCGCAATCCATAGGAATCAGATCACTTATTCAGGCCTTAATCCCTCTCACTCCTTCCCCCCGAAGGCGAACAAGACACGTTTCGGTCAAACCCAAAGTCCCTGGCGTGACAAATGGAGAATAGAAGCCGTGACAAAAAATGGATAAGGGAACAATGAGGCTCTGTGTTTTGGTTCAGATGTATATTAGGGTAAGAGGTGAATGACAGATTACAATTTTAACCCTACAAAAGGGGCTCATTCGTGTCTAGGGTTAACAGAGTCTAACAACAGTTAGTAATTGGACCAAGTTGAAACAAAATGAAAACTACATAGTGTAAATCGAGTCAATTCAAACTGTAGGAACCAAGTTGACACAAACACTAAATTAGAAGGACCATTTCGAATTTTTTCCCTTTATTTTTTGTGAGTTTGTTTACCTCCTGCACCTTCTCTAATTATGGGAAGGAGGAAAAACATATTAGTGATTAGTTATCTGCGCTTTGTTATAGCCTATGTTAACTGCCTATATGGTGCATGAAATTTAGGACTTAGTGTGTGCATTTTGTTTCCATTTGGCAGGTGGTTATTCCATTTGAAGATATAGATGAGGTATGTAGCTTCTTCCATTTTGAATTGTGATTATTCCCTCCTTGTGTTGTTGAGTGAATCGAATGTCTTCACGTCATATAAGTTTCTGAGGATTGCAACTCTTTTGTCATATATCTACGAATACTTATCAAAAAAGATTTCTTTCGTAAATTGAACAGATAAAAAAGGAGCCAGCATGCACTTATTAATCCAGCCATTACAATTATTCTTCGCATGGGTACATGAGGGCATGGTGCGCCTCCCTTGGGAAGTCGTGATGGTTAGTCATCAATGTCTAAGTGTTGTTAAGGTTCTTATGAAATTTTGCTTCAGTACCGAAAACATTTGTTTCATGAACTACTTTATAAGAATTTGTTGACCTTATCCCCGGCCGTCTCATAATGAATTTCGAATAGGAAAGTTATTTTGTTGTGATATAATAAATGTGAGAGTACATATTACTCAAACTAAGAAAGTGAAACAATATTTCGTCCTCGTGTGCAACAAGAACAATAAAAAAGCTGTGTGCCTACAAAATTTACCATGTATGGTTTCAAATGGTACGTTTTAGCTTTCAAATGGGGGTGCATGTACTTAGATTTTCCTATTTAGTTGTCTATGTTGCCATGTTATAATCACCTTGGAATTGGAGTCAATGTGTCATGATGCTCACACATGACACTTATTTATCACTCACAAGTATCATAGGAAAATAATATAATTCACAGATCTACCGGTATGGGTAAAATATGCACCGTTATAAATTGCTTGAATTAATACTCTTTTAGTAGCAATTGATAACAATATGTATGAATTTATACTAATATTTTCTTAAAGATTCAACTTAGTATAGCAATTCATTATCCTTTGCAAAATTATTATAAAAAAAAAAAAATTAACCCAAAACATCAAGATAAAAACTCATAACAGAGAAATGCTACGAACTCAAAAATAATGCCATTAACTTTTACAGAAATATTACTCCCTCCGTCCCAAAATACTTGTCTGGTCTATAGAGAACAAGGATTTAAAACTTGAGAGACTCTACAATACACACCCCTTAAAATGGTATATCATATGCACTTATTTTATAGTTCATTCATAACATTTTAGCGTGTTTCATAACTTTTGTTCTAAAATTCATAACTTTCAGCAGTACGATTCATAACATTTTCATTATGATTCTTAACATTTTGGTATATCTTGTAACCTTTATATGATTTGTAACTTTTTAGCAATACGATGCGTAACATTTTCTTTATAATTCATAACATTTTGGGGATGCATATGATACACACTCAAATAAGAAATGTGTGTTCTGGTATTTTCCTTTAAACTTATATGAACTTTCAATATAATTTGAATTATTTTTCAACAAGACTCGACTTATTTTTCAATAATTTGGAGGATCTTGTTGGGCAATGGGCTCTCGATCGGGTAAATTACTAGGTTCAAGCCCAACGCTCAACAAGATGAATGAATATAAGCCAAGTCCAGGGCAAGAGCATGGCTAGTTTAAACAAATTTGGGCCGATGGATACTACGGGCCTACTTAATCAAAATGAAAATAAGACGTTGCCATGAAAACAAGGAGAAATTTTTGGGTGCCGGGCGGGTACCACGTGGTACCCACTCGGTGCATCCGGGCCGTCCATTTCAGTTTTGGACAGTTCGGATTTGAAGAGAGAAAAAAGAGAGAGAAAGAGGAGAGAGAGGGTTGGGGTGAGAGAAGAGGAGAGAGAGGGTTTCAATTTGAGTCGTCTAACACACTTTTGGATGGCCCGGATTGACTGCTCGGACACCAAATGGGCATGGCCACGTGGTAACCACCTAGTACCCAAAAACATTGTCATTTAATTGGAAATATACTAAGGGGTGTTTTGCCTTAATACTTAAGTCGATTTTTTTTTTTGGTCTCTATTCAAAATTTTCTTTTTCCTTTTATGTAAGTGTCAACCTCCATATACACACATAAAAATATAAATCCACAAACAAACTGATTCTACATGTCCAGGTTTTTATAAACAAGCCAATCGCGAATCGCATAGTACATGTAATCGAATATCAACACCTTTGTGTCCATCATTATGAGGGCCAACACGATAGTAACGAGGAACATGAAGAATATCAAAAAAGTGGCCAAGAAGGGTCCTAACTTACCCTCAAGATTATAGCCTTGCCCAAACGCGGTGGCAGAGAAGCCTGTGGAGAGGATAATCGTGATGCAAGAAAGGACAGTTTTGACCGGTATCGCTATGTGGAAATCGTTGGTGTCAAACTGTGACAGCTGGATTAACATCAGAGTCGCTAGGGAGAGGAAAACGAAGAAAAGAGCTAACCCGATGTACGCCATGAAGAACTGCACTTCTTGCCTGTTGCTTTTGAGAAGCATGGGTATGCCCGTGTTTTGATCAAAGCCTCTGGGCAGGGTAAAAAGGGCTGTGAAATTGATTGTGCCGATGAGAATGGCCACAACTATCAAGTTGTTGCTCACGTGCTTGGCTGCATTCTCGGCCTATTCTCATAGAGCTGAGTGATTTTCTTCGAATAGCTCCTCTGCTGACTTTCCATCAACGTTACGAAGGTGCCATAAGTACGGATAAAAATCATGCTTTACGCACTGTGGGATAGGAAAAAGTCATCAATCAGGTGAATTTAGTGTAAACAATTATTGGATTGAGAATTCAAAAACATGGAACTCTCAATAAACCAAAGGCAAATCGACTGTATCCATCCATTTCTCTTGACTTAGCCGTTAAACATATATCTAACCATTTCTCTTGACTTCTCCATCTCTAGTGCAATTTAATTTTCAATTGTTTTGAGGGTGGTGGATTGATTATGGCATGGGTTTTGATTGGGTATTCCAATTACATCAGGTTTTGAATTTCGAGTGTAAAGATCAAAGCATTGGGACAGAATGTTGTTTACACCCATTTTTGGCCAAATTCTAAAAAAAAATTAGATAATTAGAGTCCGGTCCTCCTTTCTAGCCTCGGAATGATCCCAACCCTGAAATATTTTCCCGAAACTGAATGGCTCGGGTATGTTGGGTGATGGACGTTTTTGCCCTTTTTCGGGTTTACTATATATAGGCTTGTTTTCAAAAGAATATTGACGGAGAGAGAAGACAGATAGAGAGAGAGAGAGAGCGCGATCGCGATCGCGATCGTGAGAGCGATTTCGAGAGAGAGATATCGAGATCTAGGGAGAGATTGCGATAGAGAGAACGATTGATGTCTAGCTTGAGCGATTGATGTTCGATTGAGAGGAGGAATTGCGTTGGATTGAGATTCAATCGATCTGTTGAGGTATTTTTGAGTATGTTGTTAGATTTGATTAGTTATTCAGTTGATGTACTTTTCATTTAGTAGTGATGTATGTTGCTTTGTGATTCGTTGTAGCTTTGTGGTGCGTGAGGAGATGCAGGTTGATGGTGTCGAGCAGATGAGGTATTTAATGTCGTTTTTGTTGGTAGATTTGTTTATTTTTCAGTGTTTATGTGATTGTTTTGATGTATGAGAACTGTTTTTAGATCTATGAGAACTGGTTTCTGAATTACGAGAGCTGGTGTCTGAACTATGAGAACTGGTTTCTGAACTATGAGAACTGTTTTCTGAACTATGAGAACTGGTTTCTGAACTATGAGAACTGTTTTCTGAACTATGAGAACTGGTTTCTAAACTATGAGATCTGGTTTCTGAATTACGAGAGCTGGTGTCTGAACTATGAGAACTGGTCTCTGAACTATGAGAACTGGTTTCTGAACTATGAGAACTGGTTTCTGAACTATGAGAACTGGTTTCTGAATTACGAGAGCTGGTGTCTGAACTATGAGAACTGGTTTCTGAACTATGAGAACTGGTTTCTAAACTATGAGAACTGGTTTCTGAACTATAGTTCTCATATGAATTTGATGTGATTTGTCGTTTTGTGTATTATTTAAATGTTGTTTTTGTTGTTAGATTGAGGCCTAGCTTGAACTATCATTGTGTTTGTTTGTTAGATTTTGATGTGAAGTGTCTTTTTGTGTTTTTTGCATGAGAAGTGTTTATGAGAATTGTGTTTTTAAAATGAGAACTGTGTTTATTTGTATGAGAACTGTGTTTTTAATAGGAGAACTGTGTTGGTTTATGAGAATTGTGTCGTTTTCCTTTGTGTGAATTGTTTGTTTTTTTGTTAGGGAAACGGAGAATTCGTTGATTTTGTTTTGTAAATACAATGGATTGTGTGCTGGAATAAAGTTGTCTCGGTCGTCGAGAATTGGAGATTTTATGAAGATATTGTGTGGCAAGTTTAGTGAGTTGAGAAGACACTCATTGCAACTCTTTTATGCTATACGTGATCATCCTAGTACCATGTTATATAATGATGAAGATTTGGAGGTGATGTTTGCTGTAGCTGATAGTATTGGATTGAATTGCATTGAAGTTACAGTAGTAGATAGTCGTGGTTTTGATAGTGGTATTAGTGGGTGTGGTGTTGATGTTGGTGCTAATAGTAGTGGGGTTTTCGATAGTGGTGGTGCTAGCACTAGTAAGGGCATTTGTTTCAGTGGGCAAGGGTTAGTCGGTTGTCGGTTGGAATCAATGGAATATGTAGGTAAAGAGGATGATTTGGGAGCTATGTTTTGCCCGCATCAGCATCGGCCAAGGTTGTCGGACGCGTGGAAAGAGCTTATTAAAAGTGTTGGTCAGTTGTTTGTCGGGGGTTCGGAAGGTTTTCGTGATGCATTGCGGAAATATTCAATTGTTCATTCTTTTGAGTTTGACTTTGTAAAGAATGAAACAGAGAGAGTGACTGCAGTTTGTAAGGTAAAATCTTGCAAGTGGAATATCCATGCTAGACTTGACAAGGTCAGTGGTTGCTTTTACATCAAAAGGTATTATAATGTTCATTGTTGTGGTGTTGCTGGGCGTACGACAAAGAACTGTCATGCTAATTCATCTCTGATTAGTCAATTGATAAAGGATGATGTTCGAGACAAGTCAAAGAAACGTCCTGTTGATGTTGTTGATGATTTGAAGGAGTATTATGGGGTGGATGTGTCATATAATCGTGCTTGGTTAGCTGTCCAGAAAGCCAAGTCAAGTGCATTTGGAGATTATTCAGATTCTTTTAATCAACTGCAATGGTATCGTAATGTTGTTCTGAATTCGGATCCTACAAGTGTTTTTGATGTTGAGTGGGATCAAACCACAAATCGTTTTTTGAGGTTGTTTGTAGCATTTGATGCATGTGTACAAGGATTTAAGCACTGCAGGCCTGTTTTATCCGTTGACGCAACGTTCTTGAAGGCAAGGCATATGGGATGCTTGATGTCTGCTTCAGCTAAAGATGGTAATGCAGGTATGAAATAGATCACATATACAATTCTCATATGAGTACTTACACACATTTCACATATGGTACAATGCAGTATGAGAAATATGAGAACTGTTTTCAGAACTATGATAACTGGTGTCTGAACTATGAGAACTGGTTTCTTATAGTCATATAGGATGCTTGATGTGTGATTGAGCTAGAGATGGTAATGCAGGTATGAAATAGATTACATATACAATTCTCATATGAATATAACATACAGTTCACATAGGCTATAATGCACTATGAGAAATATGAGAACTGTTTTCAAAATTATGAGAACTGGTTCCTGAATTGTGAGAACTGATTTTGTCATATGTATGAACTGGTAACTGAATTATTTTTTCCTTCTCAGGTCTATTTCCATTGTGCTTTGGTGTGGTTGATTCTGAGAATAATGATAATTGGCTTTGGTTTATGGAGAAGTTGCATGGTATTTTGGATGAAGACAGAAGGGTTTTTGTTTTTATATCTGACCGTCACAGAGGAATAAAAGAGGGTATTGCTAAGGTGTTTCCTTCAAGCTTTCATGCTTACTGTCTCTATCATTTGAAGGGTAACTTGCGTACTGCTTTGGCGTCCACAAATGTCAAGTATAAAGAGAGTTTGATCAGAGTGTTTTCAAAATGTGCTTATGCTCCCACTGTGGCAAAGTTTAATCAGCATATGGGTAATTTGCTGAAACACGGTGGTGCAGCTGTTGTTCATTTTCTGTCGGAGTTGCCTAATGAGCGCTGGGCAAATGTTTTTTTCCCGGGGCAACGTTATGGAGCAATGTCCTCTAGTCTAGCTGAGTGCTTTAACTCATGGATATTGAAAGAGCGTGAATTGCCCGTGGTGGATATGGTTGATCGTATAAGGAAGAAGATGATGAAATCAATGTGTTTGAGGAGAGAAAGGGCAAGTAAATGGGATCAGGTGATTTGTCCTTATGGGGAGTCTCGGTTGGAGAAGTTATATGATTTAGTTAAAACATGGAAAGTGATTCCTTCAAGTGCTGATATATTTGAAGTTGACACGGATCCGTCTGTATGTGTTGATATTGGGAGGCGTACATGCAGTTGTTGTTGGTGGCAGTTGAATGGATTCCCTTGTTGCCACGCTGTCTGTGCTATCAAATATAGTGGTAAGGATTTGAACTTGTATGTAGAGCGTTTTTTTCATGTTGAGAGTTATCGTCAGGTGTATTCAAAACCAATTTACCCAGTTGCGTCATTGTTGAAAGGTGATGTGGTTGATTGTGGTACTAGTATTCTGCCACCATTGTCAAAAAAGCCTCCAGGGCGGCCTAAGAAGAAGAGGATTCGTTCGAATGGGGAGAAGGTTAGAGAAATGAAGTGTGGTAGGTGTGGGAAGATGGGGAATCATAATAAACTTACTTGTAAGGAGGATTTGAGGCCTGGTTTTTAGTTTTTAATAATTGAGTTGTACAAAAAACAATGTTATTGGATTTGATTCATGAAATAATTGTTGAGAATAAGATTTTTTTTTTGTGTTTTTGTTACTAATTCTGTGTTTTGTTCTAGCACTTTGAATTATGTGAAGTATCTAAGCAACCTGTGTGTATAGCTCTATGAGAACTTTGTATTTTCTATGAGAAGTGTGTATTTTCTATGTGAAATGTGTATCAAAACTGTGTTTTTAGTATATGAGAACTTTGTATGAGAAGTGTGTTTTTTTCTATGAGAAGTGTGTTTTTTTCTATGAGAATTGTGTTTTTTCCTATGAGAAGTGTGTTTTTTCCTATGAGAAGTGTGTTTTTTCTATGAGAAGTGTGTTTTTTTCTATGAGAAGTGTGTATTTTTCCATGAGAAGTGTTTTTCCCCCCTATGAGAAGTGTGTATTTTTCCATGAGAAGTGTTTTTCCCCGCTATGAGAAGTGTGTATTTTCGATGATAAGTTAAATTCTAACAGAACATGCATCAAATTGACATACACCAAACCATACTAACAAATAGCAAACGATTGTTAACATAGATGAAATCCAGCTTAACATTCAGAAGACCCTAATTATCATCAGAGTCAGATAGCACTAATTACAGCATCAGTGGTTTAACACAACTACAAACCCTAATTTTCATTGGAGTTAGATTCCTTAATCATTTGAGGAAGGAGCCAAAAAGTCGCAAAAAATCTCCAAAATGTTGATGAACCCCAACTAGAAACCCTAATTTTCCAAAAAGTAGTTGAGGCACGAAACCCTAACTTCTACTGTGCATCTTCCTCTTCCTCGTCCTCCTTATTCCCTTCTGCTCTGTGAGCGTCCATCAATGCCTGGATTTCTAACCTGAGGCGGAGAAGATCGATGCTCTGTATCCTGTGCTGGCGATGCAGGCGTTCCACTTCAGCTTTGAGAGGAGCCACATGCTCCTCAATGATCTTCTTCACAGCATCCTCCATGGTTGAGATTTTCGGAGCGTTGTTTGGTGGAGTGTCGTCCGGAGCGTTCTGATTTGGGGCTGCCATTTGGTGGAGTGTCGTCCGGAGCGTTCTGGTTGAGATTTCTTCTCTCTCTCTCTCTCTCTCTGGAAATGAAAAGCCGTGTGCGGTGTTTAACCTTTCAGGTATTTAAGGTGGTAGTGATACACGTGGTGAACAGTTTAAAGTGCAACGATTTTTGGTATAAAAAACAAAACAAAAACAAGAAAAACAAAAATATAGAGATCTTTGTTTGAAAAATAATAAATAATAAATATAATAAATAAAACAAAAAATAGAATATATTCGAGATTACTAATTAATTGTGACTGTTTTTTTTTTTTTGGTTTAAGTATTTTTGGCAATTAGAAATATAATAAACAAGGAAAAACATCCAGATTTATAAGACATACATCGTTGGATACACCTGACGATCGAAGAAAGTAAACATTTCAAACATCCTAGATGAAATTGATAGATCCAAATACAAGGAGAAAAAGAAAGTAGCAGATTTAAACAAGAGATCTACTAAGAAAGAAAGAAAGAAAAAAAAAAAAAAACATAGAACAGCCAAACTGAAAAATTAGATCCCTAGTTAGTTGGTGGTTGTCTTCTTGGTCGCACGTTTCTGCTAGTAGTGGCTTCTTCCGCTTCCGCTTCCTTTGCCAAATTTTTGGCAAGTTTCCAATCTTTGAAGATCTGCACTTTTTTCTTGAGAAGGTTGATGTTGTCCTGGTTTTCGAAGAATCGGGCTTGGGTTTCATCAAGTTTTTCACTGGTCTCTTTGACTGATGCATCTACGGCATCTTTGATGAGTCTTGCCAAGTCTTCTGCCATTTTTTAGGATTTTTTTGTTGTAGTTGTGTTGAGGGTGGGAAATGAAGAAACGGGAAGAGGAAGAGGGGTATTTATAGGCCATATAAAATAGGGTTTCACGTTGAAGATGTAATTTACAAAAATACCCTTTACATTTTTTATGAGAATTGGTTATTTTCTATGAGAATTGTGAAATTTCCTATGAGAACTGTGTTTTTTCTATGCGAACTGCAAATTTTTCTATGAGAACTGTGTTTTTCCTCTATGCGAAATGTAAACTTTGAACAATGAAAAATGGAGTTTAGAGAAAGATGATTGTATTATGAGAATTGGTTATTTTCTATGAGAATTGTGAAATTTCCTATGAGAACTGTGCATGAGAATTGTGAAATTTTCTATGCGAACTGCAAATTTTTCTATGAGAACTGTGTTTTTCCTCTATGCGAACTGTAAACTGTGAACAATGAAAAATGGAGTTTAGAGAAAGATGATTGTATATATTGATTAACCAGTAAACTAAACAACTCATTAACCAATATACATGTCATGAACAACACCTCCACCACGTCATTACCCATGTGCACTACTTCCACATCCAAAACTAATATTTTTGCAGTGGTTAATGAGGTTTCTGCTATGTTAGGTTTCTATGAGAATTGTGAATTTTCCTATGAGAAGTATGTATGAGAACTGTATTTTTTCTATGCGAACTGCAAATTTTTGTATGAGAAGTGTGTATGAGAAGTGTTTTTTTCCTCCAATGCAAACTGCAAACTTTGAACAATGAAAAATAGAGTTCAGAGAAAGATGATTGTATATTTTCATTAACCACTAAACTGAACAGTACGCATTAACCACTATACAAGTCATGAACATCACCTCCACCATTTCATTACCCATCTGCACTACTTTCACTTCCAAAACTATTTTTGCAGTCTGAGATTGTATATCTTCATTTACCAGTAAACTAAACAACTCATTAACCACTATACAACTGATGAACAACACCACTACCAACTTTGATGAGTAAGTTGAATCTATGCCTTTTTTTTCTTCTCTTCAAGAAGCTCCTGGTCGTCATAATATTTTTGCAGTCTGAGATTTTCCATCCTATTATGATAGATTTCTGGAGTCCATGATCTCTTGGGGTCACTGACAAATGCTTGCACAATATCAGCTCTCATTTGAAGGCATTGTTGCTTTGTAAGGTCGCTTTTAATTGGTTTTTTCATTAGCTTTTGGCGAATGATGTAGGCAACAACAACTGCACAATCAACCCTGTGAATACAAGACTAATGTTAGGGGCTTATATAAGATGCAGTGACGAGTTTTGGTAGTTGAAAGATACTTACGAGCCTGGTTCTTGTTGTGGTGCATTGTCCACGAGCTTTGCAGAGGTTTTAATCTTCTTCTTGCATTGTTGGTTGATGTAGTTCGTGACATTCTTTCTCTGTTACAGAATATGATCATGGATACATTAACGATACACATTTCACATAGTTTGTTCACATAGACTACAATACACAGTTGAAAGAGTTCATATATTTTTCTTAGAATAAGGAGGGATTATGTTACCAGATTGGCAGTTGCTTCACAGTATTTATCTCTTCTCCCTTGTCTGTGGATGGAGTTGTAGAACCTCCATTCTTGGTCAATGGTGTCTAGCTCAAGCAAAGTATAATGGCTTGAACCATATATTGGGATAAGGATTGTTCTGGTGTTCAAAATCTTTGAGCGGACGACATCAAGTGCTCTGTTAGCTGAGTTTTGATCACCTCCAAGGAAGGTCTGTTTCGAAAGAAGATAATTAGGCAACCTCTTAACTGTGAGTGTATGCTACATGAATTGTGAGAGAGTGCTTCCTTTTCTTACTGATGAAAAGCTGTTGAAGACAAACGGCATATCTTGTTGGGAATCTTCTATTCCCAATGAAAAGGATGGTCCAGATGTTGGTGGTTGTAGTGTTGTAGTCAGCAAGTGGACGTAGGCATCTATTGGCTGTATCAGAATGTAAAAAGTATTTGTTTATCACGTACAGTTCTGATATAAAAAACAGAGTTCTGATAGAAAAAATACAGTTCTCATATACATTTCTCTTAAAATATAGAAAGAGAGTTGCTTCTTTTTTTATTGTGTTACCTGGCCTGTTAATTCTCGATCACATAGCAGAAACCTCACATCTTCTTGATATATGCGCAGGTCATCTAATTCACAATCCCATATGTGCATACTGCATGATATACATAACATTAGCCAATCTGAAATGATTTAAAGACAGTAAATTGTTGGGTTTAGCATTTTTACCATCCCTCCTCGAGTTCCCAAAATTTTCTGATTGTTTCTTGGCATTCGTCAGGTAGCAATGCAAGGACAATGTCTGCCTTTTTTCCTAGGGGAGGAATCTTGTCATCAAGTTTCTTGATTTCTGCTTGTGGCTTGTCACTTTCGACAAGGACAATTTGTTCTTTTTTGCGACCATCCTTTGTGATTGAACCATAGTAATACTTGTCATCCATTTTTTGCCTTCGTGGTCTTTGTTTTGCATTATCATCTTTGTTGTCCTCTTCAGAATCTTTCCCTGCATGAGCATATAGTTGTGTAACTTCATGGACCACTTGCTCAATCTTCTGATCAGTGTACGTTTGTGTGATGTTATGTATTGCTTCCTCACTTCTTTGTGTGAGCAAAGAGGAATCAGTCTCGAGAACCGGTAAATGCTTTTGAGGTTCTTTGGTATGTTGCGGTTGGATGGAAAGCTTGCTGGTGAGGGAAAGCTTGTTGGTTAGGCTGCGTATTTCTGCATCTTTTTGAACAATTATAGCCTTTTGCCTTTGTTCAGTTGTGCTCAGATACTTTTGTAGCTGGCCCTTCTCGGTCATTAGGGATTCAACTTGCATTGTAAGGGCCTTTTTGATTTTGTTCTTCTCAATTTCAAATTGTTCCAGCATCATATGTTTCTGTTTTTCAAATTCATCCCTTTCTTTTCCCATTTCCAGCAGCTGCTTTTCCATTTCATCCCTGTCCTTTTTGAAAACGTTTGAGATTGTATCCATCTTCTGCAGCTTTTGTTCCAGTGAATCCCTTTCTTTTTCCATTTCCAACAGCTGATTTTTCATTGTATCGCTGTCCTTTTCCAAGACTGCAGTCTTCTCTATCAGGAACTTGTGTTGTTCTTGGGCCTGCAACATTGTGTTGGACATAGTTACAATCTTCTGCAGCTTTTCTTTCATTGCATCCCGTTCTTTTTGCATTTCCTCCAGCTCATTTTTCATTGCATCCTTGTCGTTTTGCAGTCCGTGGTTTTGTTGTTCAAGTATTTGTTTTTGATTCTGAATATATTGGACTTGTTGCTGGAGATCCTTGATGATAACTTGATCATTGTTCTCCAGTAAGCTGTCACAGAATTTACCCATCTGGTTGTGCTCTTTAATTAGGCCCTGACTGAAATTAATGGAGTCCAGAGGTTGGTAGGTACTTGGAACCATAGTCTCGCCTGATTGTGATTGTGAGAACATTGCTTGTTGTTTCTCAGTAGATGATGTTGACACAAGAGGAGATGGTTGCTGTTTTTCAGTTAAGTGTATCTCATCAAGTCGTAGTGCCGGACTTTGAGGAGATTGTGTATGCTGCATCATCTGTGATATAGTTCCCCTGTCATTGTCATCTACAACTTCTGGGTGTGGCATGCTGTAGACTTGAGCCTCTTGGCATGTTTCTTGAAGTTCTTCCTCATATACCTGAAAGATGTGAACTCACAATCAGAATTGTGTTTTTCATATGATAACCATGTATGCACTTTTCTATGAGAAGTATGAGAAGTGTGTATTTATCTATGAGAAGTGTGTAATTTTCTATGAGAAGTGTGTAATTTTCTATGAGAAGTGTGTACTTTTCTATGAGAAGTGTGTAATTTTCTATGAGAAGTGTGTAATTTTCTATGAGAAGTGTGCACTTTTCTATGAGAAGTATGAGAAGTGTGTATTTATCTATGAGAAGTGTGTAATTTTCTATGAGAAGTGTGTAATTTTCTATGAGAAGTGTGTAATTTTCTATGAGAAGTGTGTAATTTTCTATGAGAAGTGTGCACTTTTCTATGAGAAGTATGAGAAGTGTGTATTTATCTATGAGAAGTGTGTAATTTTCTATGAGAAGTGTGTAATTTTCTATGAGAAGTGTGTAATTTTCTATGAGAAGTGTGCACTTTTCTATGAGAAGTGTGTATTTTCGTGTCCAAGTTAAGCAATTTGATTAGTGTATATACCGTAATGTTGAGATTGCTCAAATCTTTAAAATCATCAATTCTTTTTTTCAGGTCTGAGGTGTTCCAGTTTAGTAGTCTTGGAATTGCTTCATTTTTTGGTCGTGCAATCAAATCCGTGTGTTCACAAATCCAGTACTGCAAAACAGGTAAAAGGAAATTATTAGAATAAAAGAAAATTATTAGAATACCCAAAAATACTTCTCATAGCAAAATAGATTTAAGTTACCATCAATGCCACCACACATCCTGTTGCATCTCTTGGTTTGTCATGGAACTTGTGCATTGATGTATTCAATGTTTCTGCAATGGATTGTGCCCAGTCGTAGTCTTTTATTTCTTCTATTTTCTCCATGCAATGCACATATGTCCATGCAATGGTGACTCCTGATGTGGAGAAGAACAGCGTCAGGCAAATGAACATGCATACAAGGCGGACTACATCTTGGATGTCTTCTTCAGTTATGGATTCCTCTTTTTTTGAAAGTATTTCATTGATCATATCTTTCATCTTTTTACTACCAATCCTTGCCTCCTGTATCCCCCTTCTTTTTGCAAATGCAACATCACTTTTCTTCTTGTTCAAATCTCCTATTTGTTTGTTCCCACAAGCTATTCCAAAGATTAGCTTGATGTCATTCCTTGTTATGGCAACCTTCTTACCACCAATGAGGAACTTGCTGTCATTGGTATCATAGTTCTGAATGATACTCAGGATGGTTTTATCGTGCTTCATGCAAGCTTTTTCCGCTAACTTACCTTTCCTAATGGCATCAATCAGCATCCAAAAAGGTGTTTGTTTCAAGAGCTCTAAGTGGGCATTGTTCAAGTTCAGTTTTGACAATAGCCCCACTGTTCCTATTACATTGGACCTGAATGTGCATTGCTTTTGGGTCTGGGTTGGGGAGTCTGGTTGTGATTCTGATTCTGATTCTGATTCTTGTTTCATGGCCTTCTTTTTCTGTTTTGGGCTCTGATGTTTCTTTTGTTGGGTTTGCTTTTGGGTCTGGATTGGGGAGTCTGGTTCAGATTCAGATTGTTGGGTAAGCCTTTGGCGTTTTTTGGCGACCTTTTCCTGTTTTGGTCTTTGTCGTTTCTTTTCCTGAGTTTGCGAAGGGTTCTGTGATGATTGGCTAACTAAGGAGGTTGCTGGCCTGTCAGGTTGAGTTTTCGATCTTGTAATGACTCCTGCCTCCTCCATTGTTAGTGTTCTTGGTCTGATCTCGTAAGAAATTTTCAAATCTTGTGTGTAAGTCTTCTCATGCCCTGTTAAATATATGAACAAAATTGAGATAGAGTTTTTACATTGGCTCATCATAGGTATAGTACACAGTTCTCATAGAAAAATAAACAGTTCTCATAGAAAAATACAATGTTCCTGTAGAAAAAATACACAGTTCTTATAGACAGATGTCATGTATAATACACAGTTCTCATAGAAAAATACACAGTTCTCATAGAAAAATACACAGTTCTCATAGAAAAATACACAGTTCTCATAGAAAAATACACAGTTCTCATAGAAAAATACAATGTTCCAGTAGAGAATTCACAATTCTCATAGACAAATCTCATGTATAATACACAGTTCTCATAGAAAAAAAAAACAGTTCTCATAGAAAAATACAATGTTCCAGTAGAAAATACACAATTCTCATAGAAAAATCTCATGTATAATACACAGTTCTCATAGAAAAATACACTGTTCTGATAAACAGTTCTCGCAGAAAATACACAGTTCTCATGGATAAGTATGATGATGTGTAACTTTAAAAATGTATTCTTTCGGAACAGAATACACAGTTCAAATTTTGTAAGTCTTCTTGTGTCCCGTTAAATATATGAACAAAAGTTAGATAGAGTGTTTACGTTGTCTCATCATAGGTATAGTACACAGTTCTCATAGAAAAATAAACAGTTCTCATAGGAAAATACAATGTTCCAGTAGAAAAATACACAGTTCTCATAGACAGATGTCATGTATAATACACAATTCTCATATTAAAAACTAAAAAATGAAAAACCTAAAGCGAAACCATCAAATGTGCTTATTATCCTGACCTCTTCGCTGCTGGATAACTGGCCAGTCTCCTCCTTGAAGGAGCTGATCGAGAACATTTCACATAGAACCCTACACACAGTTCACATAACTCGAAAACACATACTTCACATAGACGCAACACGTTTATGAGAGTTAGGGTTCTCATATACATATTTTACAGTTCGCATAGAAATTTCGCATAAACGTTCGACATTCTTTAATGTACATACCTTTTTTTGCCATATTGAAATGTTGTTGCCTGATCGATTGCACGAGAGAGAGAGAGAGATCGAGCGAGAGAGAGAGAGAGCGAGCGAGAGAGAGAGCGAGCGAGAGAGAAAGCGCTGTTGAGCGGAAGAGTTAGGGTTCTGTAGCGGTAGAGTTAGGGTGGTTCTGTAGTGGTTGGGGGGAGAGAGGGTTTTGTTTAGCCGTATGGAGAGGGTTCGGGAACGTGACCCGCGAGGTGTATTTTGACCCGCAAGAGGATCCGGGATGCTTGTTTTGACCCGCGAGGGGTATTTTTGTCCACAATGTAGCGCCGGGACTAAAGGGGGTATAGAATATTTTGTGCTGGGCTGAATTAGGTCCGAGCCTAATTTTTTGGGCCGGCCTAAAAATCCCCCCAAAGATTTGTTAATGGATTAATGGCCCAAAAAAGTTATTTTGGGCTTTGGTTGAAATAGGCCTTGATTGAATTAGGACTTTGGTTGAATTTATAGTGGGCCACAATTTGGCCGAATTGAATTTGAAAGGGCTAAATAGAGTATGAATATTGATCTGGCTACATTATTTGGGAGCATGGCCAATTAGTTAAAACCCAAGTCAAATTTCAGGGATTGAGCCGAATTGGGTTTGAAGTAAATGGACCATAATCACAATTAAAGCCCAAGCCCAAATCAGTAAACGCACAGGTTCATTGTCAAGCCTAGGCCTATGTAGTCCAATTGATTAAAGGCATAAATTCGTTTTCAAGTCTGGGCCCATTTTGTAAATGCCTAGATTAATCAGGTTTGGGATAATTTTGCCCCACTAAGGAGGAGGTCTAAAGAGAATATGGTAGAATGAGGAGCATGAAATAATTTTCTTAGGCCCGGAAAGCTCACCACTTGAGGGTGACAAAGTCAAAAAAATAAAAAATGGCCTTCAAGTAATTGCCTTCTTTAGGAAGGGTTGAAGCTGCTCAGTCAGGCATGCACAAGCAGCTCAAGGGTAATCAAGTCAAAAAGGTCATAAGCTGCTTAGTCATGCTTGAGAAGCAGCTCAAGGCCTGAATGGCCGTTATCCTTCAATGTGAAGCAAGGACACATGTCATTCATGCAGCCTATATGACCTAAGCAGCTCAATCAGGCTTGCACAAATTGCTTACAAGCAGCTTACTTAGGCTTGCATGGTCTTTTATTACAAGACCAAGCAGGGGTGTTTTGATACAAACACTTTTGTCACCTACAATCTAAAAAATATAACAAAAGGCATTGAATAATAATAGTAAAGGACAAAACCTAATAAAAAAAAAAAAAGAGTAAAAGATAAACCAAACCAAACTGAGCCTTACGTCTCAATCACTTTGGGTCGGCTACATGAATCTATTTCCTCCATTGAGCTCTGTTAAGGGTCACTTGTTCACACAAACTCATTATACGCATAAGTAAATGACAAAGCAAACATAAATTAGATAGCCTAAATGTGTATATTTCAGCACTTATCAAAATTCCAACTATATTGACACATATACTTTACTGCAAAAGAGGTTTCAAAAAAATTAAAACGAAATTGAACAATTATATTTGTGTTGTGATGGACTTCTGGCTGGCGAAGCACAAGGGCTTTTGGAAAATCTCTTTTACAAAAAAAATTTGCTTGGCAAGCTGTTCAAGATAAAATAGCCACAAGGTAAATGCTGGTGTCCTGGAATTTCATTGCTGATAGTAGCTTAACAGCGTGTCCTTTATGTCATTCAAAAGAAGAAACCTCATCCCATCTTCTGCTTCATTGCCAATTCTCTTGGAAGGTCTGATAAAATATTATGCAATGGTGGGAAAAGTCACTTGGGTTTGTCCTGCTACTTTTGAGTCAAATTCTAAGCTTATAGTTTGGCAACACTTTTTGCAATCTGGAAAACAGTACTACTTGGAGATTGGATTTTGGAGTATGTGTTTTTGTGGCTAGCTAGGAAATAGGAACAATGAGGTGTGCAGCAATGGCATAATGGCAAGTTCAACGCATAGTTATCAATTCCTTGGGTACCGGCCATAAAATGGTACACACCCCTTGGTGTTCCGTATCGACAAAAAATACCGGCCTGTACTGGTCGTACCCGGCCTATACCAGCCAGTACTAGTCATTTTTCGGATACCGACCGGTACAAAAACAATTATATATTTTTAAAATTAAATATGCACTTTTAAGGTATTTTAAAGGAATTTTATGATACGAAATCCATATTATGCATGAATTTTAAGATATTTTTACAAAATTTCGAGTCCATTTTATATTAATCATTTTAATTTGTTTTAAGAACTAGTATTAAGGTGTATCAAAATGCTAGAATTTGCTTTATTTCTCTATTTTAAGTTTTGCAACTATACCGATACACGGGGCGGTTCCGGTACACCTAAAAAAACATCTAAAAAAAATATCCCAAATTCCAATCTCATAGTTCCCGATCAAAATTTGATGATCCAAGCCTCCCAATGTGTTCAGAACGTGATTTTAAAGGTACTTGCAAGAAATTAGCAAAAACAAATTACCGAAAATGGCTTGATTTGAGCAATTTTTTATTTAACCGTTCAATAAAAAACTATTCAGATGAAGCCCTTCCCGATCATTCTTTTTGCTGATTTTGCGCGAGTACTCTTAAAATCTTGTTCTGATTACATTAAGCAGCTTGGATCATTGAAATTCAATCGGAAACTTTGGGATTTTTTTTAGATATCTTTTTAGGTGTCCCCAGAACCGTCTCAATACATAAATACATTAAAATACCTAAAAATATATAATCCGAAATGGCACCAAGATACAAATTGGTGCTGATACATACTATTTCAGGAGAAAAATCGGTACGTGTCATGATACAAAACCATAAGTTTAAAATTCGTGATCGGCCAGCGATTCGAGGATCACCTTAGGCCTTTACTATGTCTGTAAAATCCTTTTATAAAGTACCAATTTTATGAATAGATAAATAGGTGCATAAAAATACATACAGGGCTGTCCAACGTACAATTGAAATATAATGCATACCCGCCTACCGTCGTTAAATTACAATATTAGGACCCACAACTACGGCACCACCAAATAACAACTTTGAATTATTACAATCTTGAATATTATTATTTATTTCAACAGCAGCACAACAATCACCAAATATTAACCACATGAAAACCACTTAGCCAACTTTACCCCTGTATCCTGAAATAGTTTCATAAACACAAAACCATTCCAGTGAGCATCATGATATACCAAGGTTACATAATTAACATGGGGAATAGCTAGACAATAATTTGATATTCTCATAAGAAAATGATAACAATTATTTAAGAGAGGAAAAGTCAGTTTTCAGACTCGAAACTACTAAACCACATTTGTGAAAATACGCATATTGAACGATGCATCTATCATGAGCGGATCACCGGTAACTGATCTGGGGAGCGACCCAATAGGCAAGAAATGATATCAAGTCTCTAGGATACCCGGCTATATCCTTTAACATTTTGGGTGCCAAATCTAACGCCCTTATTTCTTTTTCGATATGTGTAATACATTTCATTCTTTTTCCTTTAAAATACATATCCCATGCTTATCATTGAAATTCCATCTTTCCAATTATGCTCATTATGCACTAGATGCTTCCGTACAAGCCTTCTATCTTCACAAATTTAACGTTTCATAGTCGCAAGAAATTAAAAATAAGCTATGCAACCAAGGTATATTCGCAACTCACCCATGACGCGTGAATCATAAAAAACCGCACGTACAATTATATTGAGCAACACCTGAGAGAGAGAGAGAGAGAGAGAGAGAGAGAGAGAGAGAGAGAGGCGTGCATGCATGGGCCATGGTTGCTGCGTATCCTTCTTCTTCGATCTTTTAAAGTTTAGCTATCTCCTATTTCCGAAATATGTTTTTCTATTTCCCTGTTCTATAAATACCCTTTTCTTTTCTTTTTTTTACATAAAAAAGAACTTCATTTATATAGAACATGATAATACAAAGAAAAGGGAAATAATTAACATTACAACAGTTTTATCACAAATATGAAAGAAAAAAAAAAACAAACGCAGTAATAAACCTCCATAGCCAAAGCTATCATTAGACTCCAGTAAGCAAATAACCATTCAACGAGCCGCAATAACCCAATCATCCTCCAGTAAGCAAGTAATTATTCAACGAGCCGCAATAACCCAACATCCGATACCAAAGCCTTCTCAAACCAAACCGCAACCAAAAGCTAAAACGGAATGCGCCCATTAAACAACGGCCGAAACAGATGAAGAATACGAGACTAGTGCTTGCGATTGTGTGAAATGTGGGTGAGAGTGCCCATGTGCGAAAAAAAACAACGAAGAAATGACACCACTAAAGGAAGTGCATGAGTGAGGTGAAACATAACCGGTGACTACAACCAACAGACCCGGGAAACAGGAGAAAGGACCGATCGGGACAGGAAGGGGAAAACTTTACCGGGGGGACCGATCGAATCCAACTGAAGACAGGAAAAGGACCGACCGGGACGGGAAGGGTAAAACTTCACCGGGGGACCTATCGGAACCAAATAGAAGATAGGGAGGACTGATCGGGTCACACATGGCTACCACGCATACATGCAAAAGGTAAGAACCCCAAATCACAACAAAAACAGAATATAAAACAGAAGCCAGGGCCCCAAAAATAGACCCAACGGTAGCGGGAGCACTAAACTCCACATGCAAAAGCAAAGCACAATCACAGAGAAACTAAGAAGACTAAGAAGACATCTCTCTGCATCTACTGCACGTACTTTAACTTGATCTAGATGTAGTCAATGATCCACCATCCGTCAAAATCGGCAGGCGGCAGGGGCGGCAGGGGGCAGCGACTAGGTCAGCAGCCACAGCCTACGGCGGCTCACTGACAGTAGAGCGGGCCTAATCAGAAACGAAAGGAGAACGATAGCCGTACGACAACGATGACTGGAGAACGAGCCCATACGGACGGCGGAGGAGTTGGCTGCGCAAATTGGAAACAAAAGGGAAAACCAAGATTTGGACAATATCTCACCGACAGTGAAACCAGTCAAGATTGGTCGACGTGTTATCCGGTCTTCGTTTTCGGACAATATCCAAAAACCCACCATCGAGTTGAAAATCATTCAAAGAATAACCGTGGCGATGGAATTTCATGAAGGAAACTTGAAAAATACTTTAACTCTTAGGATGAAAATTCGGGTTATCACAGTACAATAGCCCGTAGGATATTAATGACTTTTGTTCAACATCAGTGATTATTCAATGGAGGATTTTAGGAGGTGTTTGAGTTGGATTCCACTGTTGAAAAGTTAACTACCGTCCTTTTGTTTTCCTTAGTGTTTAATCAACTTTTTGGTGGATGTCTTTTTCTTATCTTTGGGTTTGACTGGGCACAGGTGTAGGAATGCCAACCTCATTGAAATGTCGTTGTCTAGTAGTTTGATAATTAACTTTGTCCATATCCTCTTGATGTTCCCGTTATAAAATTTTCACAATCATATTTTAATATGTGCAGAATGTGATTTTAAAGATGTCTACGAGAAATTAACAGAAAAATGACCGGAAAATGCTTGATTTGAGCAGTTTTTATTTGAACCGTTCAATAAAAAACTATTCGAAATTGTTCGGATCAAGCCCTTCCTGATCCTTTTTTTTTGCTGATTTCTCTCAGTTATCCTTAAAATCACGTTCTGATTACATTAAGCGGCTCGGATCATAAAAATTTAATTGAAAACTATGAGGTATTTTTTTAGGTGTTCTCGAAACTATTCCGTATATGTGTGTGTGTGTGTATATATATATATATATATATATATATATATATATACTCTTTGATCATGAAGCTCTCTCAATATTGATTTAGTAGTGTACTTCTTCCTTCCTCTGTTTGAATGTTACCTCTGCCCAATTCAAAAATAAAAAAACAAACAGTTTAATGAGCATTATGTTTAAAGTGGTTCACGACACAATCACTTATTATTTAAACCGGCCATCACAACTTGAAAAACGGATACACGAGAGATATTACACCTTACATAGTTCTCCCATTGGAGAACTAACTACTATAATTAAAAAGGGCATGACCGGATCGCCTCCTCAACTCATGCTTTTTTTATTCATACTTTTCTACATTGCATAGTACTACGTAGATTGGCTTTTCTGGTCCAGCTGTGAGGCATGGATGGCTTCAGTCCATCAGTTTTCTATTTCCTCAGGCTCACCCAGATAAGAGCAACACCGCCTGCACCCCCCACCAAAACCATAACCCGGACAGCATGCAATTATAACGACAGTTACCTCCACTTTGGTCAGCTGCACAAATGACATGCATGCACTCATGTTAATAAATAATAAGTTGGATCTAGCTTGAGTAATTAAAGCAATATACAGTGAAAGAAAGCTTATATTAAGATCACTTTTTATCACAAAATAAATAAATAAACACCGGAAGTGATAGATTTGTATCAGTTTGGTAAATGGAAGAGAGAACCAATGTCAAATAATTTCATGCCATTTTCTCTTGGTCCGGTTCTATATCCGCCAAGAAAAACAATCGAAAACCGAGACAAATAGTGAAATATTTAATGCAAGCTAGATCGATCTATATATTACTGTTCCAAATATTGAATAAACTTACTATTAGCTTTCTCAGTAGTGGAAATCTCAACCAAATCCCTGTTGGCTGTCACCTCCGACGACATGATCACAAGGAAAATGACCAGAAAAAGGCCGAGGAAAACATTTGGTTTGGAACCCATTTTTGGATCAAGATTAGACGTGATGGAATGAAATTGCAGTAGAATTTCGATGTCTATTTATAGGGCTGGAGTGATTTCAGTGGACGTACGCGTACGCACTCAGAGGACTCCTCTCCAGGGCTCCCTAATTCTCTCTTCCTCTCTGCTCTATCTCTTTCACTCCCCACCCTTAAACACTGCTAATAAATCACACACACATATCTATGGAAGTCAGTGGTGTCACAACACTGTGTGAAAACTCCAAAGTCAACACCGGCGGCCGAAGGAAAGTTCCATTATGCTGCTTCTTCCTTTAAGCCAGCACATGGGCGGCTGGCTAGTCACATGACATCCCCCCATTTCACTAAAGTTTAATATTTCAACATCTTTGAGACCAAAAAATTTATTCCTGTCCGCGTATATTATTATAATTAGTTTTTTCGCTCGGCAATAATAATATTATTATTAGTTATTAGCTCTTTTTCGAGGATTTGAAGATTGCGTGAGAATTTTTTCTCCTGGGATCTTTGAATACATTCGATCGATCCCTGTCTATCTTTTCTTCTGAAAAAGATCACCTTTCTCAGGCCAGGTAACGAAAGAGAGGGGCAAATTTCACTGACCTCCCCTTAGGTTTCTAACACGAACAGAAACCTCCCCTGAGGTTTCTGAAATGACACTGCCCTCCCCTCCTTTACCCGACAATACCAAGGGACCCCCCTGCCGTTACCTTCCCGTTAGAAAATAGATGGAGAAGGTGATATTGTACTATATTTTTTACAATACCTATACTACTCTCACCAGACTCTTTACCCCTCTCATTTATAAAATATAAAATACAAACATCTCTACACTTTGTGCTCATTTCACTTTGAGATTTTGTCTTGATTTAAAAGAATTCATATTTGTTAATTTTCTGTCAAACTCTTGTGAATTATTGGTTCGTCTTGATAAGAGGAATTGAAAAAAGTAAAAAATTAAGACTTTTACCAAATATTTTGAGATTTTCAATATTTTGGGTAAAAGTAATAAATTTATACTCTTTTGATTCCTCTCGTTGAGACAAACCAATAATCCAAAAAAATTTAATGCAAAACTAGCAAATACGAAAAAAATTCAAATATGAACAAAAACCAAAAAGCCTAAAAAACCCCCACAAACAAGCCCGCACAATAACTCTATGGTGTACAAATGAATGCCTAACTGTATTGCTCGTAGAAGTTCAAGTTATTGTTGGGGTTTAAGTTATTTTATGTTATTGTGATATTGCATGTGTGGAGTAGCCTTAGTGGCAATTAATTATAGCCTTAGTGGCGAGAATATTGCTTTAGTGGCTTGAATAATATTGTCTTAGTGGTTGAAATATTGCCTTAGTGGTGTTATACATATGGCCTTAGTGGGGTGGACAATATTGCCTTAGTGGCGTGTTTATGAATATTGCCTTAGTGGCATTATGAGTACCGCCTTATGGCGCTATGAATATTGTCCTCACAATGTTATGTTTGTTGCTGAGTGCTATATACGGTTTGGCCGTTACACGAGAGTCGGAGAGATGTTAGGTACTTGCCTGTGTGGCACCGAGGATATTATGCATGTGAGGCAATTTAGGTAATGAGGTGTGAAATTCATGATTTCACATGTGTGGCGTTTTCCCTAATTTTGGGAAAATGATAGCCCATGACGTGTTTTGATAATTAATACCCACTAAGGATATGTTGAGAACATTTGTTAATGCTGAAAATGTCATTGACGGATATTAATTATCAAAACACGTCCTGGACCATTATTTTCCCACTAATTTTTGCATGTGTGCCGCAACTACCTATGCGGAGTTGACCGTTGGCTTGTGTGTCATAAATCTCTGTGACATGAGATTGATGGTAATCGTGGTATATATAGTTCTGTGGCAAGTATATACGACAATATTCCAGAAAATTAAATGAAGGCATGATGATGCATTGTGCAAGTGTGGGTTGAATTTCACATCTATAGTAGCTAATTTTGAGAATGAAAGTTTGAAGATGGGAAGATTGTAATAATCCATATGATTTTCATTTTGAAAGTACGTTATGGAAAAAAAGTTGTTGCATGTGAGCTTCTGTAATTTTATTAGAGCTAAGAGTCACTACAACAAATAAGGCTTTTAATAGCATGCCAAAAATGCTATAGTATCATATACATAGCGTTCAAGAGAACGCCTTATTAGCCGATGCTATTAAAAGTTTTCGCTTTCAATAGCGTTCATTGTCCGCTATTGTTGATCTCTTTTATAGCGGGCAATGAACGCTATGGAAAGCTTTCAATAGCATTCATTGTCCGCTATTGTTGATCTCTTTTATAACGGGCAATGAACGCTATGGAAAGTAATAGATAGCATTCAAAAAAATGCTATATTAGCCCATGCTGTTAAAAGTGAGGGGCAGATCATAGCGTTTTCTGACTGCTATTTATCACAAACTTGTAATAGCGTTTCCTGAATGCTATGTATTATAGGCCTTTGATAGCAGTCTTAGAACGCTATGAATTCTCTACAATTACCTAAAAAGCATTTCATAAGCTCATTTGACAACACGTTTTTTGCCAAAATACTAAATGAACCAATGAATTACACATAAATTCACCCAGGATTTCATTCAAAACAAAAGAGAAATATATTTCCATCCAACATCAAGTAACTTTAAATAAAAATAAATTCAATAGCAAGCCTTCATGTCCTTCCAACATTTTGAAAGAGAATGGCATGAGTGAAACAATCTTATTGTCCCAAAAGTTGCCCACATGTCTTGACACAAAACGGGAAGTATTAAGGAAAAAATTTCAACTAAGTTCCAGCAGCACCATTGTAATCTCCATCTTCATCAAAGTGTGAGGAAATATTGATCTTCTCTTCCAACTCGAACACCTACATAGAGATATTGAACACCCATTATCCAGACATAATTTACTAATTCATCTACAAGAAAATGAAATTTCAAAAAACACCACTACTGACCAAGGTCCCCTACCGAGACTTCATACACACGACAAGCACATGCACAATAGATAAAGCACTATAGAGTTGGGAATTTTACAAATGTTAAGCCAATGTGTGCGTGATATCCAAAATTACATGCTACATAAGGGGCAAGTTTTGGTTGAGCAGAGTATTTCATTGACTTTCCAACTATTACTAGGCTATCAAATGTCCTAAGTTCAACTTTGTTTTACAGCACATAACTCTCCCTGGACCTTGTACTGTGAGACAGCTTCTCTCGTTTAGTCAATATGCATCTTTGTTTCCATTTCAGAATCAGAATGGCATAAAACAGAACTAGCATCATTAGCATCAAATAATCCTTGGTCATACTCATATATCCAGAATTCAAGTCCCTAGACTAAGTGATCACCAGGTGTCTCTCAAACTCTCAGTTTCTGTAATAGTTTTATTTCAGTTGACAAATTAACTCATACTAAGAATGCTAAAAGCTAAGCACATACACAAAGTGAAAATAAAGAGTTACTGTTAAGATCTACCAAGGACTGCACAAAGTGAAACATCTAGAATTTTGACACTACAATATAATTTGTTGACGTTACCATACCTGATGAGGCCATTTTTTCACCATTTGCAATGGTTTGAGAGATATGTCCAAAAACTTACTCCTTTTTCCCAAATCAACTGTACATTATTCCTTCTCCCAAATCTTTGTTGAAGAGTTTCAATATGTATTGTGACATGTGACAAGTTCAGTGTTCAACTCTACATAGCTCCTAACCAAGCTTTGAAACCAAGAACATAGAAGTAGAAGGAAGCTATTTTTTATGGAGCAATTAGATATCAACAAATATGATAGCTATAGCTATAAGCAAATCAGCACATACACATTTACCCATTGCATAATCAAATTTCACAAAAACTGAAACTTGAAGGGAAAAAAACAAAACAACTATGAAATCACAATATCGGAGATTTGGTTCAAGAGCAGGGGATTTCTTTCGACTTGGTTAGAAGATTGGTGATTCGGGTGGTGCATGAGGTGGCCTCCTTGGCAAAGAAGAGCAAGCTTTCTCTTGACTTTCTCTTGACTGGAGGGCTAGGCTAATCCTCCTTGTTAAGCTTTGTCTTTTTTAAGCTTTGATAGCTCTTTTTTGTAGCCTTGAAGGCATGATTGGCAGATTAAAAAAAAAAAAAGGGAAACCTAATGTCGCAGATTACACAAAAGAATGTACCTGCATTTGATCATTTTCCGCTTTGTACACCCACACACGAGAATACAGGAGATGATTTACTGTTCTACTGTTCTCTAAAGGATTACTAGATGAAAGACTGAGATTAGTAAAGGGCTTAAAAGCGCCTTAGGTATCTGCTATGTATGGGTAAAATTGCTTCGGCAAAAATTATTCTGGGTTTCATTCTTGTGATGTATTGGCTAAAAAGATCCAAGCAATGCTCAGTTCAAACCACATTCCCGTGATGCTTGTGTGCAAATTAGACAAAAGATTGTACCTGCATTTGATCACCAAGATTGACAAATAGGGCATGAGGAATTACGGGAACTGTAAGCCGCCGGTCCTCTTTCAAAACTTGAAGGCCCTGTACTTCTTTGTCTTGTAGTAGAACAGTGACCCCTGATCCGTCTGAATGGGGTTTGACCCCGAACACTTGGTCTAGTCTGGTACAAGTTGGGTAGAGGGCGAATCTCCCCTGCATAAACCTAAAAGCAAGATTCACTCAGATGCAAGAATATAAAATTATCCCTCTATTGCAAATGCTAAAATATATAATTGTTTACCGAGGGAGAAACAAGGGTGTGGCTGGTGTTTCTTCAATTGTCTCCTGATTGTGAGCCTAAAATGTTCAAAAAAAACAAAAACAAACAAACAAAACGTTAGTCTAAGTAGTCTGCATAAAACACATAAATAAAAAAGGAGCCACGGCCTTGCAATCTTTTGAGCGACATTTGTGTACAAACAAAAGTAAGTAGCCAAGCAACATTTGTGTACAAACAAAATTTTCTTGCCTCGTAGAATCCGTATCCTATCATATTTCTATCCTGTATCGGCATCTATGCTTCATAGCAAGCCGTTTATTGCTGGAAATCCCAGAATTGCAGCAGAAGCTAATTGGCTTCCTGTTTTGTTTATAAAGATCACTAATTTCGCTGATGAATCTAGTGTTGAAGTGGATACTACCAAGGATACTTCTAGCGAAAGAAGTGGATACAACTCTTGGTTGAGGTGACTCTTTGTGAGTTGCCCCAACCAGGGGGACCATTGTGGGCAGATACATGGATTTAAACTAACTTAGTTTCTACTTATTGACCACTGCTATCTCGAACTCTTTCAGCTTTGGTTGACGCAACTCGGAGGTTGTTCTTGCTACCTTTATACCATAAGAGGGGAAAGAGAGGGAAAGAACACCGTTTGCACATCAAACGACTGAGAGTAATTTTAGTGGGAGGCTCAAAAAATCTTCTTGGTCCCTAATATCTGCTGAGAGGGACTAACTTGATGAGAGGTGAGGCCAACTACCCCACAAAGAAGACTAATCTCAACAATGAAAACAAAACAGTATATAGTAAAAAAAAACAATTGCACTATTAGGCTTTGGGATTTCATCTTCTTTTTAGGGCGGTTTTGTTGGTTAGTGACAACATGGATCACGGTGGTTAAGATAATGGTATTATTCGACAAATATGTAGCCAGTAACTAACATTGAATGCTCTAAAACATTGCATTTCAGTAGTTCATCTCAATATCCAGCAAACTAATCCATTTTCAGCATTTAACATCAAACTTCGAGACTTAAGTCTATAGTTCTAGCTTTCTCTTTACAATTTCAGCAGTCAGCTAATTTCAGCAACTATGTTATATTAAGCAACAAAAATATCACATTCCAGCTCTTTATCTAAACAATCTACTAATTTTCAGCACTCAATATCAAATTCACTTCCTGCATGTAATTCATAGTTCATGATTGCAATATCAGCACACCACAACAACAAATATGAGTTCAATAAATTTGACTTGGTACTTTTCCCAACTCCAAAAACTACTCATTAGATGATTCTTTAATCTTTCGAGGTCAGAGTATCCAACCTTAACATACACAAATGACAAAAAGAAAAACAAACTCGATCCTTCCTATACACCTCAATCACCCACAAAGTGGCATAGATCTAATTTTACAACATAACCATGCGAACACAAAACTTCAATGAACCTTGTTCTTGCGATTGAAACAAACTCGATCCTTCCTATAAAAACGCTATAAGATTATGCTATTAAAACTCAAGTTTGTTGTAGTACAATTACTTACTAAGGTCAACCATTTGTGTACCCTGCAAGTACCTTGAAAATCTCGAAAACACTATGGAAGAATGCTTTCCAGATGAGAAACTACTAACTTGTATTTTAATGACACCCTCCCTACGGCCATCGTAAGACCACGTTGAACAACCTCTACTTAAGGAAAAAGTGATTTCTTAGATATGGAGGGATAATCATGCGAAGCAAAATGCCTAAGCACTAAAAAGAGGAAATAGCGAGTTGAACAGCCCTAATGGATGGCTGTTTGTTCTGAGTTCATCTAGTCTTAGGTTCAACTCTCCTAAGCCTCGCTAACATACTCATTAACAAATATTATATGATGTTCTTCCCTTCCAAAAGGTAAACAAAAAAAAAACAAGGAACGAACATTTTGACAGACTCGGAGAAGTTTACAGCCCACCTTCAGGGCCTTTCCCTTAGCTGCAATAGAACAAAAAATGAATAATTGCACATGAAATCTTTCTCTAGATCCTTGTCCTTATCGCTTATCCTACCAAAAAGAATTAACAAAATGCAATACACAGTGCAATACACAGTGCAAAGTATAGCAATCAGTTCTTTCCGAAGTATCATCCACCTCTTTAACTTCAAACTGCAATATCACGGTTCCATAGTTTATTAAAATGTCTATTCGGGCAGCCAATTCTAGCTCTAAAATAGGACCCAATTTTGTAAAGAATTTTTTCAGCCCAGCATGGCTTGTATCTTCCAGTAAGTTATCAATAAACAGAGTAACCCATTGAGCATCCCCTTGTTCTCCTCTGTTGAGATTTTCATATCCCACTTTAGCATCCAATTTACGTTTGTTACCCAACACAGGAATCCAACCTCATGCGTCACTTCTCAGTTTTTCCATCGACACCCAAAATTATTCCGTAGACATAAGCATACCAAAACTCAAAACTAGAAGAGAAGAACACAAGATAAACAAATGGAACTAAACAAAACAGAGCAGTGCAAAAACAAAAGCCTCAAAGAGATAGAACTTATGCGAAGATACCACGGATGATGGCAAAAGGTGACTTTGCAACGAAGACCAGATGTTGGCCGTCCTAATCAGTGGAAATCAATCGAGCCTGAGCAGCGGAAAATTGGACACCCAATGCAAGCAGAAAGTGACCCAGCAGCGGGAAAGGGCCCGCGACTACGAGAACGACTGGAGGAGGTGGGAAAACTCGAGGGAAGGTTCGGAGAGGGGAGAAAAGGATACGGAAAAGAAAGATGGGCCTGAGGCGAGGGGGAGAGATAGATCTGGGGTCGGGAAAGTGGTGGCCGGCGATTGTCGCCAGGGGAAGCGATGGAAGGGGCTAGGGTTTCATAATTCTAAATCGCCTAAATCCTAAGGGTGTATTGTTAGCTAAATGATAGGGATTGAACGTTGTAATTGAGCTGAACGCTGTAATCGAGTTTCATGAAACGCTGTAAAATTTCTTCCGCTCTGCTACAGTACCGTGAACGCTATGGTAACCTCAATATACAACTCTATTATAGCATTTTTTTTAAAATGCTATAAAATTATGCAATTAAAAGTCATATGTGTTGTAGTGTGCTACGTTTGAGTGACAAAACTTTGTGGTGGGCCGATCACCCACTGGGACTCCCCATGCTCGGCCATGCATAGGTTCAAGCAAGTGTACGTCCGAGTAGAGTAATTAATCCTTTCTGTCGTTCCCATCAGTAGCTATACTTTTTCACAGGAAAAAAGGACCCAAAATGTGCAACAAACAACATAGAAAGAACCAAAAAGGTGGACTCGTGGATGCACCACCATGAGCACTATGATATAAACCTATACAGAGGTAGGTGTGATCTATTAATACAGTTACTTTTCACTGTTCAAATTGTTGACTTTTAGTTGCGGAAATTGTAAGATGGTTATACATTCAAGGAATTTGAACAAACACAGAGAAATATTTTGCAATTCAAGAGGGTAGCCTTTCAATTTAAATAGTATTACTACTGTTGCATTCACATTAAGTTGAAGGTTGCAAACTATTCACGTGCAAAGCACATGCATCCTTACTAGTTACCAAGAAATACAACAACAATTAACCGCCGCAAGACATCTATGAGCAATCATACTAGTCTTTTCCTTCATCAGTTCATCACTAGATAGTTAAACAAGTACTCTAGAGCTTGATATTAAATAACACAGTATAGAGATTGATATGAAATAACACAGTACATACCTATCTCAAGTTTGAAAACACAGTACATACACATACAAAAAAAAAATCCATCAAACACATATCCATTACTACATAGCCAAATAGAAAATTTAATCAAACAAAAGAAACATAAGAAGCAAGTCTCTACAACTAAGAGTACCTCACTTTCAACATATAAACTAGGCAACAAATTCTTATAGCAATCGGTTCTTTCCGAAGTATCCTCCACCTCTTTAACTTCAAACTGCAATATCACAGTTCCATAGCTTACTAAAATGTCTATTCGGGCAGCCAATTCTAGCTCCAAAATAGGACCCACATCGTCAACAACACAATTGTTGATCCTTTTATTAGTGTTCGATTTACTATAATTAATTTCTTCCAAAGAAACGCCACTTGCCTTTTAACGTCCAAGTAAGAAATTGCAATTCGATTGTTCAACAAAATGTCGCAACACTCTTGTCCCCCACCCCTAATAGTTCATGACTGCCCTTATTCTGATCAAAAGAGGCCAATTTAACAAAGAGTTTTCTGTCCTCAATCCATAACCCATTTGTTTTGGAAATGGCTACCTCTGCTGACACGACGAACGAATCCAAAGACCTGTATCCTTCTTTTTCCAGGAATATAGACATCCTTCACTACCCAAATTTGTTGAAAAGGCTCCTTACCCATCTCGTACTTACGTCCTCTGGAAAATTGTCCACAAACAGAGTCATTAATTGATTACTTGAAACCCCCTTCCCCCTTGTTTCTTATGCTTATGAACACTGGAAACTTATACCATTAATAACAAACCAAAACACCTCCTACCTATCAATCGAAACCAAGATCACCACCACAACAGCTAAACAAACAACACCAGGAAACAACATAAACAAATAGAACAACAAAATGTAATTTCTTCAACCGAGCAATCAGTCTACCCTAGAAGAGATATCCTCCAGGCATATACACATCCATAAACCAAACAACAGTCTACTCCTTCAACCTCAGATCAAATATCCGAACACAGAAAGCACATGCATAGAAAAGGGCCCAGCCGCCTAAGAAAAAAGCAATGCACATACCTTCATCTGGACAGATCGGTGAGGGTTGAAAACGTTGAAGGATCCCGATGATTGAGATCGGCACCCGGTGAAATCAAAAGCAAAAGCAGAAGTAGCCCCCTCAATCGGAAAACCTCGTCGATCGGCTATCCACGGCAGAGGGTAAGCGAAAGGACAAGGATATGGGAACGCCGGAGAAGAGGGCTCGGTGTAAGGCAACGGCGTGAGCCGTCCAAGAAGGATCGACGGCTAGGGTTCGAGCATTGGGGAAAATCGCCTCCTAGGGCTCGAGATTGGAACCTTCAACAATCTTCAAAGCACCTATTTGGTCTTCCTCCCCATGGCAGTTGTTGGTCGCCGGGGGTCGAAATTTGACAGAGAGAGCGAGAAAGGAGATATGCCTCCATTGCTGAAATTTTTGGATAGGGTTGTGCAGGGCGCCTTTTATTTTTTGGTGGAACGTTATTATAGAGTAAATGCTATTATAGAGTAAATGAAACGCTATTATATACTTAGGCGCAAGCGTTTTCTTTTTTTCTCCTGCAAAACGCTATAAATGTATACCTATAATAGCATTTTTAAAAGAATGCTATTATCTAATGCTATTAAAACTCATAATTGTTGTAGTGAGTTGAAAGAGGAGGGCGCACCCTGGGTAAGGAAGGATCTACATGAGGAAATGTTGGAAAAAAGAAGAAGTAATTGATGAGGTCTCAAATGATAATCGAGTTGAGTTTTCGGTCAAGGTAGTTATAATCTTGTGAACTGATGTTTATAGTGTGTGAAGAGGACTATTATTCTTATGCCTTTTTATTAGAGCCAAGTATGTGAGTGCACTTATGCATAGTTGAAGAGTGTTACTGTGTAAATTAAGATTGTGGTTGGTTAAACTAATCGCGGGTGGCTGGGAGCCAATTTACTATAAATATAGTCTTGGCATAGTGAATATTGCATTAGTGGTGGTATGAGGATTGTCTTGGTGATGTTATGTTGCTATGAGGTAGACGCCTCAATGGATTGGAATTTGGTCTTTGTTGCAGTGAAATTTATGCAGTTGTGGCCTTTGTTCTATTGTTACCTATTGGGATAAAATTTGCGCCTTTTGGCTTTGCTCACGTTGCATTGCTAGTGTGGTGTCATGGACATATTATCAAGTGAAATAACATCCTGAGGTGAAAGTGTTCTGAGAGCAAATAACATATACCATGTTCTTTGTATGAGCTGTGATTTTGATCAAGGCGTTCTAATAACAAACTTGGGCTAGGGAAAGAGAACTTAATTAATATTTTGCTTTTCGGCTTATCAGCAATGGTGACGATGGTACAAATGTTGTTCTTGTTGGCATGGATTTATCCTTGCAGTTGATTACAATTACAGTATATGAGTTTCTTTTTCTTTTAGTTCCGGGTATAACCGGTTGATAGTGATGAGTGTCTCTTGGTATACAAATGGCAATGATAGACGTATGACGTGCAACGACGAACCAATGGAGTGGAATTTTATCAAATTTATGGCAAATTAAATTTCGGGATGAAATTTCTAAAAGGAGGGAAGTGTTGTGAGACCCGAGTCATTCGTTATTGTGCATTTTGAGATTGGGTGAAATTAAAGAAGATAAATATCACATGACAATTAAAACGGGTTTAAAGATCGTGGAGTATTTTGTGGGATTCAAATGAAATTGGGTTAAAATTTAAGGGCCTTAGTAATATTTAAGGTCAGTTCGCATGTCAAGGTTTAGGTGTCACTATGTGAGTTTGTGGTGTATGTGAGTGATGAGGGGAGGTGATTTATGCCTGCATGACTAATGCCCAGGGAAAGAAAAATAGGACACGCCTCTGAAAAGGATAAGAGGAGAAAGGGAAGAAATTTTTTTTTAAAAAAAAAAGAAGGAAAAAGAAGAAGAAAGGGAGTAGATGGGGGGAACAGTTTTAAAAGAAAAGAAAAGGTGGATTGCCTCCATACGTCCCTCGATGTTAATGCTCACCAAGTGTTGGTTCTCAATTTTGGAGAGGGTGAGTTTTACTTTAATTCAAGAGATTTGTGTTTTGTTTGGATGATATTTTGAAAATTTTTTAGTTTGGTTTTTGAGTAATGAGTTAAGAGATAAATTAGGGTAATGATTAGAGGTATAAGTAATGAGTGGAGAAAGATAAAGAGAGAAATGAGAATAATGATTGGAGAGAGGAGAGAGAAATTAGAGTAATGATTAAAAGTATGGGTAATGAATGTTTTCTAGTTGGAAAATATTTTTCAAGAAGTGATCCAAACAAGGCATTGAAAGTTTGGTTTAAAAAAGGAAACTCATGGTGAGCCGTTTCTTTTAGTTTTCTTAGTTGATCATTATGAATAATGGAGTAGATTTTTTACTAGATGCATGAAGGTCAGGATCAAAGTGATGGTTTGACTTAAAAGAACTTAGAGTTAAATTTTGATCGTAGGTGTGTGGGAGCATGTTGTGTGTGGGTAAATGTATTTGGTTTGGGGTGTTACAATCAACATAGAGAAGAAGAAAAATAATACCACGTACAGACTTTCGAATAAAAAGTGCAGAATCATACTGGATAGAAAAGAATCCAAAATTTTGAATAGTGGTGCTGAATTTCGCAAACCAGGCATGTGGAGCTTGCTTGAGACCATAAATAGCGCGATTAAGTTCACACACTTTGTTCAGGGGATGATAATACCCAGGTGGAGGCTGCATATAGAGTTTTTCGGTAAGATCACCATTGAGAAAGGCATTCTTGACGTCCATCTGATTTAGATTCCACTTGTGTACAGTAGCAATCGCAAGCAAACTCCGAACAGAAGTGAGACGAGCAACTGACACAAAAGTTTTCTCATAGTCAATACCATACTCTTGAAAAAAACCCTTTGGAACAATACGAGCTTTGTAACACTCTATAGAGCCATCGGAGTGGGTTTTTATCTTGTAAACCCACTTAGAACCAATAGGAGTCTTACCAGGAGGAAGGTCAATGATTTCCCAAGTGTGTGTTTTATCCAAAACTTGTAATTCTTCTGCCATTACTTGCTGTCAAAGAGGGTTAGAATTTGCCTCAGGGTAGGAGTGAGGTTCATGCTGAGAAAGAATAGTAGAGAAATAATGATAATCACGAAGATGAACATGTACTTCCCTTACCCGAGTAGAGCGACAAAGTGGTGAGTCATTAGATAAAGGTGGTGTAGGAAGCTCAGTAGGAGGAGAGTTGGGTAATGTGAAGGGCTCATTGGGAGCAGAACCAAAATGTGAAGGCTTAGGAAAGGATGAGCAAGAAGGTGTAGGAGTAGGGCCAGCAGGTGCAGGAGTAGGATCATCAGACAGAATCGACGCCTTGGGATAGACCGTAGAAGAAAGCTCAGAAGAACTTGTATCAATATCGTCAAGAAATATATAGAAGAGAACATTTGTGTTCTCAAATTAAGACATGCCAAGAAATGCGAAGGCATTGAGAAAAGGGATCCGAATATTTGTATCATTTATGCTCAATTGAATACCTTAAGAAGCAACAGAGACGAACACGAGGTTACAATTTTGTACGCTCATGGGGTTGTAAGAGAACAAAACAAGCACATCCAAAAACCTTAATAAGATCATAAGCGGGCAATTTACCATATAATCGTTCATAAGGCGATTGATTCCCAATAGTAGGGGATGAGACACGATTAATGATATAGACAGTAGTGAGAGCAACCTCCCCCAAAGTCGCTCAGGACAAGAGGCATTTATAAGAAGGGCACAAACGATATCCAAAATGTGTCTATGCTTACGCTCAGCGTGACTATTTTGTTGAGATGTGCTAGAACATGACCTATGTGGCAAGGTTCCATTTTTGCAAAGATATTTTAAACATTCTGTCTCTTTATATTCCATGGCATTATCAGCACGAAAAACTTTGATTGGATGTGAAAATTGAGTTTGAACCATTTTGGAAAAATCATAATAAATCTATTGTATTTCAGATCTATTCTTCATGAGATATAACCATGTAAAATGAGAATAATCATCCATGAAAATAACAAAATATTTGGAACCGCCCATGGTAGTATTCGGTGAAGGTCCGCAGATATCAGAGTGAACTAAATCAAAGGGAGGAGAGGACAAAGAGTCACTCGAAGGAAATGGCAATGCCGGTTGTTTAGCAAGTTGATAAGAAAGACAATCCACAAGTTCATCTTTTACATGTCCTAAATGTCCACTTGAAACTAGGGTACGCATTCGACAAAAAGAAACATGACTCAATCGAGAATGCCAAATACCAAGAGAATTAGAGGAATTAGACATAACAAAACATTTTGATTGACTCACGGAATGAGTGGAAGGTGCAATGGAATGAGATGAAATATGAAGATTGATGAGCTCATACAGGCGTCCAACCTTATGGCCTATCCCAAGAGTTTTTCCTGTTCGAGTATCCTGCACATGACAGCCTGTAGCAAAAAATATAACATTAAGCCTAAGGTCACATAATTGACCAACAGATATCACATTCAATGTAAGTTTATGGATCAAATATGTATCAGATAGAAATATGGTGGAAGTAGAGATATCACCAATGTGATTGGCATGTATGCGTGGACCATCAACTATTTGAATGGTTGGAGTGTGAGGGGCATGCGATTTGGAGAAAAAAAAAAGGATGAATCAGTGGTCATATGATTACAACATGTGGAATCGAAGAACCATAATGATGTACCCATGGTAGCAGATAAGGCTGTACAATACTTATCAGAATCGGATAAAATACCTGACTTTGAGAGAATATCTTTAAACACATATAGCAATTCACTTTTGGTGAATCGAGTTGTAGGAGGGTACTGTTTGAGACCGTCCAAAATGATACTAACATGTGGCGTTATGGCGAATTGCTCCATAATGCTAACACAAACCGAAACAGCTCACCAGAGATCAGATGCAGCAAAAAAAAAAAAAATATAGATCACAGTTGGCGTGAGAAGGCCAACCCAGTGTTGGTGCCGGTCGGTGAAAGAAGGGCGTCAGATGTGTTGAATTGAATATTGAAATAGCGGTGGATTTACGGTAGAGACGGATGGTGGTTTTGGAATTGGTGGATTTAGATTTGAGTGGGTTTAGACTTGGTGAAATGGGGATGATTTTGATATAAATGGAACTGAGATGGGATAAGGCAATAGGTTGTGATTATGGTCGACAAATTAGAAACTGGTGGCAATTGGTGACTTGGTGTAGTTGGCTGGGATAGTTGAAAAATCCCGTGGTCTTTGAAATTGAGAAGACCGAGAAAAAAGAATGATTGGTCACTGCAGAATGTTGAAAACGGCAAGGGTAAGGCAGAAGCGACGGTATGAAAAAAAGTATGAAGTCTTAGCTCTGATACCATGTGAAATAAGAGAAAAGAAATATTGTATTGAATTCAATAATAAACTGTACAACGAGGTTTTTATTTATACAAAATGATGAAGCCTAACTTTGGAAAGAGAATCAATTTAATTACAATCAAATCGTAATCAATTACAATAATAAGAGATCAAGAAAATTATATAATATTATAATCATATCATATCAAGATATGATTACGATATTATCTTAACATTTCAATTACACCTCGAAGAAGCTGTTAAAGAGGATATTCTTGATTACATCACATTCCTACTTTATTCTTTTCACGCATACTTTACCTACCACACATTTCACTTCACACCACACACTTCACACTTACAACAACATACTAATAATACACTTTAACTACCACTCCGGAAATGAAAGGAGCCGAAATAAAGTAGCAAGAATTTTGCAGCCTTATTTTACTTTCTTTCACCTCATAAACCATTCCTCCTCCAAGTGCTCCATCCATCACCCCTTCAGAGAGAGAGAGATGAGGAATGGCTCAAACGAAGACAACAAAATGATCAAAAAGACAGAGCCTACAAAGGGAACGCCGGACTCACGTCCCATGATTGGTGGAGATGGAGCCAACAGCTATACTCAAAACTCATCATATCAGGCTCTCTCTCTCTCTCTCTCTCTCTCTCTCTCTCTCTCCTACAAAAATATCCATTGGCTTGGTTTTTAGCACTTAAGCTAAGGGAAAATGATAGCTTATTTGTTACAAGAATTTGAGGAATAGCTAGTGTTTGATAACGATTGTGAATGATCATGTATTTAATTCTTTCATCTAAATAAATCCACAGAAATTAAAAAATATTCTATGCTCCGGCTTGCAGAGTTTAATTTCACTTATACAGAGTTGTCGATCAAAAACACCTTCGCATTTTATTCCAAGAGTGCATATACACATAGAACTATTAAGGACAATCTGAATATTCAGTTGATAATGAATTTTTCTATAGCCTTTTGAACAATTAATTAAACTTCTAAAGAGACACATCAAATATATTTATAACTTATTTCTGGTCTATTAATTTTATCAAAAAATTTAAAATCATATTCATATTTGGTTCATGCAGAGAGGAGTCATAGACGGTGCAAAGGGTATGATTCTACAGACAATCCCCGAGAATATTGATATTCACTTTCCTCCTTCAAATCCATCAAACGCATTTCGGATTGCCGACTTCGGATCTTCAACTGGACCTAACACGTTCGTAGCCATGCAAAACATTATAGACGCTGTGATGCTCAAGAATCAATCCACGGATCAAACTGACCCTAAAAGCACAACCCCGGAGTTCCAAGTTTTTTTCAATGATTTCGTCGACAACGATTTCAACACTCTCTTCAAAACCCTACCTCCAAATAGGCTTTACTTCACTGCCGGCGTGCCAGGCTCATTTCACAACCAGTTGTTTCCCAGAGCCTCTCTCCACATCGCGCATTGCTCTTACGCACTACACTGGCTCTCCAGAGTTCCGCCGGGAGTTACCGATAAAGGCGCTCCGGCATGGAACAAAGACAAGATCTATTGTGCAGGTAACAAGAAAGAGGTCACCGAAGCCTACTTTGGTCAGTTTCAGGCAGACATGGACGCCTTTCTTGAAGCTAGGGCTCAAGAGCTTGTCGAGGGAGGGTTGGTGGTGATTCAAATACCTGGTGTTCCTGATTGTAAGGTTCTTCCATCTGATACTTGTCCTGGTCTAGGCCATGAGTTCCTGGGAGAGAGCTTAGCTGACATGATAAAGATGGTAAGGATTAACATAAAATAAAGTTTGAAATACTCCTCCGTCTTATATTGATTGTTCATTTTCGTTATTTATATCGTTCTTTAAATGCTTATATGTCCAAATCTATAATATTTTTTATAATTTTAAAAACTTTGTATAATAGACCTAATTGAAAACTATCAAGACAGATCCATAATACATATTTTTGAAAATTTATATTAAAAGATATAAGTGATTAAAAATTGACACGAACATAAAAAAAAAGATAAACAAAATGGGACAGAGTGTATACGAATTGGTACATGGGAGCAAGGACAACATCAGGAAATAGACTTGTTTGGTTTTGTTTTATTCTTATTTTAATTATTAATTTATTATTATTATTATTATTATTATTATTATTATTATTATTATTAAGTATAGAGAAGTACAAAACTTATTAACCTAATTGCAATCTTTTGGACTTTTCCCCTTGTTGGAACTAGTAAATTCTTCTAACTCTTCACCAATGTTTGGATGATCATTGAAGCAAAAAATGACAAAGTAAAAGGAGTCAAAGGCAATTTCATCAGAAGCAATATTTTCCTCAATCCCAAGGACTTCACTTTCAAAGTAATTTTCACGAAAATACTCACGTCGTTTTTCTTATTAGCTGTTTGATAAAACTGAAACAAATAAATACTGAAAATTGAATTTGTTAAGACGAGAAACTGTTTGAAAAAAAAATGTTAAAGAATTGAATTAGAAAATGGTCTGATGCAAAGATAAATAAATAAATAAAATCGATTATAATATTCAAAATTGCTCTCTTTTAATTTTACTAGTGGTTGCTATATGTTTGTGGTGGCGGTGGAATGGTTGGTGGTGAATAGGTGGTGACTGCATATATGGTGGTTTTGTGGACATCACGGTGGCGATTGTGTTCGTGGTGGCAATCGGCTGTTGTAGTGGAGGTGGAATTAAAGGAAGGTGAATATGGTGGGGGAGGTCGAGACACGGCAATGGTAGGAATGGTGCTGGCGGTGATGGTAGCGAGCTATATGTTGTCATGATGGTAAAGAGGAGGGTTAAATGTAACGATCGAAAGTAGTGGACAAATGGAGAGATGGTGGTAGTTGGAGTGATGATGATGGTGGAAAGATGGCGATGGTGCGGTACTGGAGTAATGGCAGTGGTAGAATTGTGGTGGTGGCAGAAGCAGGGACGGAACCAAGATTTTGTAAACACGAGGGCCAACCTATGAACACGATTTTGAAATTTGAAAGTTCGGGAATCTAATAGTTTGTTTGGTTTAAATTTTGAGGGGGTTTTTTTGGGTAGTAAGTAGAGAGAAATAGAAAAAGAAATGAGATTAATAATTGAAGGAAAAACTTATGAGAGACCGTGCACAGAGAGAGAAATTGAGTTTTGGGATAGAAAACGAACACATTTTTATGTCTAAATAATATCCAATACAAAATACAATACCTAGATGTTCTCACCAAACAAAAAAACAAAAAAATATATTTAAAAAAAAAATCCGAAACCGCGCGGGGGCCTTGGCCCCCATATGCCCACACCTCCCTCCGTCTCTGGGCAGAAGTGGTGATGTGTTAATGGTAGTGGCAGTGGTGGTGGTGAAATGTTGATGGTAATGGTTGAGGTAGGGGAGTAATGACAGTGGTAGATGTGATGGCGTGGTGGTGATAGTGGAATGGTGATATAATAGTGGTTGAGGCTGTGGAGCTATGGTTGTGGTTGTGGTTGTGGTGGTGGAATGGTGGTAGACTCCATAGTGGTGGAATGGTATTTGTGATGGGTGATGGAGGCGGTGGAGTGACGGTGGTCACTGATGGTCGGTTGATCGTGAATGGTGGTGGTAGTTCGGTTGTACCACGTACTCATAAATTCATCCAAATAAGTAAGTAGTAGGTTAATTTCCATGAGTACTTTTCATGCCAACATTTTAAGAGGGACTTAAAATTTTAAACAGTGTGAAATATGATTGTCAACCGAACTTAACTGCTTATCACTTAACTAGGTGCGTGCTAACGTGCAAAGCACGTTATTTATGCCTGTTGTGTAGATGGGTTTGGATTTTCTTTGAAATTATGGATTTTGTTGATGATAGTGAAGGTTATATGGATAAATTTGGTCAAGTATATGAAAGGAAGCTTAGGGTTAGTTTGATTAATGATTACAAAAGGGTTAAGAAAAGTAGATTGTAAAAAACTTTCTTATTCAACAGGTTCGTATGTAGAATGCCAGCTTAGGTAGAAGAAAAATGGTAGTGTAATAGCCTGTGATTCTTGAGAGATTCTTTTTTATCAATGCTAGAGCAAGGAGCAACTACTGTTATGCACTCATCTGTATTCAACATTAGGTATATCAGAAAGAGACGGAGATAGGAAGTGATTAGCTTCATAAAAGGAGAGATTTTGGCATAACTAAGTTAGCAATAAGGGAAAAGGAGTGGAAAGCAAATAATTGACGATAGCATCTATATGGAAAGGACTAATTAATGGGATCCCTTTGATTGCTGCAGTTCCCTTTTGTCTATTTGATGGAGAAGCTTCAGTAATTTGTTGTGCTTTGTTCTTGTACATGTCAATAGTTAGGTGGTGCACAAGAAATGCTAAAAAATTACCAGTCATTACTCTGAATGTGCAGTTCAAAGAATGGGTTTATTTTGAAACCATCTGATTGCATTGAGAAGTTTTCCTTAAATTGGCCAAGTGCTGTTGAACAGAGCAATCATAAGAACAGACCCAAAAAAAAGCAGCACATATATGCAACGACCAAAAAGCCTGGATTTGGAAAAATAACTCTACCACAGATAACTCTACACTGAAAAATCAAACACTCAACATGCAGAGATCAAGCACAGAAACAGACAAGCCAAACACTTAATATGCAGAAATCAAAGAAAGAAACTACAAAATCAGAAATGACAAATTACTCAATCAAAAAACAACAACTGCAAGGACCAAAAAGCCTGAATCTGGCCAAATAACTCTACACAGAGAAATCAAACACTCAACATGCGGAGATCAAACATAGAAACAGACAAATCAAACACTCGACATGCAGAAATCAAAAACAGAAGCTACAAAATCAGAAATGAGAAATTACCCATTACCTCGTACCAACGGGACCAGAACATGCAACCGAATAAATGGTGAAAATCCAATAAACAATCGGCGTAAATCCCAAACACCAGTTGCCAAAACTTCTGTCTCTAGCAAAGCCTTTCTTTCCGGCTCTCCCTGTCTCTGTTTTCTTTTCTCCTATGATGAAATCATATATACAAAACTCCACCCAAAACAAATGTCCACCCCCTTTTTTGCCACGCAACCCACTAACTAAATTCCCATTGCCACGCAACCCACTAATCAAAAGCAGTAAAATTCCCATTCCACCCAACAAACAAACAAACACAACTTAGCAAAAGGAGGGCAAAACTGTCCAAAAGCAGCCCAAAAAGTGGCAAGCGAAACCACACCAAAACTGGTTCTTATTTAAGAGGAGTAGGAGATACATCTAGTAGGGAATGCTCTATTAGGTTATCAAAACTACCCTAATTTTCGTATGTTTGTATTTGTTTATGGTATATATTTCATGTAATTCCGCCTGATTCTTTGCTCTTAAGAACGCCGGTTGATATTTTTATTCCACTCCATAAAAAGTACTATTTGATTGTCAAGAAGAAAAAGCTCCCCCGCATCAAGTCTACAGAATAAGGTATGCTACTAATATAACACTTTACACAATAATATACACAACATATTTAGGTGGCAGTACTGTATTATTGGGCAATGAATGAGATGTTATTTTACACAGTCCAATGATACATTGTCCCATTAATATACTGTTAAACAGATAAGGTTTGAATTATATATTCGAGATTCAAGGATTGTTCCCTTGTTACTTGAAAAAAATTTCTAATGTATTAGTGATACAATCCAGCTCACAAGTATAATCGTATTTTGACTATCCGAAAGGCTTACAAAATACCCTTAATTATGATTACCAAGGGCAAGTATTAATACGTAGGATACAAATGAAGATCATTTCTTTTTCTTTGGTTGGCGAATTCGAATAAAGATTTTGACTCTCTCTCTCTCTCTCCAATCTTCGAGCAAGGCATCAATCATATTTATTTAGAAGTTAAAAACGAAAACAGTCCTTGCCATTGATATTGAGTTTCGGCTTGATTAATTAATTGGTGTATAGAATTTACTTTAATTATATTTTAGAGCATAATTAAATACCTTTTTTTGACCAACGAAAAAGGAGTTTTGTTAATTAAAAAAATACCTATTGATCACTATTGCAGGGAGTTATAAGTCAAGAACAAAGGGACTCGTTCAACATTCCTGCTTACCACCCATCGATAAACGAGATGGAGACTGTTGTAGAGATGAACAAGCGTTTCACAATCGCGAAGATTTGTACACTAATACACCCTTGGATTGCCGAATTTGTGACGTTGGACGTCGAAAAAGTTATTGCAGACATGAGAGCAGTCATGGAGAATCTCATGAGCGACCATTTCGGAAGCGAAAATATGGATCTACTCTTTCATCTCTCTGCCCAGAAGTTACAAAAGAACCGACTTCTCTATGAAAACACATTGCACAATGATGTTTCCCTATTTGTTCTTGTGAAACGAAAAGGCAACTTTTAGATATCATCTATTGTAAGAGAATAATCTGTTTTGTTAAAAAAATAAAAATCTTAGCAGAACGGAACCTTAGATTGACTATATGCTTGTGTTCGTGGGTTGGAATTTGTCGAACGACGTGGTCTGCCTCGGTGTTTCCACATGTCTTTGATTTTACTTTTTTCTTAATCGTAAAAAACCCCCACCTTGTGTTTGTGTGTTTCATCGAAGAAGAATAAAATTGTGTTTGGGTGTTTTTACTTTAATATCCTCGACTGGTCACAAGGTAAACTTTTATAATTCAAGTGTCTGAACTAGCTTACGCATAATTTTACCTCGGCTAATCCAGAAGGCTTAATCCCACCGTCCACATATAGAAAGGCCAATTAAAGCCGGAGCACAAAACAATTGTGAATGTGTAGTATTTAGAGGTTACATACTGATAGAGGGCACATGTTGTGCCGAGAATTTAAAAACAATACAAATAAGATTTACAATACAGTTAGGAGTTTCGTGCCAAGATAAACGGCCGGATCGACCGTGTATGCTACACAGTGTAGTGCAGCAACCCCCATTCCATTTTTCTTGTAGTGTTATCTCATATTTATTGCAGTGGTGTTACAGCAACTCCAGCAATGTGCCAAACCAGAAAAGTCTACGGTTCCGACCAAAGAGTTCCCGATCTGATCCCGACATTCTACCGGGCCCACTCCGGCCACTGGACAGCCGATCTGAGCCGTCCAAAAATTCTATAAAACAAAAATGAGTGGGCCTACTCAAGAATCAACGGCATCCGATGTGTGTAGGTGCTCGATCCAAACACTCCAATACATATTTATACAAAAATATGAAGTGTTTGGATCGAGCACCTGCACACATAGGATGCCATTGATTTTCACGTAGACCTACTTGTTTTTTTTTTATAAAATTTTTGGACGAATCAGATAGACCGTCTTGTAGCCGGAGTGGGTCCAATGGAGCATCGGAATCCGATCGGGATCCCTTTGGGATCGGGAACTGTAGCACCTCTCCAAACCGATAGCCAAAGTTAAAAAAAAATTGGTCGTAAAACCAAAAGAACATGCTTGATAAAGCTGTGTCAAATCTGACACCATGTTTGATTTTGCGTAGAAGACACATCACCATGAATGATTTGATCCAACGGTGGTGGTTTTTCCAAGTATAAACTCTATCGCTTAATCTACCGTCAGCCTGATTATAAGCGGGTCCATTGCCTTTTTAAATTTTGTACTTTGTCTGATTGCATGTGGCAGGTAAGTGGTCTACATTTAAATAACAACAAAATTAGCATTGGGGCACACTTTCCCCACAAAAGTACAGAACTTTCCCTCTCTGTCTTTATTTTTTACTTTATTTCTTTTTCCGTTTCGGACGGTGAACTTTGCCTTTTTTTCTTTTTAATAACTCAAGTGTCCACGTCACTTTACACGCATCTCGACCGATTCTGGAATCTTAATCCCATAGTTCCGTATAAAAATTCGGGGGGACTGTGGTGCCTCAAAACTGTGTCATTTTGGGGCTGCAACGGGTAGGTGTTTGAGGGAAAGCCGAGAAAAAAAAATATTAAATGCTCTAATTTTCAATCCGTTTGAACCAGTGCTAAAATTTTATTTTTTTAATTATTTTATCATAAATGGTCATAATCAATTTTTGACCGTAGGACTTTCGTTAATTAGCTCCAAGAAAATCATGGAACCAAATATCTCTTAGGGCTAACTAACGAGAGCCCTAGAGCCAAAAATTAATTATATTTTTTAGGATAAAATGATCAGAGAAATAAAATCTTCGTATCAGTTCAAACGGATTGATAATTGGAGCACTTAATTTGTTGAGCAAATTCTAAAGTCATCCCTTATAGTGTGCTACATGTGCAGATTTTTTTTACTCCTTTGGGGCAGTTCATATGGAGCAATCTGCTCCGATTTTTATTGGACTCCCCGCAAGTGAACGCTAGAATCGAAATCTCAAAATTAATTGAGATGTGCGTAAATTAGTTCGGACGTATAATCTAAGGGTGCATTCCAGAACGCAGAAAAAATCCTTATTTTTTAAGAAGGCAATTTCAAGCTCAAAAATTATGAATTTATTGAAATCCAAAAATATGCACTATGGATCTTATTTGAAAGATCTCACCGAGATCTTTTATACGATGCAAAAAAAAATTGAAAAATTATTTTTCATTTATATTATTTTTGAGTTTGAAAATGTGAAATAAGCTGTTTATTTTTTAAGAAGATTTTTGGAACGGGCTCTAAGTTATAAAAACAAAGACAAAAAGTAGCTGGGCTTTTTTTTTTCATCAAAAAGTAGCCGTGAATTTGTAAGAGCAAAAAATAGAGATGAGTTGGTAAGGGCAAAGAATGTATTTAGACAAAATACTAAAGAAGTACATCTGACAAGGTAAAAAATAGAAAACTCAAGTGCAGTACTAAAAGAAACAATAATGTGACACGTGAATTTAAATTATAAAATAATAGATAGTGGTATTTCCCATTGTTCGCCTATTGGGCTGACTCTAGAAGAACTCAAACTTTATTTCGTTTTATTTTTTAGGAAACCAAACATGACATCATGAAAACATGACTGAGGTATACATAGTCCTAGCTTTGCCAGAATAACTAGAATGTTAATCAAAGACATCAAGAATTTTGCAGTAGTCCGCGCTTCTGCTTGGTAAAAGGGCGCATGTTATGATGATCGTCGATCCGCGCTATTATAGAACCACCCTTAAACCTTGCAGAATGTCCGAGTTTGCAGCTCCCGGGTTCAATTATTTTGCATCTGTTGCGACTGTAATCTCTTGGTATTGAGCTTGTATTCCTAATCGTTGTCTGTAACAGGACGTTCCTACTGACAAAAAACAAGAGAGAGGAAATTGGAGAACAGAAATGAAAGGATCCTTGGGAGCTAATCCCAGTGCGCGTCAAATGCTCTGCGCCGAATTTTGTTTGTAACGGTTCTTCAGTGCATTCTTAAGAGATGAGATCATTCTCAAACGATTTAGTAGCAGAGAACGCACCTAATCAATGGTGCAGACAAAATTAGGCTCTGGAGACTCATCCTAGGGGAGAGGCGCAGAACAGTTTTGAATTTCCTGGTAATTAACCATACGAACTCTGCTTTGTCTACTGATGGTGCCAGAGAAAGTCTAGATGTAAGACAGGGTTTTACTCTCGTTGAAGGCAAGGTCAGAAAGATATATTGCGAAGTATTATCCGAATGAGTGCCACCGGAATATTTTTGAGCCAATGCTACATAAATCGGGTAACATACCAACTCCAATACATAAAACAGTTTTTTTTTTTTTTTACTTTTCCATAGAAAGAAACACTTTTTTCCTTACAAATTGACTTGGCTAATGATTAACAAAAACAAGTGACCACACTCACAAATACTGCACAAGAGTGAGGCGATGTTTGGAACCCTACTGTGAGAGGGACGCCTAGTGAGCTGGGCTTCTAGGTACGAGGCCTTATGGCCAACCCAAGTTAATTTCGGGCCACCATAACATGCAACTGATGAGAAGGCCCTACGTAGTAAAGGGAAGTGTGTACTCTCTGCCTTCCAAAGTTGCCTGGCCAGGCGTAACTGAGCAATGACCTAGGAGTGGATTCCCCATGGGCAAGGGACAGGAAACAACCATCTCGAGACACATCACAACCTATAGGCAAAACCGGCGGGGCCTGGGAAGGCAGGATCAATTGTACCTGCAGCCTCTTGGACTTCATATTCATCATTTTTTAAAGCGGGGGAAGGGATCTCTTTTTTTCAACCGAAAAAAATAAAGGACCAGATTTGACTCAGCACAGCCTAACGATACATTAAATACCAATGATCTGTGCCTAGAATGTGTTGCTAGATCTCCTCACTTTGTCAGACAAAACAACATAAATAGCACAATACCATGTTCTACTTTAATACAGAACATGATCCTTTTCTCTGAGATAACTCTGAACAAGTGACAATAGTGATGATCTACTGCAATCTGACTAGATTTACACATACAAATTGCAATATTGAGAATACTGCTATACCATATACATCTCTTGAAGGCTTACATCTAGACTCCATTGTGTATGGTGCGCTAACATATCTATCATATATCTATATATGCTCATGGAACAACAATCTCACACCGTATAGAGCTGAGAGTGAGAAGAGACTGAAGGCAAAACCTTCTTCCCTCAATCTCACTCGAAACCTCTGGTTGTATCCTGAAACAAATATGTTGACAAGAGTGAGAGAACTTTGTCCTGTTCACCCTGTGATTCTGCACTTCCTAATAAACTCGTTCGACAAATTTACATGTTGATTCCATATGCTTCGTACCTCTGGGAAACCAATCTCGAGCCAGGGCTTTGCTGGTCCACTGAAATGGAGGACAGCTGCAGCTTGCAGTATCTGGGGTGGTGCTGGGGAAAGCTGATAACCTAATCCACTCAAATGCCATGAAGGATCAATGGGATGCACATGACCCTCAAATGCAATCAACGCCGGCGGGAGTGCTCCGGGACGCCATAATGCCAAACCAGAATTTAGGCTCTGAAATAACAGAGGTGTATATTTCAGTAAAAAGAATTATATATTTTGGCATCGAACAGTACAAAGGAGTGCAAGAGACTGTTCTAGGTTATCTTGTGGTTAACTGTACACTCTAGGACCTCTTATATAGAATGGGGCCTCGAGTTTTGGAGGTATCTATTGTATTTTGGGTTAGAGTTCTGTTACAGGGAGAGCACTTGAAGGAAGGCTGCGTGAGAATAGAGCGTTGGAATTCCTAATGCGTAGAGTGGATTGTTCTTCCTCAGTTCCTCTGTCATGAATATATGCATATTGCCAAACCACGTGTATCTCATGTTCTCTTCCATTGATCTATAATTTTTTTTTTACATGGACTGAAATCTTTTTGTTATGCAATAGCAAAACAGACCCCCACCCCACAATTAACCAAACTACAACAAGAACGAAAAGAAACACAATCTAGTTGGTTTTCGTATTCCATTAAAATTCCCAAGGAAAGTTTTATTGAAGGGATTATGTTTCTCTATTATTCTTACATCACAAGAATTTTGGGGAATGCAATGTCATGCATTTTGAGGAGCCAAGTATTTTACCGAATCAATAGATGGAAACTCACAAGTTTAAGCCACTGATGGTATGCTGCAGTGATGTTGGTCTTCCTCCATGCCATAAGATCAAATACGTTCATCCCATACAACCATCCACACCGACCGTAGTCCAAAGTAGACGATGCTATGACTGGGTTGGTAAAATTGAAATAGTCCTTGTATTTTCTTCCCGGACAACACTCTCGTCCGCACCATGAGTCAACAACTGCACCAACAACTTTCCCATGGAGATTGATTTCCCATAGAGACGACAAGTCATGTTGTACTACAACATCATCGTCCAAGAACACAATCTTGCTCAGATCTGGAAACAACTGCGGGCTCATGAAAATCAGATACCAAAACAAATCTACCACATCTACACAACCAATATTGTCCAATCGATGATGATGGAAAAATTGAATAAAATTACCTCAGGGAGATAAATCCGGAGATGATTCATGAGAGAGAGACAGCTGGGACTAAGAACCGCTAAGTTTCTTTCGTTCCCTTCCTCATATTCAAAGTCCTCTTCTTGGAAATTGTTATAGCTATGATTCCAAATTAGACGATGGATTCGTAACATTTCACTAACTCCGACATTGACCTTATGGGACCAATCATATTGATGCAATCCTTTCACTTCCACAACTGCTGAACCAATGGGACTTACTGCAAACCATGCATGCATTGGGGTGTAAGTTTTCTTATCAGTGACTATGTGAAACACTAGTTTCTCAGGGTTGGCAGAGTTTTTTACAGCAGAAGAGATGACAACAGAGGTGGCAAGGACATTGTCTGTTAGGAGAACTATGTGGTGGAAAGAAGAGGAGGTGAGGCGGTTAACGAATTCAGGTGAGGGTAGGCGAGATCTTGCAATGGCGTTTACAGCATATTCTTCAGCCAATTTCAGGCAAAGGCAGTGAAGGCCCTTGGGGACACCATGTGAAGCTAAATGCCAGTATATGGACTCCCGGTGCCTAGCTGATTGTATCTTACGCTCCATCTTCACCATCTGTATAAAGCAAAGAGATCACTTAAATTGTTATTCAGGATTAACAGCTAGCATAGTTTAAGTCAATAAATCGATTGCAACAAATTTTTAGAAACTTAGAATATCAAGCATGGTGGCTTGGGTTCATTTTCATAAGATAATAGAACATACAAGTACCATCATACTCGCATTCAGGGAATTTGGCATGCTGTCTTTATTCCTCATTCAGATTTATCTCATTACTCATCTAATATTCTTTCTTTTTTTAGTTTGTTGCAGGTTCATGCATGTAAGGTCTCATGCATGTAAGGTTTTCGGCAAGCCTAACCCACTAGGTAATTCCTCCATGCCTGCTTGTGGCCATCAATGAAAAGACAAGGCTCAACAAGCACACGCCCCTGCTGGGACTTCAATCCTTCACAACCCATAGTGGGAAGGCATGAAGTGGCACCAAATCTAGAGAATGATTATCATGTTATCCATAAACAGCTATTTATTTCACAATATGCAACACTAGCAAAAACTTAAGATCAACATTATTATCATCTCCTATTGTTATGCAAAATATGATTTTCCCTCTTCATAGATAAAAACAGAAAAATATTGACAAACCTTGTTAAACCAAAATATAAGGTCAAAATAAAGAAACATACAAGGAAGAGAAGTTTGGAGATAGATTACTCAAACGCACAATTTGCAAATGACAAGTTGTTTATGAACAATAGTATGAGTGATATAGGTTGACTCATCCCTCATCTAGGGGATAACCTGCTGAGCAGGAAAAACTGTTTTTTGAGTATGTATTTTGCCAAAATGTGCATCTATACATTTTTCTAAAAGAACTTCCTTTTCTGTGGCATGTTTAGATGCGAGACAATTTTCTCAGAGGTGAAAACAAAATGAACGAAGTTTTGACATGAAAACAAGAAGAAAAACATTCATTGCTCCATGGCAATCAAGTAATATAGACTTTTGCAAATACTCTCTTAGCATGTCAATGCTCTTTTTAAACGATGAATTTAAATTGCGATAATAAATGGTACAATGTCTAAAAGGCACAAACTAGTTTTAGGAAGTTAATGTATTTAATGATGTGGACAGATATTGTTTTCACTTTTCATAGAGAAAAAAAGAGGCAAAGACAACATTGTTTCATACTAATCATGGTGTCTGTTTTTCATTTTTCTTGCAATTTCATTTATTAAGTTCTGATATGCTGTACATTCTAATGGCAAAATAAAGTCGGAAAGAATTCGCTGCCCTAATGGTTAGGTGTCAGATTCACAAGTACTTTATTCAGTTATGAACTAACAAGTTTGCTTAGTGAAGAAAGTTCCTGCTGAATAAGCATTCTTAAATATGGAACAGTAACCAGACAAATTTCTCTGTCATGTTCATATTTGGCAAAGCTATTTGTGTCTTTTGCATTGTCTGCTCTTTCAATGGAAGTCTTATTCACCCAAAATAAATAAATTTGCCCCAATATTTGCTAAATCGAATTAACAAAAGTCCCATAGGCATATTTCTGTCAACTTCATTTGAGTTGAGTTTTGTTCACCCTCCTCAAAAGAGGGTAAACATTACCCTCCTTCCTATTAGTTGAAATGATGTGGATCTCACCACAAAGTGATATCATGCTTACCAAATGTATTGCATTATAAGCATGACATCACTTTATGGTGGGATCCACATCATTTCAACCAATAGGAAGGAGGCTAATATTTACCCTCTTTTAAGGAGGGTGAACAAAATTGCACTCGCTTAATTCAGCCACTCACACTAGAATTTGACTTTTAAGATGACTTGGGACTGGTAGACAAGCTTTGGCTTAAGATTCCAAACTACCGTGATTGAGAGCTTTCCTACATGTGGTCCTGCTATAGCACATGAAAAAGAAAAAAGGACAGAATTTTAACAAGGACAAGAGAGTAAAAGCATTCTTTGGAAAGGAGAGTGGGCAACCTTCACACCCCAAGACAAATAAACATGAAAGGGTAACTGGGTGCCAATGGTGATTGGAGCACAACTCCCTACCACGTCAACTCAGTTCTTAGTTTTGAAATGAACATAGAACATTTTCTAAAATGCTATCCAAAAATGTCTTAAGATGCATAAAAGGTCAAGTCATATTTCAGTCAAGTAAATGACAAGAAAAACCTGTGGCTAACACGGCCTCAAAAGCCAAAACAAATTCTGACAAATCAATTTTTTCACAAATAGTGAATAAGACGCCAATGGTGAGTGTGAATTGAAAAAAGAGCTGAAATAAGTAAAACATAAAGGATCCACAGAACTCAAGACTGATTAGAGTAAAATGCATAAGCAGTGGTGAAGTGGTTTTACCATAGCCTTGGTCTTGAAAGCGAAGGCCTTCATATCTTGTTTGTTTGACGTTACATCTTCCACAAGATCCTTAAATGAAGTTGGTGAACTCTCCATCCACGCCCCTCCGTCCTTGTCATCAACGTCAGCCTCCATCAATGCCTTTGCCAGCTCTTCCCTGAGGTTCTTTGGGGTAGAAATCATGCGCACGATAAAGACCATGGTCAGTAGTCAGTCAGATCTGATGGCTATGAATTAAAACTCCCTCAAAGGGAGGAAATGTTGCCAGCTGGTCCCTTAATTGAGATTTCTTAGGGTGTAAATCTGGGATATGGAGGGAAAAGAATCAAAGATATCAATCTCTCCACAAATTCCCTCCGTTTCAAGCTGTTTCCCTTTGCCTTTTCTTTCCCTCTCACAAATTCCTCTACAACTCCAAGATTCAAAGTTGTACTGAATTTTGGAAACACATTTTGGGCAACGAACCAGGCTTTAGCCCAGTCAGGGGTCAGTCAGCTGTACGGCCAAAAATTGAATCTTAGGCTCTAATCTTTGAGATTAGAGCTCTATTCTCAGTGTACTTTGTGATTATTCAGCAGGAAGAAGTTAACGTTAGCTCTTTGGGCCTAGCTCAAGTGCAATGGTATACAATGGGTTTGCATTTTCTGTTGTGTTTTCCTAATAGCAAACCCATGTGAAATTTGGTAATTGCTTAACCAACCAATAATAGTCCTAGCCAACTTGCAGCCAAGCAATAGGACCACCGTAGGAGTTTTGTTTATCAAAACTGCGTTGACACCAAAGACGAAAAAGGCCAAAAAGCTCCCAGATTATACATTCATCCTACCAAGTTGTAATACCACTATCTGGCGCCCAGTGTTATTTCCAGAGCAATTTTGACTGCCTCCAAAACCGCTGCGCAGTTAATAAAACAATTGTAGCCATAGCATTTTGCTAACAACACACCACGCCAACAGTTCTATTCTTTATTGATTTTATCATGCTCCCATTTGTTCTCATCGGGCAATTTCAGGTCAAGTGGGCTAAATAATGCAGCTGGCCATGTGGCGTGGAAAGCAACTAGGGAATGTAGATTTCATAGTTCCCCAAGATGCCAACCATAGATTGTTCTGAAAACCAGTTATTGCAACTCCAGAGTCAAAAACACCAATTCTATTGGGACAAAAATTTCATTAGACTCAAATCTTGGAACTAAATGGCAAAGAAATCCGACTCATCAACTTCCCCCAAAAATAGCTTTGATGCATCAGGCTGGAAAACAAAATCTTGGAATTTGAAGAAAAGTGTTCACGAGTCGATGGAAAAGTTCTTAAACTTTAATGGAAATTTTCTCAAGTCTGAATAACTGAAATAATTTTCTGTTGACAAAACCTAAAAAAGATATTGAAAAACAAAAGACTCTGTGAACTAAGAACCAGACTCCAGTCCAATTTTTCTTTGGTTCAGTTTGTCCAATTTTGGGCCTTTGTGGGGTCCAGAAACTATTCCCGAACACTTGATTTTACAAAAGAAACAACAATGCTACGTACACAACACTCAACCACAACCTCTAAAATGGGATGAGACCCATATGAGGGTCCACACCTATGTGAGTGTTGTGTACACATCTTTATTGGAAAAGAAAATTCCGCAAACATCCCATTTTCAAGAAATGGATTTCAATTATTCCTTCAACTAGGAAACTATTGATTTTAGTTGAAACAAAATTGGTAGGATTCTCATCGTTTGTTTTGTTAAAAATAAACAGAATAAAAAAATTGTAAAACTGAATCTATACTGCCCAATCTCAAAAAAATCTGTTCTACCAGTGCACAAGAACTCAGTAAATGTGCTCCAGCACTCGTGGCAACTTTGTAGACTCATCTTTTTTTTCTTCCGCAAAATTTCACGTGACAGTTTTCACTTTGGATATTCTTCATTTGGAATTTTTTGTAGCAACAAAAAGCTAAAGAACAAAACAGGTGTCAGGGAACTTAAATGCATGTCACAATTGTGCAGATATATAAAACTGAAATGGATAAACACTCACCGGAAATGAGTCACTCCCACCAAAGAATCTCCAGCCCAAACACTCTGCAACAGAGTCTCAACAAATTAGTTTCCAATTTCACCCAAAAATTAAAACAGAATTTCGTATTTAACTCCCTTAACTTACTAGCAACCCAGCCAACTGGGGGTTTTTATAATTTTATAACTCAAGTGTCTAGATCAATTTATGCTCGACTAATCTTGACGGCTCAATCCCACAGCCTACTTGCGGGGAACCCAACCAGCAAAGGTTAGATGATTGGATCCGGCTTCTCTGTGGACGCGGGGACTGTGCTGTGCAATGTGCTGCACACCATCTAGATCGTCCATCTCAGTAATCAATGGTTCGGATTAAAATGAAACTCAAACTTTTCTCCAGAAAAGTTTTTTAAAATCTAGACCATCCATAACACTTTTGGACGGTTGAGATCGCACAGTACCGTGTTGCGCACCAGGTGCGCAACATGCCCCCGGTCCGTTCTCTGCAGTCAATTATAGAGAAGGATGTGCGGTTCAACATAAACCATTCATATTGACAATCAATGATTCAGATTTGTTGAATTTTTACTGGTAAAAGTTTACCGGTATAAGATTAAAAATAAATCTGGACCATTAAAAACATTATTTGACGATTGCGATCACTTGGACAGCACGTCTGCAGTCTAAGTCTAAACCTGGACTGTGGACAAGCCAAGATGATTTGGCCACCTTAAACTCTCAAAAAAAAGATTGATTACGTCTTTGTTTACTTAACTGTAGGGACTACACGTTGAGTCCAGTGTAATTGTGGACTTATACCTAATTTGATGTAATTTGAATATTTGTATTCTTGTAGTAGAAAATAAAGAAAAACATAACTAGCAACCCCCATTTGTTGCATAGTTGAAGTAATTTTTTAACTTGATACCACAAAAAACCAATTGTTTTGCCAAAATTGGCACAACAAAATGATCTGAAGGTTTTCCCACTGCTTTGTTGTTTCTATGTTCAACACCAGAATTTTACCTGTACTTTTCCATTAAAACACAAGAATAATTTTTTAAACTGAACTTTTTTATAAGCGCTGTCTAAATTTTGACCTCTCTAGTGTTTTTGTTGTGTGTAATTCGAAACCACACGAGAAGACAATCTTGGCGTAGGATTGTTTTAAATTACTACTTTTTATAGGTTTGACGGTAAGGAGTGTCGAGTCAACTCACGCGCACCTCAATTAATATTCTCATATCCGGTTAAAGGCAGACTTGCGACTTGGAAATTCACGAAAAGTTACTTTTGTGCAGCCTGACCCCAAATCAAACCTAGTCAATTTTGTGCAGCCTGACCCCAAATCAAACCTAGTCAATTGTGTAGGATAAAAACACATAGCCCTGGGTTGTTCTAACTTAGAAATCATTCAAAACCCAGCCGAAATTGCCAAAAAAAAGAAGTAAAAAGGCAAATACCGAGAGAAGAAGAACAAATGGCGGCCGATTCGAGAACAATGAAAGCAACTCGAAGGAAGAGACATGGCAAAACAATCCCGAGAATCAGCACCACCGGAAAAACCGTGCGCTGAGACAGCCGTCGTCCCGAGGACGCCGTTCCTTTCCCCTTCATACCTCCGCTGCCGCCTGCTACGTCATTCGATACGGTCACTCTCTTAATTCCGCTCGCTGATATGTAGAACTTCATCTCGGATCGGGTTTCGCCGCGGTACTATCTGTTCGGAGCTCCGACTTGCGCTTTTTCTTCTTGAAGGTTACCAACAGTCTCATCTCATCGATCAGTTCCGAGATCCACTCTCGCACACGCCTCTCATCCACTCTCTCACTAATCGAGAGAGAGAGAGAGAGAGAGAGTAATAAGAGATGTGATTCGATCTCTATTTCTCTCTGTATCGAAACCAATACTAACTGAATCGAATCCGAATTGAGAGAATCAATTGGGAGAGAAGAGCATTGTGATTTTCTATTTCCAGATGATGAAAGGCATTGGATTCTAGTGGAGCAATATAAAGTTATGGAGAAGAAGAGCGATAGGTGTGACGATGATGGGACGCAGAGGATGAGATGATGCCACTGTTGTTATCAGAAGGAGACGAAGGAGTAGTGTTTTGCAGCTATATAGTGTGGCCTTTTTGGAGTCTAATTTACTTTTTACAGAGAGAGAGGGAGAGAGAGAGACAGACGAAACCAATGCCGCGTTCAAAGCCGCGGGAAAGGAGCGAAGGAATTACTAATCTACCCAGGACAGGTTGATTTATCATTAATTCTTTGTTTGGTTAATCTATATATATACACACACACTTAAGCCCCATTCGGCTAAATAAGCCAATTAGCTTATTTTTTTGTCTTTAATTAATTTTCGTATTTATTAATTTTTCATCAATTTTTTGAAAATTATTGCATCGTCATTACAAGAGGAATCTAAAAAAGTAAAAAATTATGATCGAAACCTAATTTTTTTGAATAAAAACAAAAATAGGTAAATAAGCCAATTTTTTCGTCTTTATTCAAAAACAATTTGGATTTCAATCACAATTTTTTATTTTTTAAATTCCTCTCGTCTTGACGATGCAATAATCTCCAAAAATTGATGAAAAATTAACAAATAATAAAAAAATTAAGTAAGGACAAAGAAATAAGCCAATTGACATATTTAGTCGAACGGGACCTCATTCCTCCGACCCCATTTTTTAGTTCCTCGTTCCAGCCTAACTGGGTAGCACAATTGATGAACAAATTATTCTAACCACTATCACTAATCCTGTTATGTTGTCATAGATATTCTATGAAGCAGCCTTTTCTGCTCCTCATCTCATAATTCAACAGTCTTGCAGTAAATTTCTTATTCGGATAAGTATTCTATGTGACAGTTATATATGTAGCACATCTCATGATGTAGTATATTCCTGCAAAATCAAGAATGAAGGAAAGGAAAAAAAACAAAAAGAACCGATTAACGGATAAGACCACAAGACTCGATTGAATTCTGACATTGATCAACGATAAAAGCGGCACGAGCAAGCTCTGAAATTTCATCTTTGTCTAAAGACCCAGAAAAATGTAATCGCATAACCCAGGAACTCGATTACCCGGTATCGGTGATCCCCTCGCTAGAGGAAGGAAGGGATGTAAAGTTATCGAACTCAAGCAACTGCGAAGTCCGATGAACAAGGAAAAGGGCTCTTCGGTCTTTACGGCATTGCCACCAGTTTGTCGCTGGAAATTCCAATTTTAACCATCCTCTACCTACTCCCTTCACCGACACATGCGAGAGCGACAGGAGTGGGAATAGCGATTACCGTAAAACAGTTGGACCAATTGGTCACCGCCAGATCAAATTTTTTTATTTTTGTTTTCGCAATAAAAATAAACTAACCATGTGGAAGCAGTTGGATAATAAATGCAACTCACTTTAAATAGCATGTAAGATTACGTGCCAAACTGCACATGGGGTGGAATCCAGGAATTCCGAAAGGGCAAAAACTTCTTAGCGGGGCCTCCAGATATAAGTAATAGTTTAAAAACGTATTTCAATTGTCGATTGTTGAAACCGACGGATGAGATTGTGCTAAGTCATAAATAAGTTTCTCTCATTCAAAAAATCCTACTCCCTAAAACTGGGTTACAAAAGAATAAATACGTGTTGCATGCCGTGCCCCACATATCTACATAAGTATATTGGTAAATGTGCATGTATTTTCAGAGTGATTTTAAACCATGCATACATTTTGTTAAGGCAGACCGATCGAACTAACACAGATTGTGATTCTATTACTATGAGTAATTTTTAATGTGAGAATAGTGAGGCGAGTTAACTTATACTCTAGTCTCATTTTGGATTTTGTGCTTTCTATGTGTTATTACTTATTACACATTGTTACAATATTGCACCTGTATAGTGTTCGGCTCCTAATTAGTAAAATTTAATAACCAAGTAAAATAATTGTTCATTGGGTTTTCAATGAAAGACTATTATATAGCAGAAGTATTTTATCAAAATGTCTAGGCATATATATCAAAGCAACCTTATAGCCGTTGAATCACTTGTATATGTCAACATTGTAAATGTGCATGTAAACGAAAAAGAAAAAAACACAATGCATGATTGCTTTCTTTAGCATATCTAAAAATGTTAAGGTCCATAAAAAAAATTTGCCCGAAAATGCCCTTGAGAGTGAAATGAATGATTGAGATTTACTTTGATGTGTAGGACTTAAACATTCAAATGAATCAAAACCATTCATTTCACTTTTGGGGACATTTTTTGGAAAACTCTTCTTGGACCATAACATTGCTCTTAGCATATCTCTACCGTTTCGGAAACATTTGTTCGTGAAATGAAAAATTTTTTTTTGGCCATATTTTTATAGTTAGTGGGAAGCTAATCAACGAGGGGACTCAGAAGCTATCCATAGCCCTGAAACCCCAAATCCCGTCCCTCGTGGAACTTGAACCTTGGTCTTCACAGAGGGGGGACATGAACAAACCATCTCACCAAGTATGGTTTCTCGTGAAATGATTATTAAGCTTTTGAAAATTTTGAGTTGGGTGTCTTTGAAAATAGGAAACTTGAAGTCATGAGCTTTGATTGTAAGATAAGAAAATTTAGATAATTCCTTTTATGCCCAAAAATTAAAAGAAAACTATAAAATTACACAAACTGATCACTCGAGAATAATTAACAAATCACACAAAGAAAGAACAAGATGTATAGAAGGGTATATGGTTTTTTGTTGGGCCTGCTTTGGAACAACAGTTTCTCTCAATTTGAGACCGCTAGCTATTTATTATGGGCTTTTCATAGTATTTTGATGCTACTTTAGAAGACATTCTTATAGTTCTAGAGACGGTCTTTTTCACGGAGGCGTTCATGGAATAGCGCAATCTCAACCGTCTATTTGTACAACCAATGACCGAGATTCGTTTTCAATTATGACCGGTCACAATTAACTCTTCCCCGAAAAAGTTTCATTAACATCTTAACCGTCTAAAACACTTTTGAACGGCCCTAATTGAGTTTACAGTATTTACAGCGCCTCTATAAAGAAGATTTTCTTATAGTTTTAAATGTTTTCAAGTAGATAACTCGATGGATAATAATGATCACATTTGATATAATTTTGTCTCTACTGGGTTTCTTTGTTTTTTTTATAGAAACATTTCCTACAGACATATAACGATGAAGTTGAAATATACACAGCTAGCTAGAGCACTCTTTGAGAATATCATAACGAAACAGAGTTGGCAATATTTACATAACCATGACCATTCTGAAGCAAACAAAATCAAAGCAGTACATAAGCTAAAAAGTTCTTATGTTTATCCTCAGTATACTTAGAACTTCCCATTCTTGCAGAATTTCATTGATAACAGAATAAAAGAAGATCAACCACTAGAAAGAGCACTCATCCCGAGACAGAGGATCGGAAAGCCAAAAGCGGTGGATAGGCTTCCCAGATAGAAACGCTGAACCTTCGAGAACAGTCAGTGTCCAAACAATGTGCTACTCTATTTGCATGCATGAACCTCCTAATATCTTGAATAATAGCTCCAGTACCTTGGTGGACAGCTTCCTCCTGTTTGATCATCTGGGTGATCTTCAACGAATCACCGTCAACTTCCAGCTCCCTAACCTCCAACGTCGTGGCAAGTACCAATCCTTCTCTCGTTGCCATTGCCTCTGGAATTAAAGGGCTGCAGACTCCCTCCAACGCTAGTAACTTTGCTTCGCCGATCTTCCGTTGTGAATCCCATAACAGTAACACCATGCCTAGCCCCCCTCTTTGCCTATGAACATCCACGCCCGCATCAAAATCAAGCTTCACCATCCCAATTCCCGAAGGACTCCACCCCTGTTTCTCGGTCGCCACATCTCCCCTTTCACCATGCCGAGTACCAAGACTCTTGTCCCGGGCTTCCATAAAATCCTGGGCATCCTTGATAGCCACGTTAACAGCCCTTATGTCATTCTTGGATTTCCAGATTCGCCACACCAGTGCGCAAATGAGGGACAAGACCTGGTTGCTGTATAAACCTCCTTTCCATCTTGCTAACAGTGTGGTAAACCAAGACTGAAAATCTGTCCCCTCAATCACAGCCGAGTCCAGGTGTAGGGGCGAGGACTTCCATACAGTTTGCGCAAACTTACAGCGGGCTATCGAATGAACACCTGTATCCGGTTCTTCCAAACGCACTGGAGAAAGAGGGTCCGTAGGAATCTTTTTCTGAAAGAGGACTGACTCGACCGGGACTATCTCCTGAAAACCTTTCCATACTAAGTACTTAATCTTCCCTACCATGGGCCATAGGTCATTCCACACTTGTTTGTTACCTAATTGCTGCAAGATTTGAAACATTGAAATTCAAACAACTGAACAAAGAGCTTCAACAAGATTCAAGAATCAAGAAAAAGTTGTATACCATTCAAGCATCAATAAATTTTGGTCCAAGATCGTCCAATCCCCAAAAACCCACACCACGACCTGAGCCTCTACCCACTTCCAATCTCCACTACCCACCCGAATCCCTTGATCGCCGCCCTCTTCTTCCCCCGTAACGTTGGCGACAAAGCCGCACTCCTCTGTTTCGAGTTCCAGTCCCAAAAATAGACCGGAACTCAATCGAACGCATTATTAATTGAAAAATCTACTCCTTGCGCCACTTTCCAAAAAACAATTGACACTAAAGAAAAGGAAGAAGAAAGAAAGAAACTTGATTACCAAATCAGTTATTGCGTCTGCCAGAAGGATGATCCTTCCGCTTGTGTTCATCCAGCCCTGCCTTGGTGGGATATGCATTGTAGCATTTCCCACAAATGTGCCCATCACGGTGGATTCGTTTGTCATGATTCTTAATCCCTCCAAGGAGCTCGAAATCTTTTGTACAGGCCTTGCAATAATAACTCTCATGGGACTTCTTGCCCATTGTTGCATTTCCGAGAATAGACCAAAGAATTGAGAGAGAGAGAGAGAGAGAGAGAGAGAGAGAGAGAGAGGGCAGCGGGCACGAGAGATTGTGATGGTAACAGAGCATTTTGCCGCCTTTTATATATGGCTTAAAATTAAGATTCAATTACCAAAACTGCCCCCACGTGATTTCGGTTAATAACGGGCAGTATAACAGATACTATTGTTGTACGTAATAATATTCCTTCTTCTTGAATTATTTTAAGGACAAAGCTATGGTACACATAGTTATGACAATTTGCGATTTTTATTATGACAATTTATAGTTTTCTAATGCATATTTTTTATGCTAGTTACGAATTCTAGTTTAAAATTTATCTGTTGAACAAGTCATTAGCAGGTTGCCCATAGTTAAAAAATATTGTTATTATGTAACCATAATTATTCGTACCAGAAACCATAATACTTGTACCATAACCAAATATATGTGTACAATATCACAAATTAAATAATGTTATCCACAAATGTTATGACAACACCATAAATTGGCATTATTTTACCACAATGAGTCGTACCAAATTTTTTTTGACATGTATGATATTCCGTAACAAAATCAAAATATGTCGTACCAAAATCAACAATTGTTATACCCAAACAAAATATATGTTTAAAATACTACAAATTCAATAAAATAACCAAATTTGTTACGATAACACCTAAAATTGTCATTTTCTTACCACAACATGCCGTATCAAAAGAAAACATATTTAAATACTACAAATTATATAACAAACCATAATTGTTATGACAATGCCATAATTTGGCATTTTCATGCCCACAACTGTCATAGTAAAGGAAATTGATTAAAATATTCCGTAACAAGACCAAAATACCACAAATTCGATAATATAACCAAAATTGTTATGACAGCACCATAAATTGACATTTTCATATCCACAACATGTCGTATAAAAAAATTCAATCGAAATGTTCAATTAACGATAGTTATAATTAGTAAAATATCATACCATAAATTTAGTAATATAACCAAATTTGCTATGACAATACCATAAATTGAAATTTTCACACCCACAACGTGTCGTATGAAAAAAATTCAATCGGAATGTTTAGTTAACGATAGTTATAATCGACAAAATACCAAACCATAAATTAAGTAATATAACCAAATTTGTTATGACAACACCATAAATTAACGTTTTCATACTCACAACGTGTCGTATAAATTTAATCGAAAAAATTAGATATCGACAACTACGTAATCAAAAAAATTTAATGTATCCAGATACAAGAATGAAGTTGATCGCTTATCATTAGACTCTTAATCAAACAAAAAAAAATCTTTTACTATTGAATTTGGGTGCCAATGAAAGGGTTTTCTAAACCATATCGAGCCAAAAAATTTCGTGGATTATTTAATCAACAAATATAACGAAATCAATGGTTTTGATTGTCATTATTATGTCGCGGATGCAAGTCGACCATACATTCAGTTATAATAGAGAAATTGATTTTATATCAAGTATATGGAATGCACAATTCTAAATGTTTTTTTGGTATGACACATTGTAGTAAGAAAATGTTAATTTTTTGTGTTGTCATAACAATTATGATTATGTTATATAATTCACAGTATTTTACAAATGAGGCAGAGGTAGAGAGAGTCAAGGAAGAGAGAATAACCTATTACCTGCTAAGCCATTTTTTTATTTTATTAATTGGTTTAATAAATGGGTGGTCCGGATTATTCACTTTTAAATCCAAGGGTTTGAAATCATTGTGCATATGGTACACCCCCTAATAAATGGTGTGTACCATAGGACTACCCTTATTTTAATATTTTAGTTTAGGTAATTCAGTAATTGTCCAAACTCCAAACTAAATATGCCGTTATTTTGTTGTTTTTTCGATAAGTAACAAGAGATTAAATTCTTTCCACCGGCGGTGGAAAACCCTACCTTTTCATTTTTTTCGGTTCTACCATGTGTTTATTGTTGATCAAAATCGATCATTTTATAGACCTCATATAGTAGTGTATTTACGCAAAAAAAAAATTGACCGGACATCAACATGAGTATCAAAAATTCAAATTTTGTTTTGTGAAATAGGCAATTTATCTTTATTACTATTGACAGAATCAGATCGTCCATAGTAAACCAAAATTTAAACTTTGATATATCTATTGACTTCCGGTCAAGCTAATTTTTTGCATAGCAATACTATATTGCGGGTCTTAAAATATAAACGGTTCAAATTAATCATAACAATAGACGTTTGGTGGAGCCCACAATAGGCGATGGTAAAAAAGTGGGGTTTATACCCGCAGTGGATATAATTTAAACAATCCAAATAGAAAACAGAATTGATTTCTTTGGGGGCAGGGGCATCTATATGAAGTATACGAAGATGCTATGGTATATCATGTTTGAGATATGGTATCATTCCTATAACATAACCACTCGAAAGCATGACATTAATCATTCAAAGACATAACATTTTACCATATAGCGTTATAAATTTTTTGTGAAGTCTCACGTATATCGGGGAATTATTTGTATAATTCGAGGATAACCTTTTGAGTCACGTGCATAGTTAATTAGGCTAATGCTTAGGCTCCAAACCTCGCCTTCCAATAAGGTTGAAACACCCCAAGTGTAGGGCTAGGTCGTCGATAGCATAATATCCGAGAGTCCGGGATCGTACCCACAGAGAATCGAAATATAGCTAGTTTGGATTGTAGGTTTATACGGTAGAGTGCGGTGTTCAAGACGGCCAACTAGATTTTGCTTAGAAACGGTGAAAATTTGCCCAGGCAAAAGACTAGGAAAATGCGTAATTAACTCAAAAGAGGCAAGTCTAAGGATCTTCTAACCCTTGACAAAGGAGGTTACCGGTTCTCAAAATAACTCAGGCGAGAGTCACGACCGCGTGCTCACGCCCGGAGAATTTAACTTTAATGACTACGTTTAATGAAAGATGCGATTAAACGGAGGCGAACCAACTTGTTTGATAAATTTATCGAACACATAGGAGGCCACGAGCCCTCGGGGGGCCGCTTGCCAAGACCACTTGACAAATGCCTTACCAAGTAGTTAACACCCCTAAAAATGCAAGTTAAGCTCTATTCCGTAAATCATGCTTTTAAGCTTTAATATTTGAGAACCAAATAACCACCTAAATCATTGGGAAAGATTATCCCAAGACTTGGCCAAACGACTACTCACACATACTTAAAGCATAAACCAAAGTATAAAAATAAGACATGAATTTTAACCGACAGAAATGAAAATAAATTTGATTTTATAAAGGATCTAGTTCGCGGCTACAACATTAATAAACAAGAAAACATTCAATGACAATTACCTTGAGGAGTTCTTGAAGGGTTAAGCACAAAAGCTTGAAGAGCTTTAATGGAGTTCTAAGAAATGAAAAAGACTTAAAGTGATAAAGACAAGGAAGGATCAAGATGAGAGAGAGAGAGAGACCCTATTTATACACAATGGTCTTTCTCTCACAAAAATATCCCAAGAAATATCCTAAAAGTAGCCAAAAGTGGAAAATAACCCAAAAGTAGAAAGTAGAAAAAACAGCAAAACGTGGCCGTATTCTGCAGCATGAACCGGTACTGGCCAAATCCTAGTACCGGTTCATAGGTCTTCAAAAGCTGGAAGACATAAACTCTGGACAGCATGAACCGGTACTGGAAATTGGCCAGTATCGGTTCATAGGAGGCAGAACTTAAATTTTTGCTCCGCTTTGGTCCAAGCAACCCGACGGCGACCCGACAGCCTCTCACCACCAAATTAATCACCTGACGGGGCTTGGTGGGAAATTGCTTCACTGCCTCGAAACCTTGGATACTTCCGACTACGATCCTTGGCGTTAAGAACCGCCTTAGCACCGTGTATTACCAGAAACAAACAAAACAAAACCTTACGTGCAAAATGAGATACAAATGATATCTACGGGAATCAAAACGCTACAAATTAGGGAACTAGAGCACCAAGATTATACAATCTTGGTTGCTTATCAGCTAAGAGTTAGAAGGTCAGCTGGTGCGGGTCGTTATAGGCAGGGTCAGCCAAGGGATAAGCCTTACAAGTCCGTGGGCTCGCGCAACCCCCTAGAGAGTGGGGCAGCCCAAAAAGAATAATTTTAGTTTCAGATTAAATAAAATTTCTTGGAACACAACCAACATAGTTATTTATCGGGCTGAGTTATTCTAAAAACTTGATATTTGGAAACAATATTGTGGAGAGAAGTAACAACATTGATTGACATCCATGATTTTATAAGTTCTTTTATAGGGAAGATGGTTGTTTCCAAATGGTATGAGTAGCTTATCTTATCAAGTTTTGTTGACCACGAGGGTTATAGTTATTTCAGCGAAGATGAGTTTTCTAAGTTGAAGCTGATGAAAATTTACCTTCAAATTACCATTTCACAAGATAGATTAACTGTATTGCCGAAGATCTGATCTTAATTAAAAATGAGTACTTGGATAAATTAAAATACGATGACTTAATTAAAAATTTACTTCAAAAAATGCAAGAAGAAGTTATTTTCTTTGAATTGAATCTAGGATGAATAAAATTGTAATCTTTAAGCTCTACTATCTTCTATCTGAATAGACACAATTTTATTCCAATTGAATCTGCATTGGCAGATTTAAAGATGGAGGCTGTGTTTTGATCGCCTTCAGAAAGCAAGCCATTGGACTCTTTCTTTCTGTTTTAGTAAGTTCGGATCCGGGGACTGTGTTGTGCAGCTCCGTGCTGCATAGCCGTCGGCACGGCCTTGTCGGCATCGGTCCGACAATCGGAGATGTTCACTGCGTAGAGCTCGTCGGGTTCTAATTGAGCACCAAAAATCAGCTCGATCAAATATCGTTAAGTGCCTCATCGAAACACACATAACTTAGAAAAAAATGGATTCAGTGGTTTTGATCCAGCGTTTCGTATCCATTAGGTTTATTTTTTTCAAGTACTATGTATTCCAATGAGGCACTTAACAATATTTGATCGAGATGATTTTTGATACATTGTAGTACTCGACGAGCTTTACGCGGTGGACGTCTCCGATCGTCAGACCGATGCCACACTTAACAATATTTGATCGCCAACGGCTGCGCAGCACGCTGTGCAGCACAGCACAGTCCCCGCCTCCTAGTAAGCTCCCTTCCCCCTTGGAAAGAGTTTCATACTCAACAAGACTCTTTTTCTCCAAATCATGGAGTAATGGATCAGTCGGATTACTTCTCAATTGCAATTGAATGACACATGAAATTATTCCTTACCTATACTTTTTGTTTAGTAATTCCTCAAATCTATCAATATATTATAGGAATGTAGTGAGGCTTGAAAAGCCTCCAAACCATCGATACTAATTTTCTAGATTTTTCATTTTCTTTAAGAAAAAAACCCACGTTCACATATTAGTCACACACTTCCTAGATTTTACATTTAAAAAAAAAAACCAACACCACTACTCCTTAAAGAAGCCCACTTACACATTAGTCAAACACTTCCTAAATTTTCCATTAAAAAAAAAAGAAAGAAGACCCCACACCACTTCTAAGGTGTCAAATAGGCCGTGCCGGCACGGCATGGCACGGGCATGGGGCAGCACGGCATGTCACAGGCACGGTATTGACCTGGCACGGCATGACACAGCACGATTGTAGTGGGCCTGGGGCACGGCACGGGCACGGAAGTGGGCGGCACAGCACGGGCACGGCACGAAAGTTGGCCTGGCACGGCACGGCACGACACAGTCGTAGACGGGCACGGGCACGAAAAGTGGACAGGAACGGCACGGCACGATTCTAGCAAGGCACGGGCACGGGCACAAAAGGGCACGGCACGAGGCACGGGAAAAAAATTTAATTAAGCCAAATGACTTTTTTTTTTAAATTTAAAAAAAATTAAACAATTTCTATTCGGTAAAAAATATTTGTTTACCTTTTTTTAAAGGTAAACAACTAAGATATTTAATTTTTTTAAAAAAACGATTTATTAAAAATCATGTTTTTAAAAAATCATTTTTTTACTTTTAAAAAACTATCAAATTTTATTTGGTAAAAATATATTTTTTGTTTTTGTTAGTAAAATTAAATAGGCTTTGGACCTTTGGTTTGCAAATTTAACATTATAATACAACATAACAAGTAAAATTAAAAAAACTTATCAAAATATTTATGGTGCAATAGTAATTTAATATGAAAGGAAACGTGCAAAAGTCATATATTATTTACACCAAATCTAATAAGAAATAAGAAAAAATGTGTCAAACAAAAAAGAAAAAAAATACATAGTAGAAATAAGGGAAAAAAATAAATAAATAAGGGTTAGGACAGCCTGAACTAGGACTTGAACCTAGGTCCTTAGGTCATTTTATACACAAACAAACCACTATGCCACCAATTAACTTGTATTATGAATTTGAAAAATTAGTATATATTATGTAGCTCTATTATATAAAAACGAGGCCATCAAGCAGTAGCCACACAATCGCAACGCAATCACAATGATCGATACCATTCAATGCATTCATTTTGTTGTGTTTAGTATTTTAATCATTGGATCCAATTTTTTGGTGCGTCAGATTTTGATAGCTCTTTCATCGGCACACTGATCATTGTTTGATTGAATTTTTTTTACGTCTGATCAAGTATGTAGCGATAAGCATTTTACTTGATTATTGACATGAATGATCTAATCCCTCCAATATAAAAGTTAGATGGTTCTGATTTTTAAAAAATAGCTTAGGCAGCACTTAAGTAGTGTATTATAGGACTTTAATGCCTTTAGAAGAACCGAATGTGCTTCGATCACATGGTTTCTGACATTCGATTATCACCTATTCAGGCGAGAATGATAAATTTGATAAGACGTGAAATCCTAACGGTTTAGATCGAACATTCAAGAAAAAGAGTCTGTAGCTACCTTTCAAATATATACATCGAACTTAGTTGGTTATGAAGCAAGGTATTCTGCTATAATATAATGTACGTTAGCCACACGATCACAAAACAAAATTGACGATCCATACCGTTCATTTTGTTATTCTCTATGTTTAATGACTCTCACCAATTTTTGGGTCTACCTGATTTTAAAAACTCCTTCATCAGGACGTAGATTCATTAATAGAAAAATAAACGTTATCAACAATCAAGTATATAACGATAACCAAGTTACTTTATTTTTTGCAAGAATGATATAATCGCTCCCACGTAAAAGATAGACGGTTTCGATTTTCAAAAAAAAGCTCGGGCGGCCCTCAAGTGATGCATTATAGGATTTTACGAGAATTTTCCGTTATTGGTGCATATGGATTATTGGTGTCTCGTACGCACATGATCATACCGTTCATATAAAAGGGGAAGAGATGTTGCCCTAGCAGACATCTCTGGACTCTGATTCTCTCTCTGCCTCTCACAATCTCACTCTCTCTCAAGTCTCTCACGATTTACAGTCTCAGGCCAGAGCAACGTTCGGAAATCTAACGTTCGGAATTGCCAACAGATAAAATCCGATCTCTCTCACTCTCAACGTTTGAATCTCACTCTCGTCTCTCTCACACTCTCCACTCCCAAAGTTCTAATTCTCAACATCTCTCTCTCATTCTCTCTGTCTCTCGCTTCTCTCCACTTTCAACGGTGACTGGTAGTGGTCTGGTGGTGAGTCAAACCGTAGATCGACTGCCGTTTTCGATTGAGGTCGTTTGTTTGCCCGACTGAAAGTCTGAAACCCTAGATCTGAGTTTGTTTGCCCGATTGAAGGCTCCTGTCACGTTGAGCGATTTGTCTCTGAAACGCGACGACTGAGGTCATTTACGGTGATAGACGTGTACGACGAGTTTCCTTTTCTAATGACCGACGTCAACGGATCTAGCCCTTCCCTTTCCAGACGTCAACAGGTACCTCTCTCACTTCCCTCTCCAGACGTGAACAGATCTGGGTTTATGGTTTCTATTTGTTGATCCTGATTTGATTTGAGTGAATTTTTTCAATGGTTTTGAGTTATAGTGATCTCCATAAGCATGTCAGTAATGATGCATATATGAGATTTGATTTTACGGCGGTTTAATTTCCAATAGATCGACTTTTATACTGTATATATAATATATATATAATATAATCAGAGGAAAGTATAGAGGCCATTGTATGAAACAAACTACAAGAAAAAGCTTACACAGAAAAGGAGGCTAGCTTCTTTATAGTAGTAACTTGACAGGTTGCGAAGCATGCCAGCTATTCTAGCATGTTGGTTCCGGCACCAATCAACCCCAAGGAGATGACAGCAGACTGTAGAATCCAAAAATGTAAAATATTTGAAATATAACAAGAATTAGATAATACTAACACTAATTCTCAATTAAACAATAGTTAGAATACCATTGCTACTTCAGTATCAGTGTCATGACTAAGTCTGCTTAATGTGTCCGTAACATTGACCTGGATCACAACTCCAATCACAGATTTTCTTAGCAATATATCAACTGCACTCTAAATACCACTTCAAGAGTGCTCAGCTTGCAAGATATCACTGGATAGATTACCTTAGGGTTTGATATACAGAGGAGACCAAGAGCCAAAGGAACTGCCCTTTTGATATTCTGCTACCCATACTACAAAAGATGCTCTAACGAGCGAATAGCCATTTCAATACCTAATTCTTCAGCCATTGCTACCATAGCAATCCCAAGTACAGCTGGTCCCTTGAGCACATTCCCTGTAGGCCTGTACCAGCATAAGCACAGGAAAGTAGAGTCATGTCACAGTACTTCCTAATTTGCACATTAAGTGTCTTTGAAATCTCTGCCGTTGCCTCCACACGTTCCTGTTAAATGACATTCCGAAGAAAACAATCACAAACATATGTGCAGAATGTTTATAGTTATTTTGTGTTTATAGTTATGGTGTTTCTAACCATTAAGTGTTTTTTATTTTGTGTTTATAGTTATGGTATGCAGAATGTTTTTTGTTTTCCATCTCTGCACTGAACTGATCATCTGCTTTTGGTGGAGCCTAAATTCAGAAGCTCTCTTTGTTTGATTGTTTGTTTGGTTAGACCCCCTTGGGTTTTGGTGTTGAGATATAGTAGTTGTAATAAAGGAGCACAGACTCCATATGGGACTCTGGACATGCTTGAGCTATAAACGATGTGGTTTATGGTTACTGAGTCAGTCATTACCGTCTTGAATTCAAATTTCGAATACAGTTTAGTTTGCTCTATGTATACATTCTAGGTTTTCTGTACATGTAGGTTATTAACTTATTTAGATGTTATTAATTAATGTTCTACTATACTAATTTTCTCTGTTTTCAGTTTTTTATAGGAGATGGATCCTGAAAACATTCATTTTGACAATGAGGGTTTAAACCTTGACCCAAATGATGATGAACCAACTTTACCAGCTGAAAGGGAGTCTGTAGGTGAAGCTGCTTCAGACATTGCAGCAGGTTTTAATCCTACAACCGTAACAGGCTGTAGCCAATCAGCCCAATCTGGCGGAACAAGGCGATACCCTTGGGTATGGAAACATGCAACTATAGTTGATAACTATAAAAATGCACAGGGAATTGATTTAGGATCTAGAGCTGTATGTAATTATTGTCCAAATAATTATACTTGCTTAAGTAAGGGCGGTGTAGGACATCTTCAACGACATTTAGAAAACAAACATAAAAAATTTAAACATTCCGAAGTTGGAGTCAGTGGTGAATCTGGTGGTTTTGATTCCGTAGGTGGTACGTCGAATTTCGTATATTCTCAATCTAGTATGAGAGAGGGATTGGCCCGTTACGTAGTTGCAGCAGAACAACCATTTACTTTTGGTGATGATATTAGATTTGAATATTTTGTCAAACATTATCTTAATCCTCTTTTTTCGAAAGTTTCTAGAAATACAACTAGAAGTGATTCTTTGAAAGCTTTTATTGAAGTTAGAAAAATTTTGATGAGTGAAATTGTGGAACTTGGTAGTTTAATCTCTTTTACTTCTGATTTGTAGAGTGGTCGAAATAATCTTGGTTACATTTCTGTGACAGCTCATTATATAGACTCCAATTGGATTTTGAATAAAAAAATTATTGCTTTCCGTTTAATGGAGTATTCTCATAATGCTATGAACATTTTTCAATGTATAATGGGTGTTTTTAGGGAGTTTGAAATTGTTGATAAAGTTTTCAATATTACTTTTGATAACCATTCTGCTAATACCGGTTCAATTGATTTGTTCAAACAAAATTTGACTACTCTTCATGCTGGACAATGTTCATGTGCGATGTGTTTGTCATATTATTAACTTAGTTGTGCAAGATGGTTTGAAACATATAGGACCGCAAATAGAAAAAATTAGAGATGCTATTCTTTTTATTGCTACTTCCCCAGCTAGGCAACAAGAATTTGAAGGATTGTGTGTAAGTTACAATATTAAAGCAAAAAAAATCAAAACTGATGTGAAAACTCGTTGGAATTCAACATTTCTTATGTTAAAATCTTGCAGGAATCACGCTGATGTAATTTCTACTTATATTAATTCCAAGCATATGCGTATTGATGGTGGTTTAACTCGAGGTGATTGGGAGATTGCTTTTGAGTTTATGAATTTTTTGAAAATATTTTATGCTGCTATCTTAGCTTGCTCAGGTGTTCGTTATCCTACTACTTGTATTGTGCTTAATCACTTGTATAATATGAGTCACACTCTTAAAAGTCCTAGAACGAAACCAAATTTTGTAGCTGCTTGTAAGTCTATGGAAGATAAATTCAACAAATATTTCGAGAACATGCCAATAATATTTATTGTAGCTTCTGTAATGGACCCAAGGATTAAGGTAAGGGGTGTTGAAAAGCTCTTAAAAGGGCTTGGTGAGAATTTAAGGATTACATTACCTTCATTTCTACTGTCAGTGCACTGTTGACTTGTATATATGCTTCATATGAGTCTAAATTTACATGCACTACTGCTGCTCCATATTCTTCAAGTATTAATGACCCATGTTCTACAAGTAATAATGAGAATGACCCATCTTGGTTTCTGATTTCAGGGCCAAGTAGTAGTGAAACTTTATCACGATCTGAACTTACTCAATATTTAGAGATAAATTTAGTTACCAATGAGGAGTTTCAATCATTTGATATCTTAGCTTGGTGGAAAAAAACTGAAAAGACATTTTCCATTCTTTCTATTATGGCACGTGATTTACTAACACCACCCGTGTCTTCAGTGGCTTCCGAATCTGCTTTTAATGCAGGTAATAGAGTGTTGGATGAGAGGAGGAGCAGACTAGCTCCAGACATTTTAGACTGTCTTATATGCTTTAAAGATTGGGAGGATGCACGTCTTGGAATTCAAAGATGCCATCCTAGAGATAAATTCAGAGATTATTTTTTGGACTCAGATATAGATGCTGATTAGGGGGAGATGCATTGCTGATGCTGGTAACTTATGAAGGCCTTAAATGACAACTTAATGTTGCCGCATCCAGGTGCTATTCTTCATATATCTGCGTGTGTGCTATGATGATATAATCTGAGCCTTTGGTGTTTAATGTGGCCAAGATGATGCTGGTAACTTATGAAGGCCTTAAATGGCAATTTAATGTTACCGCATCCAGGTGCTATTCTTTATATATCTGAGTGTGTGCTATAATGATATAATCTGATCTAAGCCTTTGGTGTTTAGTGTGGCTATGATGATATAATCTGAGCCTTGGTGTTTAGTGTGGCTATGATGATGTAATCTGAGCCTAATTGGTGTTTTGTGTGCCTATGATGATATAATCTGAGCCTTGGTGTTTAGTGTGGCTATGATGATGTAATCTGAGCCTAATTGGTGTTTTGTGTGGCTATGATGATATAATCTGAGCCTTTGGTTGTTTAGTGTGGCTATGATGATATAATCCTGACCTAAATTGGCGTTATACTTCAAGCTTTCATTTGTTATTGGATTGAGCAGAAACTGAGCAAAAATTGAGCAGAAATGACTTTGTATGCTGCTGCTGCTGTTTGAACAACTCTGTTTATGAGCCTACACTGCAGAAAATCACATGCCAAACAGCAAGTTTCATAGGTTTTGGTGTTTGGTGGTATGAAAAAGCATTAACATGTGTGCGAGCTTATTTATGGGCAATGATGAATTAATTCATTTCATAATTAAGGTGGATACCTTGGCGTCTTGGCAGGGTATTATTAGATGCAGCCATGAGTACCCAATTTCCAAAATATATTTTCTGAGCCCAATTATGTCTTCATTACTACCTTGATGCCATGCCTATGTTTGGTTTAGCATGCTTTTTTCTGCAGTTTTGATGTAGTTTTGTGGGTTTGGCTATGATGATATTTGATTTGAGCCTAAAGAGATAGGTTGCTTTGACATATATTGGTGGATATGGGCTGGCTCTGATAATCTGGGCAGGTGTGCTGGTGGTGGTGGTGTTTCTAAGTACTAAGTGTGTGCAGCAGCAGCAACAACAGTGTGTAAGTGTGTGTGTGTGTGTGTGTGTGTGTGTTCATTTGGTAGAAAAAATGGACTGATGGTGATTTGAGCCTAAGAAGATAGGTTGCTTTGACATATATTGGTGGATATGGGCTGGCTCTAATAATCTGGGCAGGTGTGCTGCTGCTGGTGGTGTTTCTTAGTACTAAGTGTGTGCAGTAGCAGCAGCAGTGTGTAAGTGTGTGTGTGTGTATGTGTGTGTGTGTGTTCATTTGGTAGAAAAATGGACTGCTGGTGATTTGAGCCTAAGGAGATAGGTTGCTTTGACATATGTTGGTGGATATGGGATGGCTCTGATAATCTGGGCAGGTGTGGTGCTGCTGATGGTGTTTCTAAGTACTAAGTGTGTACAGCAGCAGCAGCAGCAGCAGTGTGCAAGTGTGTGTGTGTGTGTGTTCATTTGGTAGAAAAAATGGACTGCTGGTGTTTCAAATTGCATTCAACTGTTGATTATGATTTGAATTTTATATATTGTTGGCTATGATGTTTAAAAATCTAAGCCAAAAGGCATATATTGCTTTGGAACTTGGAAGGTGGTACTGTTCTAGTGTCCAAATTGAGTCCAACCTTTGGGTTAGGTGTGTAAGTATAACCTGATATTCAACTATTTGGGGCTGCTGCTGTGTGTAAAAAGGGTTGTGTTTAGCAGGTTTTACTACCAGTTATTTGGAGTTTGGAAATAATGCGTGTATGAATGAGTGTGTGCACTGGCATATACATGTGAAACTGTTGTTGTGGGTGTGTGCAGCAGCAAGTGTTTGCAATGCATTCACCCGTTGGTTATGATTTGAATTTTATATATTGTTGGCTATGATGTTTAAAAATCTGAGCCAAAAGGCATATATTGCTTTGGAAGGTGTTGCTACTCTAGTGTCCAAATTGTGTCCAACCTCTAGGTTAAGTTTGTAAGTGAAACTTGATATTCAACTATTTGGGGCTGCTGCTGTGTGTGAAAGGGTTGTGTAGCAGGTTTTACTTTCAGTTTTTGGTGTTATTTAGAGTCTGGGAATAATGTCTGTATGCGTGAGTGTGTGCACTAGCATATATGTGTGAAACTGTTGCTGTGAGTGTGTGCAGTAGCAGGTGTTTGCAATGCTTGACACGTATCTAAGGATCTAACCACTCTGCCACCGAGACCCACTGGAAGAAGCAGCAAAGGATGGAAGACCAAGAATTTCATTTTATTAGTATTGTTGCACTTCACTCGCAGTTTATTTTACATTCTCTATTGTAGAGTACTCTTATGTAATCAGTTTTAGTGGATTCAAAACCATTATTCTAATTTCTAATGTCAATGTATGAAATTGAAGCCAATAAGTTTCTGTTTTCTGAGCAAATGGAATTATGGAAATGGATGTGATGTATTATAATATTATATTGTGACCAACTAAACCATTGAATGAGAATATGAGATTCTCAACAAGGGACTATTAATATCTGTGTTATTTGGGTAGCCTTTTAAGAAAGCTGTGCTTTTTTGAAGAAGGCTTTGCCTTCACCATTTAGTTGGTATCGGTGCCATTGAACCTTGGTACCCTCACAACTCTTCCTAGAAAGTTCATTTGTTTCGCACTTAGGTACATGTATCACTTGCCTAGTTGCCTATGGAAACTCAGTTCAGAGCCCGAATCAACTTCACAATTCACATAAAATTGACTCTATAGGTTTGAGGGAAATAGGGACTAGCAAATTCACCACTCACCATTTTGGTGGGTTCTTGAAATTATCTCATCTCTTTGACTCTCTCTCTAACCCGAGCCGTACTCCGTAGCCCTCCTCTCTCCAATTTTTATACAAAGTAACAACTAACAAATACAATTTTACTATAACTTTCATTTCAGATTCAACTTTATTACAAATAATATTTCAATACAAATACAAACAATGCAATAATATTTTGGATGAAAAATAAAAATTGGTTGGCGGTGTGTCGGCACAGGCACGACATGACTTAAAATGGCACGGTCCGGCCCGACACAATTGAGTAAACGGGCCGGCACGGCTTGACACGATTGAAAATGGCACGACACGACACGATTTAAGAAAACGGGCCTACATGGCACGACACGATTTAAGAAAACGGGCCGACACGGCACGACACGATTGGCAAACGGGCTGGCACGACACGATACAATTGGCACGGCACGACATGACACGATTTAAGTAAACGGGCCGGCACGGCACGACACGATTGACAAACGGCACGGCACGACACGACACGATTTGAGGAAATACTGTAAATGGGCCGGCACGGCATGGCATGAAGCACGGTTAGCACGGAGTTAAATGGGCCGTGCCGGCACGGCATAGCCCATTTGACACCTCTACTTCTCCTTCAATTCGGCTGTGAAGACAACCCTAGCTCTATCACCAACTCCCCACGTCTGACATATATATATCTCTCTCTCTCTCTCTCTCTCTCCACTCCTCAACCGCCACCACCCCACGCCTCTCTCCCACACCCTCACCCCTCTCTCTCTTACTCACTGTTCCATGGGCTATGAATACCCCTCTTCACTCCTCCCTCAATCTTTACAAAGGTGCTTTGCCGCCAACCACCCCGCACTCTTGAAAGAAAGGTAGGATTACTCCTCCTTCACTCATTTTCTCCCTTTTTTCGTCTTTCCTCATCTAAAATTCTCTCTTTCATATGTGTCTTTCAGAGGCGAAGTTCAAAGGCGAGGGATCAATTTTTAATCAGGATTTTCTTAAATTCAACCAAGTAAGTTGATTTTCTCTTCGCTGAGTTCGACAATTGGACTCCGATTTGATTTTCCGCCATTCTGTTTTTTCCCGTGCATAAAGAAATGCATAACTGGGTCGTGGATCCTTCTTTCAATATTTGATATTTGGTTGATAGATTGGACCCAATTCCATTTTTCCACATTTTGTTTTTTTTCCCTTTTTTGATTTCGTTATTCAGTTTCGAATTTTAGAGCAGGGTAAGCCATAAAAAAAGGTAGATAGTAAGTTGAAGTTGACTGTTATTATTTAATAAGCTTGAATAAATTGACCATGGCTATTGCATGAAGTTAAATTGCTTCTTAAATTGGACTTTTTAAAAAAAAAAAAAAGGTTTGGTTAGTTGGAAAATTGTAGGTCATACAGTAACAATTAATTGATTGACTTTTCATGTTCAACCAAATGCTTCACTCATCCTTTATGTGCGAATTCATTTGACAAGTTTAATATTTTGACAATTGAAAGCATTTTGGATCTCACACGGCTCATTTCTGCTAACCTCTAGGTATGATTTTCTCTTCTCAAATGCTTTATATACCTGTCTTTTTTTGGGTGTTAATTTGTCCTCTCGATTTTAGTTGGCGTCACTCCCCCTATGTCAAACAAGAAATGATATAGGAAAAAACAAAATTTGTTATGGGGTTTTTTAACCCGCTTAGAATCAATACCTAAAACACATAATGTCATATGGGTTCTTCAACCCCTTAGAATTGAATAATTGATACAGAAACTACAATATCTTATATGGGGAAATACAAAAAGCGATATAGTTTTTCAAAATGTGATTGTATTGTGGTGTCATGATTGTATTGTGGTGTCTAAGCCTGAGTAATGGACGGGACAAAAAAACAATCTGTATGGGAAACAATAGTATAGAAGGGTGACAAAGGTTTGAATATCGCTTGATTTTGATAAATTGAAAAACCATTGTAAATCAGTTATATGACAATTCAAGGGTTGTTAGTTTTGTTGTTTTGTTTCTATTCGGCTCCCCTATTTAAGTATATAATTTCAAACTAATAAATATGTCGTTCGATTCCGCCCCATACTTACTCGATATTTTAACTTTTATCTTTGTCTATCGATATTGTGCGAGAGTTTGACTAATACATAGTCTTTGCAGCCACTGATCATTTGCAAGTTACCTTTATAGGTTAACAATCTGTACGATAGTGCTGATAAGTACTTGTGTCCTACAGAGCGTGAGAGTGATGATCAAGACATGCATCCTCCTGAACTTTTGCATTTGTTGCATGGGCCCCCATGGGTGCGTCCACATAGGATAATACTTGTATTTATCATGTATTTTGAATATGTAATAAGTTTTAAGTGGATATCACATATTCCACTACAACAAAGTTGGTCTACGGCGACGAAAATTAGCGACGAAATTTATTTTCGTCGCCAAAGGAGGGCTATTGGCTAGGAAAAAAAATTTCGTCGTCGAAGGCTTAGTTTTTGGCGACAAAAATAATTTCGTCGTCAAATGCAAATTTTTGGCAAGAAAATCCCAAATTCGTCGTCATAGGGCAGCTTTTTAGCGAAGAATTCAAAATTCGTCGTCATAGGGGAGCTATTTAGCGAGTAAAAAAAATTCGTCGACAAAGGTTGGCTTCTAGCGATGAAAATTTAGAATTCGTCGGCGTTGACCGAATTTTTTGGCTGATTATTTTTTAATTTTTAATTTTTATATATTATTTAGCATAAAAAATAAATAGAAATATACGTATTAAATAAAATATACATATATAGTTTAGTTTAAATTTTAATCATAAATAGGTAATATATATTATACATAGTTTAGTTTAAAATTTTCGATAGTTATCCATTGGCGATGGTGGTGGCATGGTGGGTGGCTTGGGTGGAGTTGTAGGATTGGTGGTGGTGGTGTAGTGGTGATGTGGTGGTTGCGGTGATTGTTGATGTGGTGGTGGTGGTAGAATGGTGATTGTGCTGGTGGTGGTGGAGTGGTGATTGTTCTGGTGGCGGCGGCAGCAGAGTGGTGAGATTGGTGGTGGTGGTAGTGGTATAGTGGTGGTGTTGGTGGTAGTGGTGGCGTCATGGTGGTGGTGATTTCGGAAAAAAAAAAATGAATCAGAAATAATATATATAATAAATATTAGTCTTCTAGTAATAGATGTAGTGTTGGTGTAGTGGTAAGGGCTTGGGTGTTGTAGGCGCGAGGTCATGAGTTCGAAACCCACTTGGAGCAAAAACAGTGAGCATAAGGATGGGAATTTTTTTCCGCTGCAAACACAATAGCCGACGAAAAATTTCCTCGCCCAAAAAAACCAATGCCGACAAAACTTTTTCGTCGCCCAAAATCGAAATAGACGACGAAAAAATTCCTCGCCAAAACCAAAAAAGGCTGACGAAAAAAAAAATTTCGTCGTCAGGGGCCTTTCTTGACCAACATAAAACGACGAACGGGGACGACGAAATTTTTCGTCGGCAATCAATTTGGTGACGAAAATCATGTAATTGCTGACAATTTTTTCCTCGTCTTTGACCTTTTTTGTTGTAGTGTTCAAAATACATGATAAATACAACCAAGTATTATCCCATGTGGACACATCCATGGGGCCAATGCAATATGTCCCACTCGAACACAGTGGGTATATATATTGAATCTCTCGTTCAATGAATTCCTCAATCCTATTCTCCTCTTCATACAAGAAAGTGAAACGTGCTACCAAGCGAGAAAAGTACTAAAACGAAGGGTCATATTAAGCCACTATCTAACTAACATAACACTCAACATCTCGGAAAGAGCACTATAGTTTTAGTTTGAATTACATAAAAAAAATTCAAAATGTAACCCCATATATTACAATGCTTTATGTGATTATTAATGTTCAATCCGTTCTATGCACGGGCAAAACTAACGTGCACGGGCAAGATTAACGTACACACTAAACATACGTACATGGCATGATAGGTAGTATGTGGAGTGGTTTTTGCACAAGCATGTGAAGTGGTTTCTGCAAAATTTCCGACGTTATGCCTGTTTGATGCACGGGACGACAATAAAAAGAAGGTTCACATTGGGTTTTTTTGTTTTTCCGTTTTTGTGCATCAAACGGGCACGACGATAGAGATTTTGCAGAAACCACTTCACATGCTTGTGCAGAAACTACTCCACATACTACCTATCATGCCATGTACATATATTTAGTGTGTACATTAATTTGCATGTTAGTTTTGCTCGTGCATAGAACGGGTTGAACGCTAGTTAAAGAAACAACTAATGTAGCGATAATGATAAATACTCTCGTACTCATAGAAACTACACCTAAAATAAAACAAAGTCACATATTCACAAATGGATAGCAATCATGCATGAAATGATAAAGCTAATAAATAATGTCATTGGAACTAAAAAAGTACTTTAAGATACTATTTACTCCGTACAAACTATGCAACTAAAAACAACTGGTAAGTGGGTTTACTGAGGTTGGGGTATCCTATTATAAATTTCGTTTTACACAATACTTTGGGTGACATCATCTGGCATACCAGGTTTGTTACCAATCAATATCTTCAAGCCCCGTGGAGAGGTGACAGAGCTAGATACAATTGGCCATGAGTGAAACATGAATTTGGAAGATAAAGCCCAACATTCTTCAAAATCTGCCCTTGACTCTTATTTATTGTCATAGAAAATGCCAACTTTACAGGAAATTGTCTTCTTTTCATTGTGAACGGCGAATGATTTGAAGAAGGGTGATAAGATAGCACAGTGAAGATGGACTATTTCTCTAGCTCTGAAACCTGTAACAACTTTGGCTTCAATTAATTGATTTCCCATCTTAACAACAATCAGGCGAGTGCCATTATATAACCCCAAGGATAGGTTGACATTTACGACGAGTATTATCGGTGTGCCAACCTTTAATTTTAAGCAGAGTCCTGGTAAGTTCAAAGAATGCTGTTACCAAATAATGCGGGTAATATAAAAATACCTGCTGCGGACAAATGGTTTCACCGATACCGCATGCCAATTTATGTATATTTAATGTGTACGTTAATCTCGTTAATCGGATTAATTGATTATTTTGTTGTTCAAATAATCCAATTAACGATTCATCTGAAATAAGTCTCAATGGTGTTCTCAATCCAATCTCCAACAACAATGGGGAACCACAACCATGCAAAATCAATAGTACCAAGTGCCAGTGAATAAATGTCTCATAATTGGATCCACTATCAAAACTTAGAGTCACCACGAGTAGGCAGCCCGTGAAACTTTTCTCTAAGTACGATCCGGTCAATAACAACCGTTGAGCATTAGGGTCACCGGCCTAATCCGGTTGCTTCCTTAATGGCCAGAGTCACCCGCACATAGAGGATTAATTTCCCTGGATTTCCAAAATATGTTCCCATTGATATCCATAAAGTTCTCACCAAAAGATTATTCGAACAACAAATGGTTTCACCGATACCACATGCCGATTTAATATAATCAAATATAAACAATATGTGTTTCCAATTTCAATAGTAAATTTCTCAAAACAACAATTTAAGGGGGACAGAGAAGTTTTGAAAGTACATAACATACTTAACCACTCACCTGAGTCCAAAGATAATGCAACCAAGTAACGCAAAACGAGACTAACCTGAACAAAAAGAGAGTATACACAAGTGACTAACTAATTGAATATAATATAGACAATACAAAATAGTAACACCTCTACTATTGAATTATCCCAACCCAACACATACATTCCTAATTCCTAAACCACCAGTAGCCTCCAAAAATCCACCCACGAAACCCCAAGGTTTATTTGTTTCCCAAGAGCAATACTTGATACCCCTTCCAAAATCAACCCTAATATAAAACTAGACTTTGTTTATACTACCAGCAAAAGAATGACACAAATCACCATCTCAATTCACCATTCACAGCCACGCACCACACACCTCACACAAAATCACCACACGGCTGCCACGCACCGCACCGTCACACTTCAACCTTAACCCAAGTCACCTCCAACACTCCACGGTCCAGTAGAATTAAAAGGAAACAATCGATGCCAGTAAAACTTTGCAAAACCAATACAAACCCTTCAAACTCTCTCCACTGCCCTACACTGCCCAATAAAAATCAAACTCTACTCCATCCCGTGTACAACAAAAGGACAAAAATGAAGCAAGAATAAAGAGAACAAGAATTGCTTACCCAATCGATCACCAACAAATTGAACCCCCGATTGCGGCTTCTCTCTCTCACACAAAGTTCTCTCAGACTTTCTATCTCGATCAAACGTTCTGTTCAGATATAACCCTACTCTGTGTATATATTTCCTTAAAAGTAACTTTACAAAACTACCCACTTAACACACGTTGCACCCTAATTAAATTATAGCTAAGTAGTTAAATAAAATTTAGATGGATCAATAGCAAAACAAATTTATTTATAATCCAATTCATCCTAATACAAAAATTTAGAATTATCATCTAGTACCACTATTTTACCCACAATCAATCTCATACTCCAAAGGTTACAATTGTGCAAACAATACCCATAGCGCGCTCAAAAATAATTAATTGGGACCCAACCGTAACACCCCAGTAATTGTGGCAATATAGCCAAACAAACAAATAAATAAAATGCTAGGTTGTAATAGATAGGATTGGATTGATTGTATACATTTCTATTTTTGTCCTTCACATGAGATAAGATTGGTTATGAGATGGAATTGGTGAATGCTATTTTCGTATTTGTGCATTGGCAAGGAGGGGATTGGATTGTTAATACCAAGTGGGAAAGGGTCTTCTCAATCCCCCCTAATACCCACCTTGCTAGTCCTAAGGACTAATAATCCCAACCCATTTTGAGTTACCAAACACAGTATTAATAATCCCTTGAGATTGGATCCAATCCCAGCCCCCTGGAGGTTTATCAAACGGGCCCTTAAGAAATATTTAAATTGGGAGAGAGGGAGTATTTGTGTGAGACCCAAGGTGTAAGCACAACGGGATTGATCAATATTCCAACCCATGCTATAGTGTGTCAAAGAATTGTAACGACCCTGATTTTTGGTAAATAAAAATTTCGTTAAATATTTGAATTTTATTTTAATTACTTGGGTTTGCTTTTAAAATTCCTTTTTAATTTCTAATAATCTGTCATAGTTAGATTTGAGACTTCTAAAATTTAATCTTTTCGTCCCAGACAATTTAGTCATTTTCTAAAAGACAAGTATGCTTATCGAAGCGCTTGTATATTTTCATAGTGAATAAAATAAAATCTTTAAATTATATTTATTGGCTAGAAATCCTACTTGGCAAGTAGAGTTAGTTTCCAATCGATTAGTTGGAGGAACCATACTACCAATTCACCTAGTTACTTTCCCCAATCCTAGATGGACCTTTTTAACCATATTTGAGCCTTATAAATCCCTCTTAACCCTAATTGGACCATTAGGCCATTAGGGTAATCATTTCACTCTTGACTAGTCATTCAAAGCCTTACTCATCATCATTTCTTCTTTAACCATTGGTTAATAAATGCTAGGGGAATTATTATCCTTGGTTAATGGACTTTTGACTTACCAATGAAAGTATGACTTAGACAAGACAAGTCATGGCCATCATTTTACTTCCAAAGGTGGCAATCTTTATGCATGCCATGCATGCAACCCTAGACTAGAAAATCATTGCACTTTCATGACTAGTCAATTCTTGACTTTATTCATCATCATTACATCTTCCTAGTGTATTTTTTCTCTTTACCCATTGAATAATATTTGTTAGAGAAATTCTTACCCTTTAGGTAACAGGTTTTGTTTCCAATCAATTAGTTAGGCAAACTTAAGCACCAATTGACTTAGTTACCTTTCCCTAGCATTTAAGAACTATTGGACAAAGATAGTAATCATAATACTACCAAAAGTAGCACTCGTAACCTATTTTAATCATGACTACTTGACTATAGATTTACTTTCTAGGAAATTATTAACCATTGGTCCATATGATTACCTTTGGAAGCTTAACCTTTAATCATGACCAACCTTATCCTTATAAGCCTACTTGGACCTAACCATGTCTAGTTACATCAAGACCATACCTATCATCATTACCTCTTTAACCATTGGATAATATTTGTTACGAAAATTTTTATCCCTTAGATAATGGAGACTAGACTTACCAAAGTGTATATATATTTGACAAGACAAGTCATAGCCATCATTTTGCTTCCAAAAGAAGCAAGGCTAGCCATGCCATGCATGCAAACCTAGAGTATAGTCTTAAGCCTATTTTATTCTAGGGTTACTTTCCTAGATATATACATATATGTACTTATATATATGAATATATGTTTTTGTACATTGTACTAGGGAGAGAGAGAGAGAGAGAGAGAGAGAGAGAGAGAGAGAGAGAGAGAGAGAGAGGAGGAGGAGGAGGAGGAGAGGCCGAGAGGGAGGGAGAGAGGGAGAGAGAGGGTGAGGTGTGTGCATGTGTTTGGTCAATCCCACAAGCTACCTCTTAGCCAACCTCACCCTCAAGCCTAGTGACCATGTGACAACCCATTCCTAAACTATTTCAAGCACACTACCTAGCCTTTAATCATCCTAGAAATTGACTACAACCTAGCCTAGGATTGACTAAACATGGGAAGACTACACATTAGCCTAGCCATCATTTTGTTCTTCTTTGCAAGACTTACCAACCTAGGTTATCATCACCTAGGATTGCCTTTAAGTCTTAGAAAATCTCCATAATTACCTATTCTTACACCTAGATTGGAAAAGACAAGTCATGGCATGCATGAAAAGCTTGATTGGACAAGACCATGAAACAAATTCATGGGAGAAAGAAGAGAGAGAGAGAGAGGGCCGGCCAAATGGAGGAGAGGGAGAGCCAAATTTTGCTATAAATAGGACCCTTGTCCAAGCATTCAACTCACACCTTCATCCTTCAACTTTTCTCTCTAAGAAATTTAGCATTCTTACCTTGTTCTTGTTGTTCTTGCTTGTTCTTGAGTTCTTCTTGAAGTTTTTCAAGAAACTCATCCTAAAACCCCATTTCAATCCATAAAGTTTAGTAGTCTTAATCACGAAGTAGTTTCGAGAGAAAACCTTTCTCTTTCGAAGCTCCCGGAAGCTCACCGTAAGAAGTTACTCCGCCCAAACACCAACTTACTTTCCGTAGTCATCACTACCGCCAAGAAGAAAGGTAGAGTCCCTTTGTCCACCAACTCCAAGTATAACGTAAAACCGTATGTTGGAAGTATAAGTAGATTCTCCGAAGATAAGGTTATCTATCACTTATAATGTTTTGAAATGCATGATAGTTAATAACTTATTTTCGCTAATGGAAGTATGAGCATATTGAAATAAATGACTTTTACCCTAATAAATACATGTGTTGTTTTGAATTTCCCACAAAGGAAGAAAGAACGGTTTTGCAAAAGATAAGACTTTATCGTTGATAGAAGTATTCGTATTTTGATCTTTAGATGGTTATGAGTATGTATTATGAATTGTTTACATTATTTGTCTTGTTGTAAAGTATAAGTGATTTTCACTCCAAAGGCGTCCGTACATGTGGCGTTATGCTTTTAAGTAGAAAATTGAGCATAATTAGTACTATAGGGTTGGATGATCTTGTTAGTTAGTTTCAAATGACAATGAATGAATCATGTTTACGTTTGTAAAAAGTTCTACCGCGGAGTCTATACATGAAAACATGACACGGAAATCAAAAAAGTTAGAAACATGATACCTAAGGTGTGGCTAATGGAGAAAAGGTGTTTTGAAAAAGAGAAATATTTTTGGAAACCGCAATGTGGCCAGACATGGTAGCCCATTGTGTGGTGTGTGTATTTGTGTGTGCCAATGGGAACTCGGCGCGGCGGAACCGTTGTGAGGATACTCAGGAGACCGGCGCGATGGAACCGAGGTTGGGTGTCTAGCTTGGTTATCCGTGGAGAAGAGCCAATGCAAATTTTGTGTGCCAATGGGAACCCAGCGCGGCAGAACCATTGTGAGGATACTCGGAAGACCGGCGCGGCAGAACCGAGGTTGGGTGTGTGCTTCGTTCGCTTCGATATAAGAAATAACGCCCCAAGCGTAGGGCCTAATACGTCAGTTGAAGCATGATAATCCGGAAATCTGGGATCGTACCCAAGGGAATAATTAATACGGTTTTCCTGGATTTGTAGATGCAAGCAAGGGTTTTCGACTTTTAGACAACCAACTTGGTTTTACGTGCGTAGTGGAAATTAAAAGAGGCTAAATTGAAAAGCGAATAAACTAAGATAAAAGACAAGTTAGGTCTAGGAATTACTAACACTCACGACTCAAACTAAACTATATTTCTCACCCAATTACACAATTCAGGATACATAGTCAAAGTTCCCAAATCGGAAAATAGAATGGTTCGATTATCAAGCTAGCTCTAGAATTTAATTAGCAAATGCCTCGTGCGACAGAGCTCTAAGTATCATGTCTGGTAGGTAGGCGATACTCCTATCTACACATGATCAAGGAGATTAACACCTTAGTGATTTGACAAATAAACCCGAACCCCACATCGATTCTCGAACCAAAGGTTTAGACTTTATGGTGAAAAATGCAATTCTACTTGAGCAATGAGGTGTTAATCACCTCATGACCTAACCTTGGAAAACTACTCGCACATATCTATTGAGATAGGAGCAAGCAAAAATCTACTTAACATAATTGAATTAACAAGACTAGAAGAAAATTGGATTGAAAGATAGATCGGAAGATTCACTACAACTTTAATAAAGAAGACAATATCAAAATCTAACTAATTAAGACAGAAAATAAAGATTTAAGACTGAAAATTTGAAGAACATTCAAGAACAAAAACAAATTTAGATCTAGATCTACAATGATGTAAGCCAAAAATCTATCCTACTTCGTATGCCACCAATATTCTTCAGGAGATGCCTTGAAATCACCCTCCTAACAGCCTCGGCATCGATGGAGAAAGGCTTAGGCTGCTGTGCTAAAGGCCTCGGCATCGATGTAATTTATTTCTTTCCATCGATGCCGAGCACATTAGTGCCTTTCTGGATAAGCCCATCGGCATCGATGTAAGGTGCTTTATCCCATCGATGCCGAGCACGTTAGTGCCTCCGTTTGGTCTTGCTCTGCTTTGCCTTGGCCTGCCTTGCCTTAAAATTCTTGCTTTGACCAATTTTTCTACACAAACAAAACCAACAAATCTAACGAGCAAACGCAACTAAAACATTATTTAACGATTAAATTGAACTAAACTAGAAAACTAGCGCACCCTTAATGGCATTATCGGGTGCTTATCAGTGTGTTAAAAACGATTTTGGAAATGTAATATGGTTATGAAATGTGAAAAATGGTGACACGGTCTACGAGGAGTCGCGTAGGAGAAACTCGAAAAATAATGGACACCAACGTTTGTTTGGATAATGAATGTAGATGTGTCATTGTTAACTGTTTTGTCGAATATATATGAACTATGTTAAAATCATTGAATTTATGATCGTTTGTTCGTAAAATTAAGGGTTAGAGGGTATGGGTTATTCTATTGAGCTTTTGTAGCTCACGGTGTTACCTTTGGTGACCCTGACATATTATATTGGTGGCGACGCTGGTATAATGTGTCAGATCTTATAGATGAATAGGGTGAACTCTACATCTTGGAAGCCTTTGGAGCCGAGGAACTGGTCAAGATGGAGGAACAGGCAGAGCAATAGATAGGAACCCTAGTTTCCTCCCTTATTTGAATAAAAGTACTTGTTTTAGGATTATGATGTAATATTGAGCCATACTCTATTTAGTTTTTCAATAAAATTTCCTATTTAACGTCCCCAAAATTCGAGGCGTTACAAGAATTACTCGGAACCGATTGGGAAAAAATGTTTCTCGGAAATCTTGAGCCTTCGTCCTTTTTTCTTTACTAGTAAGAAGCACGTGCGTTCCACGTGGCACGTAGACTATTTATAAATCTTGTGTTATTTACACAAAACAAACACGTAATGAAAATTCAAAATTTTCCAAATACCAACTTGTATTAAATGGAAGTGCACTCGAAGGAGTCATTTTGCTCTGGATCACTCATCATTAGCAGAAGAACAAAAAGAACGCAACACACCAACACCTAAATAGTTGCAATGCTTTGTTTCCTGTCAGCTAAGTATGGATCAACCTTCTAATACTTTATATCGGGAATCTCTCAAACTTTTTGAAGGCATATTGACATAGTTGTTGGAGAGATGGATCTAGTATTCTCGGGTAGCAATAGACTGAAAGAGTATTCCTTCTAAACATGACATCTAATGTTCCTTTAGATAATCTCGTCATCAAAAAATTGCAACCTGTGTTAATCTTCGAGCGAAATTTGTCATTATTTATTCTACACAATGTAGTTTTTTTTTTTTTTTTTTAGGAACATCCAACATCAAGCTACTATTTTACAAACACTAAATGGGTGTTAATTTACAAAGCTATCTTATCTTTGACTAACTGGGTGCTGGTTTGACAATCTTGTTGGAACAAGAAGGTGGGCATAATGAAATGCTTGTGATATGATCCTGGAAAAGCAACAAACGGGATTGTTGATAAGGACAATTTTGACAAGGAATCTAAGGAATAACTATATCATAGATAAAAGAATTATAGTAACAATATTGCAAATATAGTAGAATCCATATTACAACTGCAAATATATTAGTCCACAAGCACATCTCTGATGTGAATCAATGGGAATAAGTCAGGCATTGAAGAACGCATGAACTAATTAACAAAAAAAAAAAAGACAATTACTCGTGGTTTCAAACCAATTCTAATGCACCGTGTGCAATACAAATGGGGTAACGAACAGAATTTTAGAATACTTATAACATGCAAAAGTTCATCAAACTTAAGTAATGGATAAATTGAAGCACACCTAGTCATTAGTCAAAGGGTTTTTTTGCGAAGGAGAGTTTCATAGATTCATGGTAGTAACAGGTATCATCGGAAAATGAACTCTAAGGATCTTTTATTTGCCAAGAGATTTTTAGTAACATTAATAATTATACCTTGATGGCCTTGGCCACCAAACACTCATTGATGCAATAATTGAGGTGGTCAAGATCTGATTGGACCTTCCACCACTGTCCCAACTCAGTTTCGCTGATCAAAAGATGTGAGACTCTGGAAGCACTTAAGGTTTAGTATTGTACCTGAATGGAGTGAATAAAAACAAAAGAGATAGGAAGCTGCATAAGTGATATCGAATAGATGCTACAACATATAGCTCGCCTTCAAGGTGTTTCATCTCCTAGATTTACACTCCTAATTACTTGATTGATCACGTTAACATAATAGGCGGCAACCAGCGATAAAAGCAAGGCTTAAGGTGGGGTGCCATGACCCCACCTTTATGCCAGTTATACCTTAGTATATTACATTATAGAATATATCATATAATGGGACAATTTGACATCATGACACCCTGTTTGGCTTACTAATACGGAGACAGGTATAGAGGATTTGTCTCATATTAATCAACCTTTTTATGTTTCGACCAATTAATTCATTTGTAGTTTGGGCCTCTGATATGTGCACTACCTATTGTCATGGTCTTCACCCAACCAATTATAAGTAAATAAGTAAATGGGAAGCTCTTTACAGGAAATAAAATTATAGGGCCAATTACTTCAGAGAGGGAGAGAGTGAATTATTTCGGAAGAAAGCACTCAATTGTGAAGAAGGCAGAAGCAAAACTAAATAGGGAAATCACAGAGCAAAAGATAGCTTCTGTACAAGTTCCAAGCATGGGTTCTGAGCCCCTCCTCTTCTTTCTCTTTACCTCTCTCCATTTCTTTCGAGATAAGATTCCCATTTCTTCTTCCAATGCCGTGAAGTGGCAAAAAGTTAAAATCCCATTGTCATTGGGGATGACACAAGGCTTAAATTCTATTACCGTAAGGTGGTGCCCGTCAGGGACGGCGCAAGGTTTAAATTCCATTGCGGTGAGGGATTTCACTTGAGCTTTCTCTTTTATTAATTCCTTAATTTTCTTTCATTAGAGAGAGGCTTCAGAATTCTATCAACTTGAAATGATGAACAATTGTACCAATTTTTCATTCCAGGAGAGAGAGAGAGAGAGAGAGAGAGAGAGTTCTTATATGTCTGGGGTGATTATTTCAGTATTGGTTGATCGATCTTCAATTAAGACCCATCCTATGGTGTACATTGGCCGGATAAATTGCGCTTCCATTCCCATCGATGTTTTCACACGAAATAGTAGTTATCACTTTAAGTAGGAGAATTCTATAGCGTGCCAATTTGTATTTGTACATGTGAAGTGACATTGGGCTACGGCGTGAAATGAAAACCTCATTTATCAAAGAAACATTTTGTCAAACAGTTTGTGTGCAAAAGGCACAGTGAATATGGTGGACGATAATGCCTAACTATGTCTTTGAAAGGAGGCCAGGGAACAATGGTTCAATTAGAGGCAGGAAGGAAAACTGAATAATTATCTTACTTTCGTTTGGATTTCTGTTTGGCAGTAACATTTGATGGCGGTAAGAGTCGGTATGATTTTGGCAGTTGGATACTTGGATCTCTCTGTACAAAAGTACTTCGTCGGCATGTGGAGTAGGTGGATGGGCTCACGCTTTCGTACTTTCTTGTTGGCAACAGGAGCTCCATGGAGTAGATGAATGGTATGGTGAAGCATTTCCGGAAGTAATTTATTCTTCGGCGGCAAGTGGCCTCAGTTGATAAGGGGTGTCATTTACCTACGGGTGTAACTTTCTCGTTGGCTGTAGTAGTTTTTCTGTTCCGGAAGTTCATTCGACATTGTGTCATTTACCAAGGGGCAGTTGGCAGTTGGCAGTTGGCAGATAAAGGAAGCATTGTAGGATATAGAACAGGAATTCACAAAAAATCTTGGGGGCATTTGTGGAAACTAAAAAGTAGAAAACTTCTACCTACTTTTAAAAGAAGTAGTATAGATAATAGCATGACACTGCTCACCCAATTCACCCAATTAATCAATGGCAGTTTATCTTACCGGCCCGATTTAATTATAGCATGTTCACCCAATCAACGGAAATTCATTACCAAAATTTTTCCCGTATATTCACCCAATTAAGTCACCAAAATTCTTCCCGTATAATCACCAAAATTCTTCCCTATAAATCAGTCATTATATTTACCAAAATTCTTCCCTATAATCAGTCATTATGTTTTTATAATCAGTCAAACATTTTGAGGATCAAAAAAGAAGAAGAAAACATTGTTCACCCAAACATATAATATCCATAACGGCAAAAGATTGACCAAAAATTTCGTCCATCTATATCTGTACAAATTTGGCTCGATCGGGTTTAGAAAATTTCTTTATCGATACATAATTTCATTAATAAAATGAGTTTTTCTATCCGATAAGTGTGTAGCGATACCCGATTAACTTCATTCTTGGTACGAATGATGCACTCCTTAATATGTAAATGATACATGATTCCAATCGAAAAAAAAGACTCAGGTGGGGGTCGGGTCTTGCAATATTCTAATACTTTAATGTCTCGGGATGCATCGAATGTGGTTTGATCATGTGGTCGCTAAAATCTGACGATCTTCGATTTTGGTGATATTGATGGAATTAGTGAGATGTGAAATCCCAACGGTTCAGATCAACGATTGTAAAAATTGAGTTTGTAATTACATTTAAAATTTATATGTTTAATGTAATTCATAACAAACTAAGTATTGTGTTGTATTTGAACGTATGGTAGCCACTCGACCGCAACACAATCATGATGATCGAGACCATTGCTTTTATTTTCCATGTTGATTAAATCATTCTTGTAAAAATTTTGCTTGATTGAGTTTAGAAAACTTCTTTATTGAGACAAAATTTCATTAATAAAATAAATTTTTCTGCCGGATCAAGTGTGTAGCGATACCTGATTAATTTCGTTCTTGGTACGAATGTTATACTCCTTATTATGTAGAAATAGACGGTTCCGATTGGAAAAAAAATGATATTAGTAGGTGTTTGTACAGTATAAAGTGGATTTAATAAAATGGATTAAGAAAAATCCGACTTGTATAGTATAAATATTGAAAGATGTATGAATTTACATAAGTTGTGGGCTTGCTCAGTTGGTTTACTCATGCGCGCGGTTTGATTCCCAGGAGGAGCAAAATTATTTTGCCGCCACGTGGAGGCCACATGGGCATTACGTCAGTGGTTGGTTTTTTTTTTTTTTATTTAAAAATGCCTTTAGCAACGGTTATAAGCGTCGATAAAGAAACCGTTACTAAAAAATATCTGTACCAGCGCTCGTCAATACCGTCGCTATACCTCTACATCAACGGTTTGGCTAAAGGTTGGTGAACTGGTATAGCTTTTAGCAACGCTTTTTGTGTTCTTTAGTAACGTTTTTAACCGTTGCTAGATTCTGATTTTCTTGTAGTAAGCTACATGTATTCAATTTCCATATATGAATACTTGCAAAAGGATTGAAATCCAAACTAATGCAAAGTCACGGGTATATCGAGACAAACTATTGAAACGACATTAGTAAATCAGTACTACTTTTATTTCTATGAACACATATAAATTCACGTTTTTTCCCCCAACAAAACTGTGCCAACGCTCACTAAAACCCAAATCGCAACCGTTCAAAATAGTCATACCTAACTCTCATTTGCTCATTAACTCCACCTTCTGTGGCTTGATGTTACCAAATGAGATTTTGTCACACCAAGTGAACATATTGTGACAAATACTATTTTGTAACTAGAATTTGTTCTAGTGCTTCTAAAACAGATACTATAAAAAAATACTCAACTGGATATAAATATATGTTTTGTCATATAGAATTATCAATACAAGGAGACTCCGGAATATGATCTTTAGAGTAACAAATGGAATGGAAAACCGGATTGATTTGTTCGGGACATCCATACGGAGTACATATTAAGCAAAATGGTCCTCGTATCGAGAAGAGATCTAAGAGTGTCGGTGTGTCACGTGATGGCAAGATAAGGTTTATCCAAAAAGTCTAAACAAAAATCTTACGTATAACGTTTTCCAAGTTCAAAATTTAGATGGAAATCAATGTTCTGAATACCGTACCGGTCAGTGTATCGGTTTTTCTACTGGTATGGTACATACCGGCACCGGTCAATACCGGACACCATTTCAGATTGATCGTTATTAGTGTTATTTTCCTACTTAAAAGAATTTATAGTATAATATACACTTTTTAAAAATAAATAAAAAATAAAAAAATTCGGTATTTGTTCGGTACCATTTGGTATTTGCCCGGTACCATTTGGTATTTGCCCAGTATCGTCCGACATTTGCCCGGTACCGTCCGGTATTGTCTGGTACTTGAAGAAAAAAATAAATTTAAAAGTAGTCCGGTACTATCCGGTATTGGCCGGTACTGACCAGTATATCTGGTACCGGCCGGTATTTGAGCTGGAACGGAATTTGGTGTAGGGTACCGGATTCTGTCAAAAATGTTATGTACCGGCCGGTACGTAACGGTATTGATAACTTTGATGGAAATATTTTAACTTTGGCTGATGATGGAGAACAACAAGATAAATGACGGCAGATTTTTCAGACGGGACGGAAGTAAGGTAAAAATGGATGAAAGGGTAACGCTCACCATCCAAGTTAGGAAACCAACAGGATAAGATATCACCATCTGAGGATTTAACTGAGGATATAGGTCTAGGGAACCGCTCACCACTCGAATGAATCCACCTAAGAGATACAGAAACGGAGAACTCGCCAGCTATCGGAATCCACTGAAGGATAAGAGTTACTAGAAGATTTATCTCCTCACAAGCCAAAGGCTATTTTAATTCAAAACACACTCTAATGATTTCATTCATAACAATAGAATTTATAAATTACTTGGAACAACCCTCCAAGAATAGGAAAAGACACTTGCATTTTCAAGACATAAATTAAAAAGGGCTTGACCATAAACTAATAGAAAAATATGTTTGACTCTTTGAAACTCAAAAACCACTTAGAAACTTAAAAAGACTCTTCGATCGACGCAATGACGTCTTGAATAATTTCAAGGACTTTGACCGGCATCAATGAAGCAAACAACGGTGATGAATGTGTTGAAGATTTTTTTCTTCTAACTAACAAAAATTAAGTACACAAAACACTAGAAATAAAATCGAAACAGGATAACCAAGAGCTAACAGCCCTGCCTGCAGAACATTAGCACATCAGAAAGACGGGTTGACCCAGATAGGCGGACAAATAGAGCTAAAAGACTCCCTTTTATAGTAAGGCATCCGGCTTCCATCTTCCAAGTTGTAAATACCCATGTCTTTGCCTCCGCCTCGTTTGAAAGATTTGTATGCTTCCCAACAATCGTCGGTGTAATAGATACAATTAGCTTTTATTCCCTGGAATTCCGAGGCTTGCACGGCGATAGAAGCATTGTCACCCAAGAACAAAGCATCGTCACCTAAGCTCTTTTTCTCCATCCATCGTCCACCACTGTTTAAATCCACCGCGAACAACCGAAATTCTTTGGCCCCGTAATCAATCCTAGACTCATCTATATTATCACAATCAAAGTCGGGGTCGTCGCCGTAGCCTGCAAAGAAATCCAGCTGACAACCATCTCGAACAACCATCAATAAACCCCCTTCCGATGCGACTATGTACGGCCGCTTGACCCTAAGGAATTTGCGAGGTATTCTACCAACAACTTGTGCCACGGTTTCATTAGGCCCCCCAACGTCACAAGCAAAAATGTTGCCTGCAGAATCGGCCCCGTAAAATCTGCCATTGTAATAAACTATATCATAGAATGTTGCTACCCGGGTATCAATGGTGGTCCAAGTCTTATATCCGGGCCTCCAAAAACCCAACCATCCAAGACTTCCATATATAACCATGACTACATGGTCGCTGTTCCATAATGTATCATCAGGACTACAAGATAGGACTGCTTTCTGGATAAAAATAAAAATTTCCGCCATGCCGTTTTTGGCGTAATGCTTGAAAGTATTGATATGGGGAAGAGGAATTTGAGCCTGTGAAAAAGGATGCAGTAGTTCCATCTCCCCGTCTTCCGACACGGTTATGAACCAGCCCAGGGACTCGAAACACCGTTTTCCCCTTGCTCCTGGTAGCGTCAATTTGCGAACCATGCCACCCTTTGTGAGACTCACGATTCGACGCTCGTTCGTGTTAATCTCTTCTCCTTCTTGTTCGGAGAGCATGAGCCATGGAATTTGTTGAGACCCTTTGAAGTTCTGCTTAATCGCAACGAATCGCCACGACCTGCAAACTCCACCGAAAGCAACGAAATCTTCCAAGACAGGTATCCGCTTAGCAACGCTGACGAGTAGATCTTCCAACAGTTCTGCCCAATTCCCCATCAGTCTAGATCTGATAATCGCAAGTATAGCAAATCAAAACGAGGACGACAGAAGGTTGATGCATGGATAAAGAGGTTCAAGGGATTGATGATTAAACAATTTCTCCCCTTCCCTATGAGCGTGTGTGTGTATATATATATATCCCCCACTCAATGACGAGACTCCAAGTCCTAATCAGTTCGGGAAAAGGATATATATATCCCCCCACTCACTGACGGGACTCCAAGTCCTAATCAGTTCGGGAAAAGGAAAGGGCAATGGAAAATTACAAGTGTATTTTATATTATTAGCTTTTGGGGCTTGTTCGTAATATCTAATTGACTTACTCTAATTCGAAGATTTCACTCGATATTCGTATCGGCAGTAAAACGACACTGTTTCATAAAGGGGAAAATGATCCAGCCAAGATCTGATGTATAATGGTTTGGTGATTTTAAAATTTGAGACCGTAAATCTTCCAAAGGGAAATCTTCCATCTGCGAATTCGATTCTACCTGATTACGCGGCCAGTTGGTCCACATGTGTGGTTTTCATGCGTCGTACCTATGCACGGAAGCAGAAAAAAAAGAAGGGTTATTTACCCCTCATTATTTATGATTTAACATTAAATGCATGTAACAGTTTAATGAGAGAATATTTAAGCATTAAAGCGAATTTGAAAGTTTTTTTTTTAATTTTATATTTAAGTTTTCGTATTATGCCAAGTGTATGTATGAAAAAAAAAAAAGAAGAAATGAATTTTATTATGTGAATGCTGTAAAAGTTTAATGAAAGAATATTTGAGCACAAAAGGGAATATGAATTTAAGTTTTGGTATTAGGCCATCCACATTGGTATAATCAAATGCCAATTGTTTTTAAAGTTAACAATGTTGTTGCAAAAGATCGCTCACAATAGTATAATCAAACTTAGCAACATCCTTAGAAATAATAAAATTTTAGGCTTTGGATAACAAAAACTAGCAACCTTTTTCAATAATTAAAATTTGTGAACCCTACACCACATAAGTTAACTAGTTCCAAAATTTGTATACACATGTGTTTCAACTGGTATTTTCTTTCTCTTCTTCGCCTACTCTTTTTTTTTTGGTAAAAAAAATAAAATTGAAGAATAAAAATTTTATGTAGCCAAGATTCTTCGCCTACTCTATGTCTTCTTCACTTCACCCACAAACTATTTCTCTTTCTTTTCCTTCAAAAGTGAAACTCATATCTCTCGATCATCTACAATTCAACTCATCGTCGCTAAATTAAGGTGTTTCACTCTTCTTTCTTGTTTCTATCTCTCGATCATCTACAATTCAACTCATCGTCGCTGAATTAAGGTGTTTCACTCTTCTTTCCTGTTTCTATTCTTCCCCCCCTCCCCAACCCAAAAAAAAAAAAAAAATCATAATAGGAGAGAAAGAAGTCACTCCAAAATTAAGAGATGGAATCCATATATTTTAACCCATAAAAAACATAAATTGAGGGAAGTGAATGGCGAAAAACAGAGGGGGATAGAGAGTGAAATTGTAATGGACCCAATATTTTGGTTATGAACTAGAAGTGACCATAGTGAAGCTTAACATTGTTAAGCTTAGAACCTCTTAAGTGAATAATCAAAAGCTGATGTGTCAACTTTTGATTATCCTTTTTTGATTATACCACTGTGGAAAATGAATTTTATTATGTGAATGCTGTAAAAGTTTAATGAGAAAATATTTGAGCACGAAAAGGAATTTGAAAGTTTTTTTATTTAAGTTTTGCTATTATGTCAATGTGTAGGAAAAAGAGAGAGATGAAAATGAATTTTATTACTCCTCCATGTGAATGCCACATAGGGGAGAGAATTAAGGAAAGAGCTCGATTTCATTTTTAGAAGCTACATTTGCTTATTATATAGTAGGCCACTGATAATGCCATGACACTAATTTTTAAAGCCACGACCATTGATCATAAAACTCTGGAGATGGTTCACTGAGTTTCCCTCATTGATCAGACTCACGGCAATGAGCTAGAATCAGATTCAATAGTGATGTTGGACATGCTTTTCTCTAGAATGATTGTTAATCTTGTGTATATTCTCCAAATTTCAGCTTCCAAATAAGCTAGACTCACCCACAACCTTTCCATAATATCCCAATATCCAATCTCTATTTGAATCTCTGAAAATTCCTCCAAATCCTGCATTCCGATTAGATTGGTACCAATATCCATCCGTATTGAGTTTGATTTTTCCTGCACAAGATGGTACCAAGTGAATTAGTGTGGGCCGTAAGAAGCCGTTAGTAAGAGGAGATTTCAAAGCCAGCACAATCTCATTAGCATAGGCAATTAATGCCTTCGAACTAACCGATACCATAGGACCAGTATTGTCAAAAAAAAAATTGTTACGGTCTTCCAAATTTTCCAATAAAGGGGTGCCACAAAACATAATGTTCCAAGGCAATTCTTCCCCACTAAACACATTCTTTTTGGATTTTAGATGAAATGAAATCCAATCAACTATCGGGCTTTCAACTCTTTACTCTCCACAGACGGCTTTTATGAGTGCATCCCCAAAGCTCTTTTGACTTGTCACATCGTCTAAGTCTTTCGAGCTCTTGTTAAAACGGGGTAAATTAGTAGGCAGTTTGTTTAGCAGAATCAACAACAGAAAATGCCTTGACCTTTGACGGAATTTTTATTTTCCAGAATCAACCCCAGTGCGCCTTCCAAATCTGTTTCCTTTTTGCTGATCGAGTCATACGCAGAAGCTGCGGAGAACATACCAGAAGAAGATCCCATCCAACAGGGATGATCAGGAGATTGAGAAAACATGGGAAGATTAGTACCATAGATAATAGAAGTAACTCCATCATAAAAAATGTGAGTTATAGTATCCAAATACCATCTCTCATTCTCAATATTTTGAGAAACTCTTTGGTTAGAATTCCCAAGGTTTCCAGGGAAAATCAGAGCCAAGGGTTTGCTATCGCACCACGAATCTTTCATATATCGGCCGATTTCCCATCCCTTAATTAATAGTCCATTTAACACCAGCATCAAGAATTGGTTTTGTTCTAACAGTACTTCTCCAACTGTCAGAAGCAGGTCTGTTACTGGGCCAGGAGATTTCCCATCGATCCAAGCTTGGATAAGAGGGCAACGTTTTGAACATTAGCTTAATTTCTTGACACCCAGACCACCATTATCCTTCGTTTTGCAAGCCTGATTCCAATTGACAAGGTGTATTTTTCCTTTTTATTTTTTCAGGGTACGTATCACCCCCACAAAAAGTTTCTATTTAAACGATCGAGTTGATTACAAATGCTAGCACATGGGGAGACGCGTAGTTTGCATAGAGTAGCTGGGGATGGTGGATGAAACAGATTGAACAAGGGCGACTCTCCCCGCAGGCATAAGTGTATTAGACTTCCAACTCGTCGGTTTTTATCGCACTTTCTCAACAAATATCTTTAAAATGTTGTTCACTCACTCTATTATGCAAGAGGGGAACAATTAACCAAGTATGCATCTGTCGATCTGGTGCTAGAAGAAGGCAATCGCTGGTGCACCACATAATATATGTACAGGACTACATATCCAGAAGTGGATGATTTTGCCACCTCACAATATGTAGATGGAAGTGAAAATTAACAAACAGTATTGATTAGAGAAAACAAGCATTTTCTCAGCTCTCAAACAAAAGTGTATCCAGAATTTAGCCCATCATTATCGCAGAAATTAGCCTATCATACTCATTCATGTACATATGAGTTTTGTGGGGTTCACCTCGGGCCTCACAAAGATAATTCGAACCGCTTGTTATTTTTAAAATATTTTTTATAAAGTCTTGTAAAAAATTAGCTCAACCAGATATCGGTAATGATTTTTTTTGAATTTGTGGGAGCGAAACTACTTAACTGCTTAGTTTCACCCCTACAAATTCAAAAAAAACCCTTACCGATATCGGGTTAAGCTGATTTTTTATAGGGCTCCATAGAAAAATATTTTTAAAATAATGGATGGTTCGGATCATCTTTATGTAATCCAATGTGGGCTCTACGAAATTCATATGTACTCATAGCAGCACTCCTTAATTTATGACTTGTTTGGGTGGTATTTTGAAAAAAAAAAATCCCAACTCAAAAAACACTTATTGCCCGTACTTCCAATCATGACTCTGATTTCTCTCTCCACTCTCTAATTATTATTCTCATTTCTCTTCACTTATTACTCATGTATTCAATTATTACCATAATCCTCTCTCTAGTCATTACCCAAAAACCAAACTCAAATTTTTTTTTAAAACACCATGCAATTGTGTTTGAATTTCAAACTTTGAAAGGTATTATTGCTTTCAATATATTTTACTAGCGACCGGTGAAAGTTGTACCTGTGAGCCAGAAAATTGTAGGCCTTACTTATTATCGTGCTTTCAACTATATATATATATGGTTCAGGAGTTTAATGACATTATCACTGTAACAATTGTAAATGGAAGCAGTGGTGGAGCCAGAATTTGAACACGGGATGGTACCATTCAATAGAAATCCAATTCCATGTTACGAAAAAATTAGAAGAAAAAAAATTAAATGTAAGGTCATGCGATCAAATTTTTTCGAGAGGGGCCTTTTCTAAAAGAAGTAAAGGCTTATTGCAAGACTTTACGATATTAATTTTTCTTGATCTAGACCTACCATTCACTAAAGTGCATTTTTTACCGTGTTTGTACAAAGTATTAGCTTCTCTTTTTTTTTTTTGGCATAATTGTAAATACCTAATCGAACCACATTAGTCTATAAAAAAAAATATGTGTTCAAACGGGTCACATTAAAATTTGATGTCCAAATGGATCATGTTTCTTTCCAATTATTGGAAAAAATTACTCCAAAAACAAATCTTGTGTGAACTAATGCAAAGATTTCGAGGGAGAGAGAAAGAGAGAGTGAGTGTTTGGAAAAAAGGAAAGACAAAATGGTGTTAGGGGATTTGAACCCTGGCCGGGCGCCTTACAATGAACGGCTTTACCAACTCTAGCAAACTCCAAAGCATCCTTGAGGTCAAAATTTTTCGAAGACTTATATTTAACCTTAGATGTGTAATTTTTTATTTTTGGCATTTATGAAGCAGGACTGGCACGTGCCAGTCTGCCCCTCATGCTACCTCCGCCCCTGATTGGAGGAAGAGGAGGATTTAATTGATTCTAGTCCGAGGATCCAATATCACAAAGGACAAGATTGGTAAACCTTCAAGGGACCGGAACACCCCCCCGGAAGTTCCAATCGTGTGCTTAATAGGGATTGATATTCACACTATTTTTCTGTTATCCACACTCCCTTTTTTATTTTTTTGGAGAGAAAATAGAATGCAATTCGAGCTCCAATCAATGGAGTTCTAGAAAGAGATTAGACAAAGTTGATCAAATATAATTACTCCCTCCATCCGGATTTAATAGTCCATCGTACAATTCTAACCGGATAAAAAATGAGTTATATCTTTAAATTAGTTTTGAATTTTATATCAAATATGAATCTTGTTTGAAAGATCTTGATTAGTTCTATAAGTCAATATTTTCAAAATTACATAAAACATTATAAATTACAAGATATAATTGATTGAAAAGTAGCACAAACTCTAAAAAAAAATATTAAATCCGGACGGAGAGAGTATTAAAATCACTTCGAGAGGCGTTTGGAGGGGGAGATTAGACGAAGTTGATGTGAAAATGAATGCTTTTGTTTTCATAAAAAAACACACATCATCAGCTATCATTGTTTTGCTTTCGTTTCGATTAGGCTTTCCCAATAATTGGCCTCCCAAATAAAATAAAGTAAAACTAGAAATCCGATTACGCTCTTCTGAATTGTTGGAGTCAAAGAGATTATCAAATTAAGCATGGCATAAATAAACAAGCTAAATAAGTTTGATAATAATCGTATACAACCAGAAAATAATAAATATAATGCCATAGTTGCAATAAGCAAAAGTAAGGAATTAATTGAATCGAAAAATAAAAACTTATAACCAAAAGCCCAAAAAAAGCGCATGAAAGATGGAAAAGTTTGGAAAAACCTTCTTCTTGTTTTCTTAGTCTCGATTTATATGAATTTTTTTCTACTTCATTCCATATTATTATACGTTTCTGATTCCTCTCGTCGAGAAAATGTTCAATCCTAACAATTAGGACAAAAAGCTGACATTAAATTATGAAACAAAAACAATATCGAAAAAATACCAGAGCAATAATTTCAAAAGAATGGGGAGCTGAGAACAACACAACATTTTTTTTTTCCTTAGTAAAGCAACAAAACATAGCTTCTTTTATTATTTCAACGAACGACAGAAACATAGGCTCGACCATATTTCAAACTCAATAATGATAATGATACTAATATTAATTAAGATAAAAGGTTGTGGGAATGAAACCCAGAGCACTCCAGAACATCCTAGCACCACACATTTATGTGATGTCCATACACTTAGTCGGTGACTCCACAAGAATGTGTGGTATTAGATTGTCCCGGAGTCTCACTTGGCCATACTCCAGGAGCACTGACTAATTAGACCTTGAGGAGACAGAGAGGTAGCCTCCATTATTCAGAACTAATAGATTTATGGTGGATTTAGCTAAATATTGCCTTTGCGTTTTAGAAGGGCAAAATGGTAAACATCTTGTCGGACTACCTTGTCGTAGAGCAGTCGATTCTTTTGCAGATTTTGCCCAAAGAGATGAAAGAGTTGGTCCATGTTTTCACTTCCGAAATGATCCTGCATGAGGTTCTCCTTGATAGCTCTTACGTCTGCACAAGTCCTTTCGATATCCAAGGGCCTTGAGTCGTAGTTGGATGGGTGACTCAAAGAACAAATTTTCTCAATGGTGAAACACTTGTTCATTTCGACGACCATCTTCACCTCCTCAATGCTTGGCAAATACAGAGGCAAGTTGAATGAGTCCACTTTTTCTTCAGTTATGTTTTCCTGTATATCAAATACCCCCGAACTAAATATACTTGCCCAAAAAAAACAAAAAAATGAGCTAGATATATATTACGTAATAACATGACTTCAATTGTGTGTGTATTGTGTACTAAGATAGTAAAAAATATCGAATTGAAATAAGTTTCTACTTACAAGTTTACATGAACGCAGCCTTAGATATGGCGTGTTTATTTGCCCGCATTGGAGCATAAGATGGGACTATTACTCAGTAACATTAATGCAATTCAAATCATTGGTTCCATTGTATTTTTTTTTATGTACTGAGGTGAGCTTAGAAACTTTTGTTCTTTTGACCATGCACGTTAAATATTCTCGGGGTAAATTTCAAATATGGTCCCTATAGTCTGTCAATTTCAACCCACTAGTTTATTTTTCACCTAAATTACGTCCTCTTGCTGTCGGTATTATTGGAGTACCGACGGAACTCATAGGAAAAATTAATAGTTTCCCCCACAAGGACGAAGCTGAAACATAGAAAAACTAGTTTGCATTTTGTCTCAATTCCGTCCCTCTAGGAGCGAGACGTTGATTTTGCCCGTGAGTTCCGTTGGTTCTAATAAAACCATCAGCGAGAGGGACCAAAGTGATCATGAGATGTAATATAAATTATAGGATCGCAAATGGCACAATAAATACTAGAGAGACGAAATTGAGATTTCACAAACTTTACCCATATTCTTACCATCTTCACCATGTCAGCTAAGCTATCTCCCAAGAGTTCGCAATTTAGGCCACCGCCAATCTGAGATGGAAGGACCTTAGAGTTGGGAACACCAGGGATTTGAACCACCACCAACCCTCCCTCAACAAGCTCTTGAGCCCTAGCTTTTAGAAAGGAATCCGTGTCTGCCTTAAACTGAGCAAAGTAAGCCTCGGTGACTTCTTTCTCGTTCCCTGCACAGTAAATCTTACCCTTGTTCCACGCCGGAGAGCCTTTGTCCATAACTTCTGGGGGAACCTTGGAGAGCCACTGAAGAGCGTAAGACGAGTGTGCGATGTGGAGAGAGGCTTCCGGAACCAACTGACAATGGAAAGAACCCGGCACGCCGACGGCAAAGTAGGGTCTGTTCGGAGGCAAGGTCTTGAAGAGGGTGTTGAAATCGTTGTTGACGTGATCGTTGAAGGAGACGTGGAATTCCGGAGTGGTTTTTCGGAGATTAGGTTCTTGAGTGGATTGGTGCTTGAGCATTACGGCTTCCATAATGTTTTTCATTGCAAAGAATGTGTTAGGTCCGGTAGAACATCCAAAGTCAGCTATTCGAAATGTTTTTGGTAAGTTAATGTCAAGCTTCTCGGGGATTGTTTCAAAAATTACACCTTTTGAAGCTTCTACTGCTCCTCTCTGCATTAGGTTCCAAGAATGATCATTTGTGCATTAATACAACATGAATAATGTAGAGAGAGAGAGAGAGAGAGAGAGAGAGAGAATGCCTGATAAGTGGAATTTTGAAAATAGCTATTGTCTCCATCTCCTCCATTCATGGGACGTGAGTCTGGAATTTCCTTTGTAGCTATTGTTGGAGCCATACTCTCTCTCTCTCTCTCTCTCTCTCTCTGTGTGAATATGTGTGAGGGAGAAGGTAATGGAGGTGGGAGAACAGCCACAGAGGCATGGTGGGCTTTATAGGCCTGGCTAGAGCCCGACTCCATAATATATTAATAAGATTAATTAATTTCCTTGCCAGCCCAATAGTTGTTTCCGTCGTCTTTTTTGAGTGGGAAAATGACGGCCTAGGACGTGTTTTGATAATTAATACTTGTCAATGACATTTTCAGCATTAACAAATGTTCTTAGCTTGTCTTTGGCAGGTATTAATTATCAAAACACGTCCTGGACCGTCATTTCCCTTTTTGTTTTTGTTTTTTTTAAAAAATTGAGAAGATAAATTATAGGACTGTATTAGTAATAGCCCAGCGGCACTTATATAACGGAGTTCAATACAAAAATCTTGAATAAAGCCGAACTAACAATCTAAACTATTGTAAACGAGAAAACTACAGGGTAGTCGATGTCTTTCACCCTGACTTAGACATTGAGCCTGAAGCAAAAAGCGGCATTCGCAATCTATTGTATATTCAATCAGCAATCTGAAACGAGATAAAGTGCTAACCAAAATAAAAATGAGATAAAGTACTGACCAAAGATAAAGACAACAAATATCCAAATGATCAGAAGAACTTCATCCAAGTATGATCGCACCAATAAACTTCTAAAAAACTACAGATTTGACAAAGCTTTCACGAGTTGTCCCGCCAAAATTAAACATCATGCATGAGGTACGTATAAGTACTATTGACATGGATATCATTGTGAAGCAACATTATCTCTGAAAAAATCCGATCTATAAATAAATATTCGTCCATACACAAAATTAAACTCTCGAAAAAACGAAAGATATAACTCTCACACATATATTTGGAGTTAGGTGTAGTCTATATATATTTGGAGTTAGGTGTGTGCGTGCTTCCACATGCATCAACTATCAAGCCTCACTTCCATGATCAAAAGGGTCTATCTCTGTTCTAATCGTCTTGGAATTCGCAAGACTCATTTACTGTCCAACAAGTTAGTGTGAAAATTGGAAGGAGTGCTAGTCAATGATCCAAGGTGCCACCATAAATGATGTACATTAAAATATGAGATTTTATTATTAGCTCATTTCCAACCCAAACTCGGGGAAAAAAACATCAGAAAATCTACAGTTACCGATCGGGAAATCCCGATCGGAATCCCGACGCCCCGCCGGGCACTCTCCGGCCACCGGATGACCGATCCGATCCATTCAATAATTCTAAAAAATAAAACCGAGTGGGCTTACACAAGAATAAATGGCAATTTGACATATGTAAGTGGCCGATCCAAGCACTCCTTTTTTGGTCAATCCAAACACTCCATTTTTGGCCGATCCAAACACAAAAATGGAGTGCTTGGATCGGCCACTTACACACGTCGGATGCCGTTTATTCTCGCGTAAGTCCACTCGGTTTTTTTTTTTTTAGAATTATTGGACGGATCGGATCGGCCGTCCGGTGGCTAGAACATGCCCGGCGGGGCATCGGGATTCCGATCGGGATTTCCCGATCGGTAACTGTAGACTTACTCAAAAAACATATGGAAGACCGCCGGGATTTGGGTGGGGATGGGAGGAGGAGGCCTGGGTGGGTTAAAATGGTCATTCCCACGTACTTATATCCACCAAATCAGCAGTTGCCATAACAGAAGTGTCAAACGAGCCGGCTGTCACGATGCGACATGCAATAGCGCAACTAGGATTCGAACTCAGAGGTGACACAGTTCAATAGAAATCTAGTTATATGTTGTGTGAAAAAATATACTTTAAAAAAAATATTTAAGTGTGAAGTCATAAAATTAGGTTTTGTTGTGCAAATTTTTTTATTTTTTATTTTGAAAAGGAAACAAAGGCTTGCAGCAACTCTCTTGTGGTATGAAAAATGCAAGACAACACGATATTAATTATTCTTGATTGGAGCCTTGCATTCTCCAAATTGCGTTTTTTAACAATATTTGTATAAAGTATTAGTTTTTTTAATACCCATAAATATTTGATCGAACGTACCACATTAGTCTATAAAAAAATTACGTGTTCGTATGGATCATGGAAAAGTTTTAATTTCCAAATGGATCATATTCCTTCCAATCGCTATTAGTGGGAAAAAATTACAAATCTTTTGAGACCTTATGCGCAGAGAGAGAGAGAGAGAGATTTAAAAAGGGGAAAACAAATAGGGTGTTTGCCTTGCCACGAGTTCGAAACCTAGCACATGGGTGCTAGCAAGGAGGCACTTTGCCACCCTACCAAGCATGCCTTTGTGTAGAATTTTTCAAGTATTACTCCCCGTCCCGATTTGTTTATTTAATCTCGGGTTTCCAACTTATTAAGGAAACAATCTTATCTATTGATTTGAAAATTTACATAATCCGATTCATTGATTATAAAATTGCATATTCAATTTGGAACATACACAAGTCAAAAAGGGGACAAACAAATTGGGACGAATAGAATAATATTTAACCTTACTATATGCCTATATATATATATTTTTTTGGTATTTTTGAAACGGAGGTGATACTTGTCACCTCCCCTACTAACTACCACCGTCTCTGACGACACGTTTAAATGTGGCATAATATGGTACGAACACAATTTTAGAAGGGCACGGCATGGGTACGACATGGAAGTAGGCTTGACACAACACGATTCTAGAAGGGCACAACAAGGGCACAAAAGGCATGAAACGGGGCACGACACAATAAATACTAATTTTTACACCACAAAAAATATTAAATTTTTATGTTATACTTTAACATAACATAACATTATATGCTGTTTGTATTGAGAAAAATGTTACTCCCTCCATCCATTTTTAAGTGTCCTGCTTCGTAATTCCAACTTATTAAAAAGATATCATCATTACACCTTTCACATCAACTTTTTTCTTCATTTTTCCTACGTACCCATTATCATTACACTTTTACTCACTAACTTTTCAAAATAAAATCTACTTTTAGGGACAAAATAGACAATGCACCAACTTTTACCCCCCTAACTTTACAAAATGGACACTTATTAAGGGACAGTCCAAAATGGAATACTGGACACAAAAAAAGAACGGAGGAAGTACAATATTGTAGCCTATCTAACATCGACAAAAAAAAACTATCTAACAATTATTTGTTTTGAAATTATATGGATAAGCATATATATAGATTTAGTTGTAAAAAAAAAAATCGACGAAACTTGGTTGGAGATGTGCCAGCATGGGCACGACACATTTAAAAAACGGCACGACACGACATGATTTAAAAATGGTACGGCATGATTAAAAAATGACACGGCACATCGTGATTAAGTAAAGGGCAAATTTTCGTAGTCGTCCCTCTAGTTTTACGGTTGTCTCAATTTCGTTCCTCCAGTTTCAATTGTCTCAGTTTCGTCCCCGTAGGTTGTTTACGTTGCAAATTGGTAAAATCATTAACACCATTAATGAAACTAACGAAAAAAATATGATTAAAAAATTAAGTGCTCCAATTTTCAATCCGGTTGAATCAGTGCGAAGATCTTATTTTTTTGATCATTTTATCCTAGATGATCGTAATGAATTTTTTGCTCTAAGGCCTTTCAACGAGCACCCGAATACTCCTTATTTAGTTTCAGGGTTCTCTTAGGCTGCTCATTGAAAGGCCTTAGAGCCAAAAATCTATTATGACCATTTAAGATAAAATGATTAGAAAGATAAGATCTTCGCACCGGTTCAACCAGATTGAAAATTTGAGCAGTTAATTTTTTAATCATATTTTTTCTGTTAGTTTCATTAACGGTGTTAACGATTTTACCAATTTGGAATGTAAAACAAACTATAGAGACGGAACGAAATTGAGACAACCGTAAAACTAGATGGACGACTACGAAAATTTGCCCTTAAGTACATGGGCCTGTGCGACATGACACTTAGTATGGTTGGCACGTAGCTAGCTAAACGGGATTGGTCATGCCGGCCCAGCCTATTTGACATCTCTAGCTATATATTTAAATATTCGCAGCCATGTAGCAGTTTTTCTGTCCTTTGGTACTGATACACCGGTGCTTTTAAAAATTTACACCCGTATTGGCCGATTTTTGCAACGTATCGTTTTTAATCTGTTTTTTCTTTGTTCGTTTCATCACCTCTACGTGATCGATATAGGCGCTTTAGGTGTATTGGCACTAAAAATAATTTTAAAAAAAATCACAACTGCTACACTGAATACTTGCTAACATATCAATTGATAGTCCCGCTACCATCACCGCTACACCATTACCGCTACCCTTACAAAGTCTGCTACTGTTATTTAAAACCTTAGTTGGCGCACCACTCAATTTTTTGTGACTATAAATAATAAAATTACTATTGTTTTGTTACTTCATCTATTTCTTTTTACGTGTTAACGACTACGGTTCTGCATGTTATTTTCAATTGCTCATATTTTTCAATGTATCTCGTTAAAATATTAAATATGTATCTTATTTGATATATCTCAATTATATTTATAAGACAATATTGAAATTAAAAAACATAAAACAGAATAGACGTCGATATATATATATATATATATACACATACACACAGTCAGTCTCCAATGAGGGAGTCCTTATTTTAATTAAAATGCGGACCTCCTAATTTCTCACATTTTCCGATTGAATTTCAATGATCTGAGCCACTCAATGTGTTCAGAACGTGATTTTAAGGGTACCCGCGAGAAATCGGCAAAAAAAATGACCGGCAAAGACTTCATCCGAGCAGTTTTATATATATATATATATATATACGGGGCGGTTCCGAAGACACCCAAAAAAATACCTAAAAACACACCTCATAGTTCCTGATCAAATTTTGATGATCTGAGCCGCTCAATGTGATCAGAACGTGATTTGAAGGGTACCCGTGAGAAATCAACAAAAAAAATGACCGGGAAGGACTTGATCCGAACAGTTTCGAACAGTTTTTTATTGAACGGTTCAAATAAAAACTGCTCAAATCAAATCTTTTCCGGTCATTTTTTTCGAATTTCTCGTGGGCATCCTTAAAATCACATTCTGCACATATTGAATGGTTTGGATCATAAAAATTTAATAAAAAATTATGAGATTGAGATTATGGATATTTTTTTAGGATGTTCCTTGAACCGTTCCTTATATATATATATATATATATATATATATATATATAAAAGTCATTGAAAACAGCACGCAGAATCGTGATAGACACTTGAAAAAGGGACAAAGAGAGTATAACCTAACCTTTTCGATGAGTGATGTGGTTGAGGAGTGACTGGTTGAAGTGTTCCTAGACTTATAACTTGTAGGCTTCAAAGAACACATGGTTTAAGGAGATGTGCAAAGGCAAATCCTTCATTTTTTTTCCATTGAGATTAAAGAAGTTTTTCCCGTTTTCTAGTGATGAAAGTGTTTACACCCGTTTTTGGCACCCAATCCTGAGCTAGCGCTGGAAGGCCATTTAATTATCTTTTAATTAAATTGGGCCAAAAAATAGAGATGTATTGGGTTAAAATTAATGGGCCAAGACAATATTTATTGGGCTCGATTAATTTTAATTTAATTCGGCCACAGACTTAGTTTTTCTAGGCCTCTTTGCAAGAAAGAATTAGTCGGTCTATGACCCTTGGAAGTTAATTAAGTGTTGTTGTGGGTTAAATACATAATAAGCCATTTAATTTAATTAAAATGGCTTATTACCCGTGAATCCCATGAAAAATGGAAGGTGTGCAAGTATTTATTATCTTGCAAAAAGCCATTTGACCTGGTCAAATGACTTATGTCATCCCATGAAAAGGGGGTATGGAGGAAGTGGTTTGTTGGTGATTTTTAACAAAAGCCATTTGACTTAGTCAAATGGCACAGTATATTTGATATCCACGTGGGAAGTGAATGTAAGGAGCCCCACTATCTTTCTTGGGAGAATTACGGTTCAGTGGAGAGTGGGGCAAATAAGTCCCAACACATGGGACACTTTTTGGGAATTAAAAACCTATGGAAAGAGGAAAAATAATGCCCAGCTCATGGTATTCATAATTTACTCAGACAAAAGTATCCCTCTCTATTGTAACACACACTCAGGGCAATGAACACACATTCAGAGAGCAATGTACACTCACTCAGGGAGCAGTATTATATGATTGAAAGAGCAATATAATTTAATTAAAAGTGCAATATTATGTGATTAAAAGAGCAGTGAAGCTACGTCCACCGATTCCCGAGTCGATGAACTTCCACCGATACATTATACACGACGCCGTTTTGGATTATTATTTTTTGGTGTTGAAACATTTGGTTTTATCCTTCTCTTAGGACTCTTCAACGAGAGCCCTTGAGCTAAAAATTAATTATGAACCTTTTGGATAAAATGATCAGAAAAATAATATTTTTGCACCGGTTCAAACGGATTGAAAATCGGAACGCTTAATTTTTTTCATTTGGTTTTATGGTTCTCTTGGCTTTTCAATGAGAACCCTAGAGTTAAAAATTAATTATGATATTTTAAGATAAAATGATAAGAAAAATAAGATCTTTGTACTAGTTTAAAATGATTGAAAAATTAGAACACTAATTTTATTTCATTTGGTTTTATGATTTTCTTAAGGCTCTTCAACCAGAGCCCTAGAGTTAAAAATTAATTATGATCCTTTAAGATAAAATGATTAGAAAAATAAAATCAATTTTTTTCTTAAAAAATCATAATTAATTTTTAGTTCTAGAGCTCTCGTTGAAAAGCCCTAAGAAAACCACAAAACCAAATGCAAAAATCTTATTTTTTTGATTATTTTATCAAAAATGATCATAATTAATTTTTACCTCTACGGCTCTCGTTGAAGAGCCCAAGAGAAGGATAAAACTAAATGCTTAAACAAAAAATAAAATCCAAACCCATATTCAACTTAGATTCATAGAAGGGACAACATAGATTTATAGAATGAGCAATTTAGGTCCAAACCCAAATTCAACTACATATCGACACATGATCTCATACAATGAACAACTTAGGTTTATAGAAGGGGCAATTTAAGTTCATAGAAGGGGCAACTTAGATCCAAACCCATATTTAACTTAGGCCCATAGAGGAGGCAACTTAAATTCATAGAAAGGGCAATTTAAGTGTAAATCCAAATTCAACTACATATCGACTCATGATCTCATAGAATAAGCAAATTAGGTTCATAGAAAGGGCAATTTAAGTGTAAATCCAAATTCAACTACATATCGACTCATGATCTCATAGAATAAGCAAATTAGGTTCATAGAAGGGGCAACTTAGGTTTATAGAAGGGGCAACTTAAATACATAGAATGGGCAATTTAAGTCCAAACCTAAATTCAACTAAAGTCCATAGAAGGGGCAACTTAGATTCATAGAAAGAGCAACTTAGGTTCAAACCCAGATTCAATTACATATCAACTCATGATCTCATACAAGGGGTAATTTAAGTTCATAAAAGGGACAATTTAAATTTATAGAAGGGGCAACTTAAGTCCATAGAAGGGGCAACTTAGATTTTAGGTTTCCTATTTGCAATTCTATAGAGCAGAAACGTGATTATAAGAGTCTTAGAGATAAAATTTAATTATGTTTCTTTAGAATAATATGATCAGAATAATAAGATCTTCACACTGGTTCAAACGGATTGAAAATTGGAACAGATAATTTTTTAAAGTGTATTTTTAATATATAAACAGTCTAAAAAAATTAAGTGCACAAATTTTTAATCCGTTTGAACAAGTGCGAATATCTTATTATTCTGAACATATTATTTTAAAAAGATATAATTAACTTTTGTCTTTAAGACTCTACTAATCATGTTTCTATTCTACAGGATTCTAAATAAAGAGCAGATACTTAATTATGAGAGTTCTAGAAACAAAAGTTAATTATGTTCCTTTAGAATAATATGTTCAGAATAATAAGATATTTGCACTTGTTCAAATGGATTAAAAATTGAAGCACTTAATTTTTTTAAACTGTTTATATATTAAAAATACAATTTAAAAAATTATCTGCTCCAATTTTCAATCCGTTTGAACCAGTGTGAAGATCTTATTATTCTGATCATATTATTCTAAAGAGATATAATTAAATTTTATCTCTAAGACTCTTATAATTACGTTTCTGCTTCATAGGATTGCAAATAGGAAGCCTAAAAAAAAATTTCCTCCAAAAATGGTACCTTTTTGGGTGTGGGTCCCTGTGCCAACGAGGCACACCAGAGGCCTGTGTCCTTTCTAATATGTATGGGTTATATTAGTCTTTTTACATCACCTTTCCATGTATGAGGAATTATATTTTTCCTTTTCATATCTGGGACAATTTCCACAAAACCTGTTCATGAGTGGAGAATTTTTTCCTCCTGGTTCCACTGAACAAGAATTCCCCCATCTTTCTTAACCTCTAGTAACCACCCACTCCGAAAAGAAAGACATGGGTTTTATTTTGTTAACTTCCGAAAACCGCCAACAAAGAGAGAAATGCTCAATTATGGGACACTTGTCGCCACGAGAAGAAGAACAGATCCTCTTGCATGCAAAACCGTGGAGATGTTTGGCCTATAAATATAAATTCTCAAGAAGAAAAATGGGTTCACACACCAATCAAGCTTAATGCTTAAAACCAAAGCCTTCCCAGCGAAGCAACTATCTCATTTCTCCCTCATTTCTATCTCTCTTGTACCCCCAATTTTGTTATCACGACATAACAAAGTTATTCATATCTCCCTTGTATCCCCAACTTTATTATTACGACATAATAAAGTTATTCTTACGTTGTTACTTCTTTTCCTACACGGTTAGGAAATTATTAAGTCCTCGCTCGTAGAGGCAAAACCACGGACCTTCACTGCAATCTAACCCTTAGGTTGCAGCACTATCGCCGTCACAGATTCAAAGTCAGAAAAGGGGTACTCAGTCCTTCACGTTGGACGCGATAAGTTCTGGCACGCCCGCTCAGTCCTTGAGTTACTTCGGAGCCGAAACAGAAAGTCATTGATTATTTTATTTGCCAAGTTGCCATTTATGGGAAAACAGAGTCAATCACAAGACTATGGGCCGACAGCTGAAACAAAAACAAAGACTATGGGCCGATACTCGAATTTCACCTCGAATCTCTATTGTGATGCTTCTCTCGCTCATGCCTGTTTTTGGTTTTCTTTAGTTTTTTCCTGGCTTCTCCTGGCTCTTGGTTCTCGCTCTTGGCTTCTCCTGGTTTTGTCCTAGCTCTTGATTTCTCCATGTTCTCGCTCTTGGCTTCTCTTGGCTTTCACCTGACTCTTTGTTATTTTTGGTTGTATTCCTGGCCTCTCCAGGCTCTCGGTTCCTAACTGTTCTTGGTTTCTCTTGGCTACTTGAATTTGGGGAGAGTTGTTAACATAATACTAAAAAATATTATGTTACCATATTCTGTAGGTTGATGTTTCTTAGCAAGTTAGTCTTAGTTTCTTATAACGCATGCTATAGTTATATTTTAGATGCAATCAATAATAGTGCACCAAAGCATGTTTCCAATCAATTAGTACTTTTCTAACCGTGACATTAAACAGGAGTGAAAAATTCTACTGGAAATTATATATTTCTCTAAGCTAGAACCAGTACATGCACGTACCACGGCCCACGGTGGTTAGGAGTCTTAGGACAACTCAGTACGTAAGGGAGCCCAGCTGGAAAACAATGGCTGGACCGGCGTACGTGAAGATGACTGGTTTTCTCCTCCTCTTGCAAGCTTCCTCAGCAGTGGACCAATGATTTAATTAACGCCCGCTATGTAGCTTAATTATCGGCTGTTACCAAGCAGTTTTTTCTTTCTCCAGTTCCGCTACACCAAGTTATACTTGTGTTATAAAAAATTAACACCCGTACCAGCCGATTCAAAATCTTTTCCAAGATTGAAAAAGTTCCCCTCTCTCTCTCTCTCTGAAAATAAAAATCGCTCAAAAAATGTAGTCAAACTCTGGCACTGGCTCCAGTTGATGTTTCTAAAGTTAACGGCCACTTCGGCGGTTGTTGAAAGTTGAGTTTCAAATGGGCTAATTTTCCTTTCACATCCCTTTGTTTTGTCGGTAACCAAAGAGGAAGAGCAGATCGAGTGTAGCTTCATTAGCGACAATGGTTGGGATTTCATCAGTTAGATTGTTGTTGTTATGGTGGACGTGTGCTGCAATGGGATCAGTGGCAAAGGCCAGTGATCAGTACGGTGGCGTCAAGTACAAAGACCCGAAGCAGCTGGCGTCGGTTCGAGTGAAGGACCTTCTTGGTCGGATGACTTTGGAAGAGAAGATTGGTCAGATGGTGCAGATTGAAAGGGGTGTTGCCACTGCCGAAATCATGAGAAACTATTCCATAGGTATTCAACAAATGAAAATCCCTGCGAATTCAACTCCGGAATGCTAGCCTGTTTCCTTTTGGTTCAAGAAAGTGAAAAATATTGGCAATCTTATTTTTTGATCTTTCGCTGTGGTGTAGATTTCGTGTTTGAAATCTAGAGATTTGAATATCGGCCGATGCGCAGCAGTTTTTGGGCCCCCAATACCACTACACCCCAGTATACCGGTGCTATAAATATTCACATCGGTATCGCCCGATTCCTAATAACGCAACGCTTTACATATCCGAATTTTTGCGTGCTTCACCATGGCTGGGCCGATACTGCGCTGCTGCAGCCTGTTCAAGTGCTTTGGCACCAAAACTAATTTGAAAAATGTCACCACGACCGCTACAATCGATTCCCGCTATTATCATCCGATAGTCCCGCTACAAATATAATCTTTCACTCCCTCTATTTGAAACCATGGTATGAATGAATTTGGCTTGTGTAAAAAGTATTCCGTAATCCACTCACTATATTTCGGTAGAATCGGTACTCACTGGTGAAAGATCATATCGCTTGCCCGTTTAGCCTGGGCAATCAAACATACATGTCCGGTGTCCCCATACTTACTTGGTAACTTAGGTTATAATAACTAATTCAATAATTTGATGCATCACCTATCTGGGGATACGGGGATGCTGCCAAGCAGTCCCTAGTCCCTACCGAGCGCCCCGCTTGGCAGTGTCCCTGGATCCATCCGGTCCGGACCCAGCAATTCCAAAGGCCAAACAACACTACTATCCAAGGCCAAAATACATGGGAATTTTATTTTGGGCTGTTCTTGTGCAGGCAGTGTACTGAGTGGAGGGCGAAGTACACCTCTTCTAAATGCTAGTGCAGAGGAAGAACAACCCCTTAATATGGTTAACGGGTTTCAGAAGGGATCGTTAGCCAGCCGTTTGGGGATTCCAATGATATATGGGATCGATGCTGTTCATGGACACAATTGATCTGTCTACAATGCTACGATAACATTGAACTTGCAGCCACCAGGCAAGTAGAAAACTATGGTTTCTTTTCTTGAATGCTTTCCTTATTGCAGGTTTTTTAATTTCACTATGCCCTATTCTGAGTAAGTTATGCTTTTGGAAAAAAACTCGTATACTTCCAGCCTTCCATGCTCCTCAATATTGTTCAAGGATATCCGTGCCCAACTCAATAATGTTTTGGTGGAAGCTGACAAATTCCTTCCTTCCTAAGTTCGTTGTTACTTTTGTGTCTATTGGGTTTGTGAAACCTAATTCAGTCTTGCTTTGCCACTTTGCTCACTATGTCGGGCTTGGGATAGGGCTAGGCTAGCCCCAATTGCCCAATTGGGGAACCACCTAAAATCTCTATGTTGCGCTTTTCTGTTTCCGTCATTGAACTTGATTTATTATTCATGCAATTGTACATATGTTTAAACGATTCCACAACAAGTTGAAGTACCAGTGTCAGTTTAATCGAGAGTTGTTATAATTATCCACTACATTCTTGCAAAATATTGGAAATTAATTAGGCATTATCTTGAGTCCTTGATAGTTATAACTCACTCATACACAAATTAGTTTGCATACATTAATTGTTACTCAAATAAAAAAAATGGTACGGATACAACTTTAAAACACAACTCTGGACAGAACTATGTCCAGAGCCGTCGGATGCACATGGGCTTACACCCAACAGCTCTGGACACAGTTGTATTCATACACTTTCTGTATAAAAATAGACTGATTAAAAAAATTGGTCTTTAGATTGTTGTAACGGCCGATCATGAGTAGACTATTATCGAAATACTAAATTGCAGTCTTCTAATATACTTAACTGCACCAGGGATCCTGAACTTGTGCGTAGAATCGGCAATGCAACTGCTCTTGAAGTCAGGGCTACTTGAAGTCACTCTGGCATCTATCTGATTTCTCCTATGACTCTGCCGCGAAAAGGAATGAGGCGGGGACAAGGGATTGTAAATCCAACTCCGACCTACCCATTGCCATCCCTATTCGTAACTCGCAGTGTACAAGTGGTTATATAGCCTTATGATCTTGTTCATAATTTAAGTATCTTTTTCGTTCTTCTCATTTACCCAATAATCTTGCCAATCAAAATAAATAAATAAAAATTATCCAACAATCCCATATCATAGAATTGAACACTTATATGCCTTTCAAAAAAAAAAAAACTTTATATAAAAATTCTCCATATAATCCAACCTGGTTTATTGGCCTTTTCTTTTTTCTTACCTCGCTTATTTGTATGGCAGGAACAAGGTTGCAGCTTGTGCAAAGCATTTTGTGGGAGATGGTGGACAACCAAGGGTATTAATGAAAACAACACGGTGATTGACAGAAAGTATTTGCCAAGCATTCACTTGCCTGCCTATATTGACTCGATCTCTAAAGGTGTATCAACGATCATGGTTTCCTACTCTAGCTGGAATGGCAGAAAGATGCATGCCAACCACGGTCTAATTACTGGATATCTCAAGGGCACACTCAAGTTTAAGGTAAAATAACATAAGGCCATGGTGTTAGGCTTGGTTTATTTACCCTTTGTGCAGTTATATTAGTAATTCCGTAGAGGAGATATGCTGCTTAGACTGTTGAAACCGAACTTGTCCATTTCTATGGATCCTAGTGTTAACAGACCCGTAGACATGTAACTCTGATGGTGAATAAAAAAAAAAATCCTATTCTAATAGTGACATGATAACAAACGAAGCTGACTCAACCGAAACCAATGACTCCCATTGTATGAAAGCAATACAGAAGGAAAGAGTGGGAGAGAAAATGCACGTGTAAGAGAGATTCCCCAAATAAAGTGGTGGGCAATGTTTTTGGCAAAAAGAAAAGAGAAAGCTACAAGAAAGAGAAAAGAGGCATGAAGAGAGATTTAGGAATCGCGTGAAGGACCTAGCGGAGCATTGCATATATTGGCAAAGGACTTGGTGGACTCTGAAATTGAAAAGCAGGACCGGCCCAGCATTAATTTTCTCGCTCATTTTCGGGAAATTTCTTGCCGGTCCTATTTTTTTGTTTGGGTTCCATGTAGACCCCCTTTGGAAAGTGTTATTCCATCTAGATCCTTTTTAAAAGTACTTTTATAATTTTGCCCTTTTGCACAATTTTTATTTTGCCTTTTTACAGAATTCTCGGAGGTGTGAATTCTTGGTGTGAATTTTGGAAGCTAGTGTGAATTCTTGGGAGTATGAATTTGTCGGGGGATAAATTCTTAGAGGTATGAATTCTTAGAGGGATAAATTCTTTGTGGGAATTTTGGAGGTATGAATTCTTGGTGTGAATTTTGAAAGTGCAAATTCTTAAAAGTGTAAATTCTTGGGGGTGTGAATTATTGGAGGGCTGAATTCTTGGTATGAATTGACACCCTAAATGCAAACCACCTTGAAGAATTCACACCCTAAGAATACAAGAATTCACACCTAAAAAAAAAAAAAACATGGGTGTGAAACCGAACACCTTACACAAATTTCAACCAAATTCAAAGATTCCACACAGTTTTATTTTTGTTTTTTTTGTGTCTTTTTATATGAACTTTTTCTACTTCATTCTATACTATTATCTATATTATAAAACAGAGTGACTTCTGTTAAAAATGTCTAGGCATATAAACAAGAGCAACCTCTACGACCGTTAGATTATTTTTAAAAAAATTTATGATCGTACGATTAGGGAAAACAAAATAAGGAATTAATACTTAATCAATCCTTTTTTTTTTAGACCAAATCTTTCTCTCAAATTGGTTATGATACTTTGTGAAAATGGAAAAGGTGATGTGAGTTTGGAGGCAAATGTGTTCATGCACAGGAATTACATACTAAGAGATATAAAACTTCTGTTGAAAGTGTCTTTAGGCACGGATAATTCGCTAAAATAGAGCGGTTTTTCACCAAAATGCCTATGCATATAAATAGAGTAGTCTCTACAACCGTTCGATCGTACTTCCTGTGAACTTTGTAGTTGTCGGATCGAGTGAATATTTCCTAATGTATAAATCTACAATAATGTAAAAGCTTTGCTAGCATTAAATAGGATTTCCTTTAAAGATTTACACATTTCCCTCATATGTGAAATGACTAAACATACTCCTTCCTTTTCCAATTGATTTTGATTGATTTAATTTTATTCCCCTTTTTGAAACCTAATTCAATATTAATTTTATATCCTATATATATGACTTCCTATATAAGTTTAAGTTCAAATTTTATTGATCAAAGAAATACCATAATTGATTCCACGATTTGGGCATCTATATTATAGAGTACATAATAATTGATTCCAAATTAACCAAAGTATTTACAAAGAGCATTCCTCTCTCTCTCTCTTTTTTTTGATTGATAAAAGGAAGATACCCATTTGGTTTACCAATGTTAGTTATTCCACACCGGAGTTGATGACCACCACTTTGAATGAACAGTAAATACTGTGGTATCTATTGCATATTCGACTTATTCGTTGAATCACATGCTCTCTGTATTTATCTCACTAGTTATTTGGGAAGGTTACAGTCAATAGAGCGAGAATTCTTGGTTATGTAAGCTTAAGGAAACTCTTATGTTAAGCAAGAATTCTTGATTTATGTTATCTTACGAAAAGTCTTATGTTAGGCCCCATTTTGATAAGATTCTTATTTTTCTATATCTGGATGCAACTAATGAAATTACACCGGTTTGATAACACATGTTGTGTTAGACTGTTCTATGAATTTGAAATTTCGATAAGTAGATTTTGTTGGGAAGAGGAAATAATTTCCACTTAACTGTTATTTGTAACCTTCTCTCACATGTGGTAGGATATACACATACCCGGAACTCACTCGATGTGAGATGGAGTTAAAAATAACCGTTATATAAAAAACATATCATAAAAGTGTAATTTGATACTTTATTTAGACTATGTTTAGAATACGTTGAAGGCACGGACATCCACTAATACGTTTATGATTCCTCTCATTGATCTCGTCAAGACAAATGTTTAATCTTAATAATTAGGACAAAAAGCTGAACATAAAATTAGGCAATGTAAATGATACCGAAAAAATATCAGAGCAATAATTTAGAAAGAATGGGGAGCTGAGAACAACACAACATGTTTATTTGTCCTTAGCAAAGCAACAAAACATAGCTTCTTTTATTAATTTCAACCAACGACGGAAACATAGGCTCGACCAATTGCAAATTCAATAATAATAATGATGCTAATATTAATTAAGATAAAAGGCTTGTGGAGGAGTAACAATTCAGTAATCCACGTAGTGCCACTTGGTTGTACTCCAGGAGCACGGACTAATTAGACCTCGAGGAGACAGAGAGGTGGCCTCCATTATTCAGAACTAAAATGACCCAATGTTTTCCAAACCCACAAATAGATTTATGGTGGATTTAGCTAAATATTGCCTTTGCGTTTTAGAAGGGCAAAATGGTAAACATCTTGTCGGACTACCTTGTCGTAGAGCAGTCGATTCTTTTGCAGATTTTGCCCAAAGAGATGAAAGAGTTGGTCCATGTTTTCACTTCTGAAATGATCCTACATGGGGTTCTCCAGGACAGCTTTTACGTCTGCACAAGTCCTTTCGATATCCAAGGGCCTCGGGTCGTAGTTGGAGGGATGACTCAAAGAACAAATTTTCTCGATGGTAAAACACTTGTTCATTTCGACAACCATCTTCACCTCCTCAATGCTTGGCAAATACTAAGGCAAGTTGAACGAGTCCACTTTTTCTTCAGTTATGTTTCCCTATATATCAAATAACACCGAGCTAAATATACTTGCCCAAAAAAAAAAAAAACGAGCTAGATATATACTCTCCCCTTAGGGACGAAGAAGCTGAGACAAAATGCAAACATCATACACAAACTAGTTTGCATTTTGTCTCAATTCCGTTCCACTTGCAGCAAGATGTTGATTTTGTCCATGAGTCCTGATGGCTCTAATAACACCATCAGCGAGAGAGACCGAAGTGATCATGAGATGTAATATAAACTATAGGGTCACAAATGGCACAATAAATACTAGAGAGACGGAATTTAGATTTCACAAACTTTACCCATATTCTTACCATCTTCACCATGTCAGCTAAGCTATCTCCCAAGAATTCGTGAATTAGGCCAGCACCAATCTGAGATGGAAGGACCTAATGTTAAAACTTAGGTTCACTAATATCATTTTATAACAAAAATCATTGGACCACATGAGCATAAAAACACAAACAAGAAAAACATGAGAGTACGAAAATAGTGAAAGTAGGAAAGATATTGCCTGTGAGATTGAGAGTCGTGTAGTCACTGTCTTAAGGCTAATATTCTCCCCTCATGAAGGTTCCACCGGAGTGTACTAGCCCCCAGATTAAACCCAAGCGCTCACAAGCATTCCTCATCCGATGTTCACGATCACCGAGAGGTTTGAATGAGTCACGAACCGAGTTGTCTAACTCTATAGAAAATAGTTTATGAATACTCTAAAACTCTCTTTCTTTTTTGTGTATACTCTCCATATGCTTTCTTTATTTTTCACCATCATCACACTTGTATGGAGTACCCATATATATAGATGTAATTGTTAGGAATGCCTTATATTCTTTAGTCCCACATTGGTTAATTATGTTATTCCTGTTTTTGTAGCCTATTATAAATAAGGCTTTTGGGGAACTTCTAGGAATTATCTTTTTGGGCTTTCATATTGTGGCCTTTCTAAAGTTATGGATTATAGCCGGCTCTTTGTATCTCTTCTTCACGTTGGTTAGTGAATTCTCTCTCTCCTCGCCCGTGGACGTACCCAACTTGGGGAACCACATACATCTTGTGTCTTTGTGATTTCTTGTTTAGTTTTCAATTTCTCGTTCTTAGCTTGCGTTCATAGCGTTCGTTACAACAAACTGGTATCAGAGCCTTAGGTTGCAAAAACTAGGGTTTCGTTTCCGATTGTGGCTATGGCGGCTAAATTCGAGATTGCGAAGTTTGATGGGCAGAGCAGCAGTTTCAGTCTTTGGAGAGTAAAGATGAAGGCTTTGTTAACCCAACAAGGATTGCACAAGGTTTTGTTAGGCAAGACTAGTTTTGGAATTAAAGAGGAAGATTGGGATGATACAGATGCCAAAACTCTGAGTTCTATTTAGTTGAGTTCGGCAGATGACGTTCTTCGCGAGGTGGAAGAAGAAATTTCAGCAGCAGGAATTTGGCTGAAGTTGGAAGGCATATATATGACGAAGTCGCTCACCAACAGGTTATATCTCAAACAACGTCTTTATACGTTTCGTATGCGAGAAGGTATACCCGTTAAAGATCATTTAGACGAGTTCAATCGTATTATTATGGATCTGAAAAATATTGATAGTAAAATTGAGGATGAGGACCAAGCCCTAATTTTGCTATGTTCTTTACCACTTTCGTATGAGCACTTTGTTACAACCTTATTGTATGGTAAAGACACGATATCCATGGAGGATGTTAAGGCCAGCCTATATTCGAAAGAATTGAGGAAAAAAGTGTCAGGTGAGGGTGATGCACATGCGGAGGGTTTGTTTGTTAGGGGAAGAACAACAGAAAGGGTGGAGTCAAGTAATAGGGGAAGATCTAGATCATCAGGTAAGAAGAAGGGAAAGTGCAATTATTGCAAGAAACCCGGGCACTGGAAAAGTGACTGTTTAAAACTCAAGAAGAAGGAAAACGAAGACCAGAAAGGGGGTAAAGTAATTGCTGGAATTGCTGAAAGATCAGATGAGTCAGATAATGTGTTATCAGTTACAGAGGGCGATTCTCGCTCTAATACCGAGTGGGTTCTAGATTCTGGATGTTCATACCATATGTGTCCGCATAGAGAGTGGTTTTCTACTTATGAGGCGGTCAATGGTGGTACAGTTTTGATGGGCAACAACATGGCCTGTAAGACTATTGGTTCAGGAACGATTCAGCTTAGGATGCATGATGGTATTGTTAGGACTTTATCTGAGGTTCGACATGTTCCGGATTTGAAGAAAAATCTTATATCCATGGGTGCTCTTGATTCTCATGGTTGCAAATTCCTCGGTGAAGGTGGAGTTTTGAAAGTCTCAAGGGGTGCATTAGTACTGATGAAGGGTCAGAAGCGTGGTAACCTCTATACACTCCAGGGCAGTACAGTTATAGGTGCTGCAGCAACGGTTGCTTCATCCAAGGTTTCAGATTCAGACTTGACTCGTTTGTGGCATATGCACCTTGGGCATATGAGCGAGAGGGGGATGACAGTTTTGAGCAAATAGGGTTTGCTATGTGGCCAGAAAATTGAGAAGCTGGATTTCTGTGAGCATTGTGTCTACGGCAAGCAGTGTAGGGTAAAATTCAGTACAACTGTTCATCGCACCAAAGGCACGATGGATTATTTTCACTCGGATCTTTGGGGTCCCGCAGAGGTAACTTCTAAAGGTGGTTTTCGATATTTTATGAGTATTATTGATGATTTCTCTTGTAAGGTTTGGGTGTATATGTTGAAACATAAGAGTGACGCCTTTAATACATTCAAACAGTTTAAAACTTTGATTGAGAATCAGACTGGTAAGAAAATAAAACGTTTGAGAACTGACAATGGTATGGAGTTTTGTCTTGGTGAGTTTGATAGGTTCTGCAGTGATGAGGGCATTGTGAGGCATCACACAGTGAGAAAAACCCCTCAGCAGAATGGTGTGGCTGAACGAATGAACAGGACTCTTTTGGAGAAGGCACGTTGTATGTTGTCCATTCCGGATTGGGCAAAGAATTTTGGGCTGAAGCCGTTTCCACAACATGCTATTTGGTGAACAGGTCTCCGTCGACTGCTATTGAGTGTAAGACTCCGTTTGAGGTATGGTCAGGTCATCCAGCTGATTATTCTGTGTTGCGTGTTTTTGGGTGTCCAGCTTACGCTCATGTGAATGAGGGTAAATTGGAGCCACGGGCCAAGAAGTGTATTTTCTTGGGTTATGCAGTAGGTGTCAAAGGGTACAGGTTATGGTGCTCTGATGATTTGAAGTTTTTGATCAGTAGGGATGTGACTTTTGATGAAAATTATCTGATTAAGTGGTCTAAACAGGTTGATGATACAGTTCAGGAACATAGTGTTCCAAAGCAGGTGGAGTTTTTGGATGAATCTTCCGACTCAGGGAAGAAGCATATTGAGAAGCCAATTGAAGAGGAGTTCAAGAGTTCAGACACAGAGGTTGATGCATTAGTTGAGCAACCACGCACTATTGCTAAAGATAGGCCAAGGAGGGAGATTCGGCCTCCTGAAAGGTATTCGGCTTATTTTGAGATGGTGGCATATGCTTTATCAGTTGCTGAGACAGTTGAGTATGAAGAGCCTTCCAGCTATACGGAAGCTGTTTCGAGCACTGAGTCTGCACAGTGGTTTGTTGCTATGAATGAGGAGATTGAGTCTCTTCAGAAGAATCAGACATGGGAGTTAGTAGAACCGCTGAAAGGGAAGAGGATTGTTGGATGCAAGTGGTTCTTCAAGCGCAAGCCAGGTATTCCAGAGGTAGAAGATGCTCGGTTCAAAGCTCGGCTAGTGGCGAAAGGATATAGCTAGAAGGAGGGTGTTGACTACAATGAGGTATTTTCACCAGTTGTAAAACATTGTTCCATTCGCACTTTACTTGCTATTGTTGCATGTTATGATCTTGAGTTAGAGCAACTTGATGTCAAACTGCGTTTTTGCATGGCGAGCTTGAAGAACAGATTTATATGCGTCAGCCTGAGGGATTTGTTGTTTCTGGTAAGGAGGATCATGTTTGTTTACTTCGTAAGTCTTTGTATGGCCTCAAACAATCCCCTAGGCAGTGGTATAAGCGGTTTGATACTTTTATGATAAGCCAGTCATATTCTAGGAGTGAGTATGACAGTTGTGTGTATTTTCAAAAATTTTCAGATGGTTCATTTGTTTATCTACTGTTGTATGTTGATAATATGCTTATTGCTGCCAAGAGTGTATCAAAAATCAACAGGTTGAAACAACAGTTAGGTGGTGAATTTGAGATGAAAGATTTGGGTGCAGCAAAACGTATTTTGGGTATGGAGATTTACAGAGATTGAGTAGCTGGCAAACTATTTTTGAATTAGAAGTCTTATGTTCTTAAAGTGCTTGAGCGCTTTGCCATGCAGAACTCGAAGCCAGTCAGTACCCCTTTGGCAGCACACTTTCTACTTTCAGCTGAGTTGTCACCACAGTCGGAGGATGAGGAGAAGTATATGTCTTAGGTTCCATATTCGTGCGCAGTTGGGAGCCTTATGTACGCCATGGTATGTACTCGTCCTGATATTTCACATGCAGTTAGTGTCGTTAGTCGTTATATGGGGCGTCCAGGAAAGGCACATTGGGAGGCTGTGAAATGGATACTACGGTATTTGTGCGGAACTGCAGGTGTTGGTCTATTGTTTGGGATTGCCAATTCTGGTGATCATGCTGTTGGTTATGTTGACTCGGATTTTGCTGGTGACCACGATAAGAGGAGGTCTCTGACAGGTTATGTTTTTACTCTGTCCGGAAGTGCCATTAGTTGGAAAGCTACTTTACAGGCTACAGTTGCGCTGTCTACAATAGAAGCGGAGTATATGGCCATTGCTGAAGCTGTGAAGGAGGCATTGTGGATGAGAGGTTTGCTTTGTGAGCTTGGTCTTGCACAGGGTGTGAGTTCAGTATTTTGTGATTCGCAGAGTGCTATACATTTGACTAAAAATCTGATGTATCATGAAAGGACCAAGCATATCGATGTTAGGTATCACTTCGTTCGAGATATCATCTCACATAAGCAAGTTGAGGTGAAGAAAGTGGGTACAGCAGATAACCCAGCAGATATGTTGACTAAACCGGTTCCGATTGCCAAGTTCAAGCATTGCTTGGGCTTGCTTGGTATTTGTAGTTGATCGCCCCTCGGGGGCATTTGGCGAGTGAGAGGTTAGAAGGGGATAACTATATTTAGTGATTTGGTTCAGTGGAATTCAAGTCAAGGTGGAGAATTGTTAGGAATGCCTTATATTCTTTAGTCCCACATTTGTTAATTATGTTATTCCTATTTTTGTAGCCTATTATAAATAAGGCTTTTGGGGAACTTTTAGGAATTATCTTTTTGGGCTTTCATATTGTGGCCTTTCTAGAGTTACGGATTATAGCCGGCTCTTTGTATCTCTTCTTCACGTTGGTTAGTGAATCCTCTCTCTCCTCGCCCGTGGACGTACCCAACTTGGGGAACCACGTACATCTTGTGTCTTTGTGATTTCTTGTTTAGTTTTCAATTTCTCGTTCTTAGCTTGCGTTCATAGCGTTCGTTACAACAGTAATAGGTATTAATAGACATAATAACAATCATAAATTCCTTTAAATCTTGTAACCGATTTTTGTTTAATATAAACATAATTGTGTAACGGAAGAATAATGAGGATGATAATAGAGGAATTAATATGTAACATTTATTTTATTAAAAATGTTCCAACAATCCCGCACTTTTTAATAAAAATTAATATTTTATAGTTTGACTTTAAAATCACATGACTTTGAAAATACATACTAGAAACAAAATTGGGCAACTATATACTGTGCAATAGGTGAAGGTGTCTTTCGGACTTGAGCCTCACTTAGTGTTAATAGTTTAACTCTGAAGGATTATAGTGAAATATGTCTTGAACTAGACCCTTTGAGTCAGAGTTCAACATATCACACACACAGTACCGGTATTGGACTTTCGTTCGTGGGTTAGTGCTATTAATGGCCATGCACTCGATCTTGATTCTCATAGGAATTTCTATAGGCTAGCCGAAGCCTCATAGTCGTGACCTCACGACAATTCCCACTTACGTGAATCCTCCGAGGGTACAGTGACAGAATGTACCTTGCGAGAAAATCCTCGTCTTGGATTCATTAAGAGTTAAAACCCATCCTCAACCTGTCACTTCTTCAGCACTGTGCCTTAGGAATGAGCAGGAGAACAACATTATATGGTGTCTCCTAATTTTTTTAGTGCTGGTATCAAGTCACACAATATGGATTGTTTTTACCCATTGAATCTCCTTCATGGGATCTCCAGTCACAGAGATTGGATTACCTCCCTGGGTGACTTCCTATAGGCTTTGCTCATTCCCCTCGACAATTTTTAGGATCTAGCCTTGTGCTAGTCCAGAGGCAATTACTACTCTTGGGAGTCTATTATTCTCAATATGCCTCAATTTTTTTCTATATTGTACTTTGCATGCATGCTTCGGCTTCTCAAGCCTTTTATCGGTGCAAACCTCAAACTTCGTCTTGCTAGCTTACAAAGTGCACCTGTATAAATTTCAAACACTTGCCAACATAAAATTAGATTAAGAATTTCTCAATAAGAAAATCCAACCAATATTTTCACAAAATTAGATCGAACTCCCGCACGCATTACCCATTTCACTTAGAAGGAATAAAGCATGGGCAAGATAATATGACCAATTAAATTATTACTAACTTATAAATAAAATTCACAAACTATTAATATGCCCCCACATAATACTAGCAGTGTATTTATAAATTTAATACCCACATAGCAAGTGTGTTAAAGAGAGTATTGTAATCCTTTAAAAATTTTGGCCAATACATCTCCAATAAAACTCTAACGCAGGGTTTGTATTATATGCAAAATACAATCACTCCATAACTCCTATGCAACTAGAAATTTCTTATTTCATAAATAATATTGGATTAACTAACCAATTATTTCATCATAGAACTATGACACAAGACTTCTAACGTACGCAAGGTATACACTACTCTATCATATGGTTGGTGAGTAATTTTCAACAAAGTTGGAAAAGAGACATGGCTCTTCTTCTGTATTTAAAAATACAGAAATCACTTTTATTTATAAATAACCCCCACATTTCCATCCTCTCTTTACCCAACCACCCCCCCCCCCCCTAAACATAGGTATACAACAAGATTTTGGTAAAGTGAAAACTTGATTACTAGCATTACTGAAGTTGTATTTCGAGCACACATATAATGGTTTTAAAAGTCAATAAATTCACATAATAAGTTTTGGGGAAAATTTCTTTTATATCCCTTCGACTTTGATCGAAAATTCAATTTGGTCCTTCACGTTTCAATTTGGACAAACAAATACTTCTACTTTTGATTTGGTTCCAATGTTATCCTTGAATTGGATGCCGTTTGGTATTTGGACGGAAAAATGTCATGTGCGTAGCACATGATCTTTTTTGAGGGGTAAAATTGTCCATTCCCCTTCCTCCCTAACAGTGCACCAGCACAATAGGGCCGAAACATTACATTCAATAGGCTAAGGGGGGTAATTGTGATTTTAACATTTTGATTTAAAACCCAAATCGTTTTCACTGTTCCAATCACGCCACTCTCGGCCTGAATTGGATTCTCCACATTTTCCGATTCTAAGCTTTTAAAGCTTGCACATTTAACAACATAATATACTTAGAGACGCAAGGAGAGAGACTTTCTACCTTGAATCGAACCGAAAAAGAAATGAATGGGTTTCGGTAAATTTCAGAAAAATGGAGAAGACGACGGAGAGAGGGACCTCGGGGTGGCCGTGGCCTAAAGTGGTGGTGGATTTGTGATGCTCTTTGATGTGTGGGAAGGTTGGAAACCCAGATTCGAGCGGTGGGGTGGTGTAGAACGTAAATTCGTTTCCTCTCTCTCTCTCTAAAACTCCATTGGAGGTGGTGGATGCTTTCTCTCTCTTATCTTTTGTTACTAATTTCATATGACTGTTGGGTGTTGTGTGTGTGATTTTCGGACCTAAAGTGCTGGGATATATATAGAGGAGTGAGGGGGAGGAGAGAGGAGTAAATGGAGGGAGTAGAGAATAATGGGGATGGCTGGCTATGCAGGGGCAGGGTGGCAATAGATGGCGGCCGTGGTGTAGCTACGATTGGGGAGAAGGGGGATGGGTGGTAGGGTGTGGTGTGGCGAAATTGGCCAATTTGGCCTGGGACATTATCTCCCTTTGGGCTGAGGAAATGGGTACGGAGTAGGGTGGTGGTGGGGCTTTGGCTGGGGAGGGAAGAGGGAGGAAGGGGAATGGACAATTTTACCCCTAAAAAAAGATCATGTGCTGGGCACATGACATTTTTCCGTCCAAATACCAAACGGCATCCAAGTCAGGGATGACATTGGAACCAATTCAAAAGTAGAAGTATTTGTTTGACCAAATTAAAAGGTGAAGGATCAAATTGAATTTTTTGTCAAAGTCGAAGGGATATAAAAGAAATTTTCCCTAAGTTTTGAAACTTACACCAAATAATGAAGTTTGACCATCCCCTACAAGTTTCAAAACTTCAACCAACCAATGAAACTCATACTAGTGGTATGATAGAAAATACACTACTTTATTACAAAAGCAATTTAAACATATGCTCACAAACGGGCACAAAATAATTTATAACCATGGTCTAAGATCTCATTAGTCCAATACCAAGAAGTTGCAACTCATTGAAACGGCAACCAACAGAACTTAATTCTTATACTTATTTTCACTTTCCACGCAGAAAACATATATTTTTTTTTTTGAAAAATTGATCACATATTATGAACTATTAATTCCAGATCAAGAGCCTTTTGAAAAACACATATTAGTAATGTGAGTATCACACATGTAAGTATAGCTAAATACAGCTTCAAGAATATGTCAATTAAACGGGCTCGGCATTTGTAACGCGTTAGAGTATAATTCCTAGGCCAACATAATAGAACTGGTAAATGGAGTACTGAAATATTACAGGTGCTTCATCAATATATATCACATCAACAGCGATGAATTGATCTAGCTATATAATAATACACCTAGTCTTTTATGAGGTCACACAGCTTAAGGGCTCTAGCTAGCATAAATTATCCTTGAGAATCGGTACAAAATGAGAACCACCAGTTAGCTATTTATATGCAGTACAAAAATGATTCTATAGCAAAGGGATCAAATCAAATTTGAAAACTAGCACGGAAGAATAAACGCTATTCAACAGCCTTAGAACAAGATCAAACGTACCGTAGGATTTCCATATTTGACATCAATGGTTCCCTAGAAAGCTTGGTCGAACATTACACAAAACAGATTCGTTAATGATGATAAACTAATTATTCATCGTGCAACAAACAACAATAATTATGTTGATGGTTATTACACGGGTGTAGGAGTCATGGTCTATACTCACCACAATAGAGATATTTGGAAAATCATCACATTGTAAAAGCAAATAGCTTGTTCTACTATGAATAGTGGGTAGTTGTTGTGTTTTCCTCTCCCCTTTATTTTCCGAAGAAGGTTTTCAAGGACAATATCTTGAATTAAATCAAGGCTTTTGATTTTCCTTCCCGCTTGGCCAGACTAATGGGTTTAACTAAAACTGCCTTCTTCTTTTTTTCCATAGGAAACTTATCAACACAACATCAAGTCAATTTTCATGATTCTATAACAATACTATGTTAGGCTTTACGAGACATAGGCCCTTAGAAAGATGACTCATGCCATCCACTGAAATGACTTCTTTTCTCTTTCTCCATTTTTTCCTTTTCTCCTATGACTAGGTGTAAACTGTGTTTTCCTCCAAGACATTCACTTGTAAACTGTTAACCAAACAATGGAGAGAGGTAGTGAGGAAATTCACACAAATTAACGGTAACAATATGAAAAACATCAACTATCATAACTGAAATTATTTTCTTAAGATAGTTAATATTAATTTCAAGTAGCACCGGCAATTAAAGGATACGACACTTGTGTATGTGTAATAGAAAACTAATTACACTATTAAGTTTATAAGCGTATGGTTCAACCTTTTCAGGATACTTGTGTGTCGCAAACCACTATGATATAAGAAATAAGTTATGAGGTTCAAAAACCAAAGTGATAAAATACTAAAACCTTGAAATTAAAAGGATGTAGCTGCAATACATAAGTATATGTCTATTTCAAGACCAAATCACACCTCTTTATTTATTGTGTCATACTCCTTATTTCACCAACGGCTAAAAAATTAAAACGTAAATCAAAGAAACCCGTGGTGCCGTGGTACCATACACAATGAGATAAAGGGTCACATCAATTCTCCGAATTTATTTTGCAATAATAAATTTGGACAGTTTCATTAGAAAACTTCAAACTCTAAGAGACACAACTAATTAAAATAAATCAATCACAGGTTTTATTTTCTTTATTCAGAATGAGATACTCTTTTCTTACACCTTAGACCAACTTTTCCCAAAAAATACATTAAAAGGAACTATGAACTGATTTCTTCTTCGTTTTCCCAGAGGGTTGAATACTCTGTTTTGTTTCTTTCCTTTTGGAAGACTAGCCTCACTTTGGACTAAACCAAATACTGAATTGTTCTCTTCCAAATACTGTTTTAAACCAACCCATGTTTGTCCGCCGGTGGTGTTGTTGACAAATTCAAAACGATCTAATACAGAAAACAGAGTTCTTCCTTTTAAAGGGAATTGAAATAACATAATAAACTTGTGTTCAAATATAAGAGAATTGGTTCAAACTATAACAATTGGTTTTCGTCTCCAAGCTGTTGATGAAAACGCACATAAACCATTTTCTTTTTCCTTTTCCTAAACAATGGAACATATCTCTTCAGAACAATTTGTAAATACTTATACGGCTAGGATTTAAAACCACTACCAGTTAAAACCCTTGATTCTTTAGCAACAAAACCACTATAATCTAGTGTCCGCCTTTTGCTTAGCAACGACCACGTAACTTTGTTTCGGCCCGACATCAGATAAAACCCACAAAATCATTCGGAAATGCATCTCAATCACTAGTGTATGGGATGTTGATAGAAATTTTATTTTCTACAAAATAATAAAACACATGCAACCATGAAAGACTCATAAATGTCAATACGTGCGCAATGACTAAATGCCAAAATCTATTCAGTCAAACTCCCAAGCTAAAATCAGTGTAAATTTTCCTAATTTGTTGTGGAGATAAATATTAGTCTTAAAATGTTAAAACTTAGGTTCACTAATATCATTTTATAACAAGAATCATTGGACCACATGAGCATAGAAACACAAACAAGAAAAACATGAGGTTTGAACGAGTCACAAACCGAGTTGCCCAACTCAATAGAAAATAGTTTATGAATACTCTGAAACTCTCTTTCTTTTTTGTGTATACTCTCCATATGCTTTCTCTATTTTTCACCATCATCACACTTGTATGGAGTACCCATATATATAGATGTAATAGGTATTAATAGACATAATAACAATCATAAATTCCCTTAAATCTTGTAACCGATTTTGGTTTAATATAAACATAATTGTGTAACGGAAGAATAATGAGGATGATAATAGAGGAATTAATATGTAACATTTATTTTATTAAAAATGTTCCAACACCTTAGTGTTGGGAACACCAGGGATCTGAACCACCACCAACCCTCCCTCAACAAGCTCTTGAGCCCTAGCTTTTAGAAAGGCATCCATGTCTGCCTTAAATTGAGCAAAGTAAGCCTTGGTGACCTCTTTCTCGTTCCCTACACAGTAAATCTTACCCTTGTTCCATGCTGGAGAGCCTTTGTCCATAATTTCCGGGGGAACCTTGGAGAGCCACTGAAGAGCGTAAGACGAGTGTGCGATGTGGAGAGAGGCTTCCGGAAGCAACTGACAATGGAAAGAACCCGGCACGCTAACAGCAAAGTAGGGTCGGTGCGGAGGCAAGTTCTTGAAGAGGGTGTTGAAATCGTTGTCAACGTGATCGTTGAAGGAGACGTGGAATTCCGGGGAGGTTTTTCAGAGATTAGCTTCTTGAGAGGATTGGTGCTTGAGCATTACGGCTTCCATAATGTTTTTCATGGCGAATAATGTGTTAGGTCCGGTAGAACATCCAAAGTCAGCTATTCGAAATGTTTTTGGTAAGTTCATGTCAAGCTTCTTGGGGATTGTTTCAAAAATTACACCTTTTGAACCTTCTACGGCTCCTCTCTGCATTAGGTTCCAAGAATGATCATTTGTGCATTGAATTTTGAGAGAGAGAGAGAGAGAGAGCCTGATAAGTGAAATTTTGAAAATAGCTACTGTCTCCATCTCCTCCATTCATGGGACGAGAGTCCGGAATTTCCTTTGTAGCTATTGTTGGAGCCATAATCTCTCTCTCTCTCTCTCATAATCTCTCTCTCTCTCTCTCTCTCTCTGTGAATATGTGTGAGGGAGAAGGTGATGGAGGTGGGAGCACAGCCACAGAGGCATGGTGGGTTTTATAGGCCTGGCTAGAGCCCGACTCCATAATATATTAATAAGATTAATTTGCTAGCCAGCCCAATAGTTGTTTCCGTCGTCTTTTTTGTTTTTGTATTTTTTCAAAAATTGAGAAGATAAATTATACTCCCTCCGTCCCTTTTTAAGTGTCCTGCTTCGTAATTTCAACTTATTAAAAAGACATCATCATTATACCTTTCACATCAACTTTTTCCTTCACTTTCCCTACTTACCCATCATCATTACACTTTTACTCACTTACTTTTTAAAATGGAATATACTTTTAGAGACAAAATAGACAATTCACCAATTTTTACCCACTAACTTTATAAAATGGACACTTATTAAGGGACAGCCCAAAATGAAATACCGGACTATAAATAAGAGATGGAGGGAGTAGTCTTGTATTAGTAATAGCGCAATGGCACTTATATAACGGAGCTCATTACAAAATTTTGAACAAAGCTAAACTAACATCTAAACTATTGTAAATGAGAAAACTACAGGGTAGCCAATGTCTTTCACCCTGACTCAGACGTTGAGTTTGAAGCAAAAAGCTGCACTCGCAATCTGTTGTATATTCAATCAGCAATCTGAAATGAGATAAAGTGTTAACCATAACAAATATCCAAACGATTAGAAGAACTTCATCCAAGTATGAATGCACTAATGACCTTCTAAAAAACTACAGATTTGACAAAGCTTTCATGAGTTGTCCAGCCAAAATTAAACATCATGCATGTAGGGTACAAACACTGTTGACAAGGATATCATTGTGATGCAACATTGTCTCTGAAGAATCTGATCTGTAAATAAATATTCTTCCATACACAAAATTAAATTCTTAAAAAACGAGAGACAAAACTATCACATATATTTGGAGTTAGGTGTAGTCCATATATATTTGGAGTGATTTTATTCACCCGCCAAACAGAGGACGACTATAACTCATTTCGTGTACGTGTGGTTCCACATGCATCAAGCCTCACTTTCATGATCAATAGGGTCTTATCTCTGTTCTAATCGTCTTGGAAATCGCAAGACTCATTTACTATCCAACAAGTTAGTGTGAAAATTGAAAGGAGAGCTAGTCAATGATCCAAGGCGTCACCATAAATGATGTACATTAAAATATAAGATTTTATTATTAGCTCATTTCCAACCCAAACTCGGGGAAAAAAACACATGGAAGACCGACGGGATTTGGGTGGGGATGGGAGGAGGAGGCGAGGAGGCCAGGGTAGGTTAAAATGGTCATTCCCACGTACTTATATCCACCAAATCAGAGGTTGCCATAATAAAGATGTCAAACGGGCCAGGGTAGCACGATACAATCTGCATTGGCGCAGCCAGGATTCGGACGTGGGGGAGATACCTTTCAGTGGAAATCTAGTTATATGTTGTGCAAAAAAATATAATAAAAAAAACATTTAAGTGTGAAGTCATATAATTAGGTTTTGCTGTGCGTTTTTTTTTTTTAAAAAGGAAACAAAGACTTGCTTCAACTCTCTTGTGGTATGAAAAATGCAAGACAATACAATATTAATTATTCTTGATTGGAGCCTAGCATTCTCTAAATTGCATTTTTTAACAATATTTGTATAAAGTATTAGTTTTTTTTATACCCATAAATATTTAATCCAACCACATTAATCTATAAAAAAAATTATGTGTTCGTATGAATCATGGAAAAGTTTTAATTTCCAAATGGATCATATTCCTTCGGATCGCTATTAGTGGGAAAAAATTACAATCTTTTGAGAACTTATGCAGAGAGAGAGAGAGAGAGAGAGAGAGAGAGAGAGAGAGAGAGAGAGAGAGAGAGAGAGAGAGATTTGAAAAGGGGGAAACAAATAGGGTGTTTGCCTTGCCACGAGTTCGAAAAAACAAATTGGGTGTTTGCCTTGCCACGAGTTCGAAATCTAGCACAAGGGTGCTAGCAAGGAGGCATTTTGCCAACCTACCAAGCATGCATTTGTGTAGAATTTTTCAAGTATTACTTTCTCCGTCCCGATTTGTTTATTCAATCTCGGATTTTCAACTTATTAAGGAAACTAAATCTTACCCATTGATTTGAAAATTTACATAATTTGATTCATTGATTTTGAAATTGGACATTGAATATGGGACATACACAAGTCAAAAAGGGGACAAATAAATTGGGACGAATGGAGTAATATTTAACCTTACTATGTCTATATTGTTTTTTGGTATTTTTGAAACGGGGTGGTACGTGCCACCTCCCCCACTAACTACCACTGCTCCTGACGACACGTTTAAATGTGGGACAGTATGGTACGGACACAATTTTAGATGGGCACGGCATGGCTACGACATAGAAGTGGGTCTGACACAGCACGATTCTAGAAGGGCATGACACGAGCACAAAAGGCATGATACGGGGCACGACACAATAAATACTAATTTTTAATACCACAAAAATATTAATATTTTATGTTATACTTTTAACATAACATTATATGCTTTTTCTGTTGAGAAAAATGTTACTATATTGTAGCCTATCTAACATCGACAAAAAAAGACTATCTAACAATTATTTGTTTTGAAATTAATTTCAAAGCAATTCAAGCATCGCTAGGGAGGTCAGAGCTTCCATGGCAGTCGGAGGTGCGCGCGTTGGACGTTAAATTTTTACCTAATGATGATGTTGTTTTAAAGAAGATGATTGAACTAGAAATTGAGGAATTCACTCGCCTGCAAGCGAGAGAAGGTCTGAATTAGTCTCTGGGACTGATTTAGTGGAGTTTTCAAAAGGGCACCAGGGTTTTTATGCAGATAATTTCATAGAATGTTAGAGGTTTGGGGAGTGCTGTAAAAAAGAGATTTTTATCTAAACTCATTAAGAAAAGAAAACCAGATACGATTTTTGTGCAAGAAACGAAGCTTGAATCGATGGAGAGGATAGTCGTCCAAAGAATGTGGGGCTGCTCTAATACGGACTTTGTATGCTCGAATTCTGTGGGAGCCTCTGGGGGATTGCTTAGAATTTGGAACAATGATTTTTTCAAACCTTCTAATGTCAGTCCAGCGCTCTTTTGTTCTCTTACAGGGTGTGCTTTACAATTCATTTCCGTGCGTCTTGGTAAATGTTTATGCTCCTAATGAAGTGGCTAATAGAAGAGTTGTGGGAGGTGCTCCTGGGATTTAAGGTTAATCTTGAAGTCCCGTGGCGTATAGGGGGGGATTTTAATGAAATCAAAGATGTGAGTGAAAGGGTCAGGTGCAATAGAATGGAGAGTGGTATGAGGGATTTCTTAGAGTTCTGTTTCAACATGGAACTAATGGATTTACCTATGTTTGGTAGGAAATTTACTTGGACCAACTATAAAAACCATTCCATTCATAGTCGCTTGGATGGATTTCTGGCATCCCAACAATGGTTGGAGAGGTTCAAAATTCTATAGTGGGGTTTGCTGAGACCAATATCTGATCATTGCCCAATCGTAATTCAGGATGATAGTAGACATTGGGGGCCTAGGCCTTTCTGGTTTTTGGATATCTGGCTTTCCAATCCCAATTGCATGAGGATCGCCAGAGAAACGTGGGATGACGTCCACGTGACCGGTTGGGCTGGTTTCATCATTGTGCAGAAACTTAGGGCCATTAAAGACAAGTTGAAGGTGTGGAATTAGGAGGATTCTGGGGATATAAATTGTGTACTCCAACATACGGAGGCTGAACTCCACCAATTGGATGTCTTAGCGGAGGAGCGTCAACTTACTGTAGAGGAGAAAGCCACGAGATGCAAGACAAAATCTGAATTCTAGAGATTGACGAGATTGTCTGAATCATTTTGGAGGCAAAAATCTAGGGTGAACTGTATTAAATTGGGAGACAGAAATACCAGATTCTTTCAAGGAATAGCTAACTATAGATTCAAAAAGAACATGGTGGGATCTATCAAGGTGAATGGAAGAGTACTAGAGGAACCTGGAGATATTAAGGAAGCTGCAGTGGAGTACTTCACGAATAACTTCACAGAGGAAAGGCAAAATCGATCTGTTTTGGGCAGAACTTTCCATAGACGCTTGAGTGCAGATGCTGCTTGTCAACTTGAAAAATAGTTTGAAGAGGGGGAGATTGTAGTTGCTCTAAAGGATTGCAATAGTCTCAAAGCTCCAGGCCCTGACGGTTTCAACTTTTCTTTTGTTAAGAAAGGCTCGGATTTCACAAGGATCTGGTATTACAATTTTTTGCTGAATTCCATGAAAACGGAAAGCTCACCAAAGGTATAAACTCAACTTTCATTGCCTTGATTCCTAAGGTGGACTGTCTTACATCCTTTAAAGATTTCAGACCCATTAGCATGGTGGGTTGCATTTATAAAATTTTGTCTAAAGTACTGGCCAATAGGTTTAAACTTCTCCTCCCAAATGTCATTGGGGAGACTCAAGTTGCTTTTGTTGGAGGAAAACAGATTCTGGATGGTGTCCTTATTGCCAACGAGGTCATTCATAGTTGGAAACAAAGTGCTCGAGGAGGTCTCATCCTCAAACTAGATTTTGAAAGGGCTTACTACTGTATCAATTGGGGATTTTTGTTTGACCTGATTGTAAAGGTGGGCGTTGGTGGGAAATGGTGTGACTGGATTAGAGAGTGTCGCTCCTCGGTTTCTATGTCAGTCTTGATTAATGGCTCTGCGTCAAAAGAATTCCAAACTCAGAAGGGAATTAGACAGGGAGACCCCCTTTCCCCTTTTCTCTTCAACATAGTGGCTGAGGCTCTTAACATTTTGCTAGAAAGAGCTAGAGAGAGAGACATCATCAAAGGTGTAAAGCTTGGGAGGAATGGGGTAAATATCTCTCACCTACAGTTTGCAGATGATACTATAATTTTTTGTAACAATGATATGGAGGAAATTAGCAATATCAAAAGGATTTTAAGGTGCTTCTAGCTAATGTCAGGTCTAAAGATAAATTTCTCTAAAAGCTCTCTTTGTGGTGTTAAAGTTCAACAACAGGATGTGTGCAATCTTGCTTAGATTATAGGGTGCAGAGTGGAATCCTTACCTATTAAATATCTGGGCCTTCCTTTGGGTGCTAATCTGAGGAGGATAAAAACGTGGGAGCCTGTCATTGATTGAACCCAAAAGAGGCTTAATGTGTGGGGCAGTAGCTCAATGTCCACCGGAGGTCGCCTCACCCTTATCAATTCCAATATGAGTAGTTTGCCCATGTACTTTATGTCGTTGTTCCAGAAGCCAGGTGCGGTAGCTAAAACTCTTGAGAAGTTGTGAAGACGTTTCTTTTGGGGAGATAAAATGGAAAAGAAAAAGCTGCACCTAGTGAAATGGGAGCAAATTACTAAAAGCAAACAAGATGGGTGCTTAGGGGTAAAAAAGTTGATGCAAAAAAACTTGGCACTCCTTGCAAAGTGGTGGTGGAGGTTTAGCAATGATGAAGATTCCCTTTGGGTAAAGGTCATTAGAGGGAAATATAACCTTGATCAGGGTTGTTGGTTGCCCTATGTTCATAGACCAACCTCAACTTCCAACTTTTGGAAGGATATATGCTCTGTTGGTAACGTCGAATCAGGCCTTGGAAGGATTATTCAAGAGGGTTTTGGTGTGCAGGTCAACTCGGGTCATGAAACCTCATTCTGGAATCATATTTGGCTAGGGAATATAGCTCTCAAAGATGAATATCCTCGATTGTTTTCTCTGTCTACTCAAAATGATGCGTTAGTAAATTCAGTGGGGGAAAATCTGGAGAATGGAAGGTGGAATCTGACATTTAGCCGAAGGCTGCGTGATTTGGAGAATCAACGACTAGAGAGCTTAATATTGAGGCTTCAAAATGTGGCATTGGACCCCTCTAAACCTGATTCATTACAATGGAAATGGGCAGTGGATAGATGCTTCATGGTGAGATCAGCGTATGGGCAAGCGGAGCTGCTTTCTCAGTCAAGGAACTCAGTGCTAGGGGATTTGTGGAAGAACTTGAGTCCACCAGAGGTGGAAATATTTGCATGGATAGCTATTCAGGAGAGAGTAGCAACTAGGCTTGTCTTACATTACCGAAACATCATCACAGAAACTCATTTGCTAGTCTGCCCTGTTTGTGCTCACCATCTGAACACCTAAACATTTGTTTTTGCATTGTCAATTTTCATGGGCTATGTGGTCTTTAATTATAGAGTAGTGGCATGTTAATTGGGTCTGTCCCTCATCGGTAGAGGCTCTTGCTAGTTGTTGGTTTGTAAACATGCTTCGAAATTTGGAAAAAAACATATGGGAATCATGTTTTTTTGCAACTATATGGTCGATCTGGCTTGTGAGGAATGACTACATCTTCAATAATGCATCGACGCAAGTTTGGGAAGTGGTGGATCTTATCAAAACCAGGGTGGCTATATGGATGAAGACCAAGCACGACCTCAAGCTATATACGGTGGAGGATTTTAAAGGCTACCTTGATGGGATTCGTAAACTAAGATTATAGTTCTCATATGAGGTGTTCCACATCCAACTTTCTATGGGATGAAGTGTTCATTTCTTTTATTGTATGTTTCGTCTCTTTTTATCTCTTTTTTTTTTCCCTCGATGTACCCCTTCGAGATTAATAAAATTTCGTTTGTCGGGCAAAAAAAAAAAGTTATATAGATAAGAATATATATAGATGTAGTTGTTAAAAAAAAAATCGATGAAACTCGGTTGGAGATGTGCCAGCATGGGCACCACACATTTAAAAAACAGCACGATACGACACGATTAAAAAATGGCACGACATGATTATAAAATGACACTGCAAGTCATGATTAAGTAAACGGGCCGGCGTGACACGACACTTAGTACGGTTGGCACGTAGCTAGCTAAACAGGATGGATCATGCCAGCCCAGCCTATTTGACACCTCTAGCTATAGATTTAAATATTGGCAGCCATGTAGCAGTTTTTCCATCCTTTGGTACCGCTACACCAGTGCTTTCAAAAATTTACACCGTATTGGCCAATTTTTGCAATGTATCGGTTTAATCCGTTTTTTTTTGTTCGTTTCATCACCTCTATGCGACCGCTATAGGCGCTTCAGGTGCATTGGAGCCAAAAATAATTTTAAAAAAATCATAACCGCTACACTGAATTCTTACTAACATATCACTTGATAGTCTCGCTACCATCACCGCTACCCTTACGCAGTCTGCTACCGTTATTTAAAACCTTAGTTGGCGCACCACTCAATTTTCTGTGGAGAATATAAATAATAAAATTACTACTCCCTCCATCTCCTTTCTAAAATTTAGTATTCAATTTTAGGCTGTTCTTTAATAAATGTTCATTTTGTAAAGTTAGTGGGTAAAAATTGGTACATTTTCTATTTTGCCCCTAAAAGTAAATTTCATTTTAAAAAGTTAGTGAGTAAAAGTGTAATAATGGTATCTCCTTAGAGGGTAAATAAGGAAAGTGGAGGTAAAAGTTGATGTGAAAAGTGTAATGATAAAATTTTCTTAATAATTTGAAGTTACGAAGCGGAACACTTGAAAAAGGAAGGAGAGAGTATTGTTTTGTTACTTTATCTGTTTCTTTTTAAGTATTAACTACTATGGTTCTCCATGCCATTTGCAGTTGCTCATATTTTTTAATGTATCTTGTTAAAAATATGAAATATCTATCTTATTTTATATATTTCAATTATATTTATAAGACAATATTGATTTTAAAAAATATAAAACAGAATAGACGTCGAGATATATATGTCATTGAAAATAGCACACAGAATTGTAATAAACACTTGAAAAAGGGACAAAGAGTATAACCTAACCTTTTTGATGAGTGATGTGGTTGAGGAGTGGCTGGTAGAAGTGTTCCTAGACTTATAACTTGTAGGCTTCAAAGAACACATGGTTCAAGGAGATTAAGCTGATGTGCAAAGGCAAATCCTTCATTTTTTTCCGTTGAGATTAAAGAAGTTTTTCCCCCTTTTCTAGTGATGAAAGTCATTGATTATTTTATTAACCAAGTTGCCATTTATGGGAAAATAGAGTCAATCACAAGACTATGGGCCGACAGCCGAAACAAAAACAAAGATGATAAGCCCCGTTCCGATTTCTTTCGAAATTTTTTTTTTAAAAGAAAGTAACTTTAAACTCAAATATAACGAAATAAAAAATAATATTTTAATTATTTTGTACTGTTTAAAAGATCTCAATAAGAACTATCAAACAAGATTCATATTAGTAGAAAAATTATTTGCGTAAACAAACAATTTTTGAGCTTGAAATTACCTTCATTTTCTAAAAGTTCCTTTTTAAAGAAACTGGAACGTGGCCTAAGCCAACAATTCCAACCAATCAGATCTAGTTGGTTCCCACCTGTTAGCCCAAAGGTTTCTATGAATACCTTGTTGATTTTGATATATGATAACAAAATATATTTTATTGAAGAAGAAATATAATTAATATTGTGATATTTTGTACTCATTTGAGTTAACGTTTATTTTGTAGGATTTGGTTGAAGTACACATTGCTACAAATCACTATCTCAATAGTCAAGATAAAATAAAAGAAGGAAGATTAACGACAAATCTTCTCCTAACTTAATTGGCTAGAGAATGCTTCAAATGAAAGAAATTATTGGTTGCACGATTTGTGAGATTTAACTCCAATGGGTAATGGAAATTCCCATATTACATGGCTTGCAGATTAGTGGCAAAGAAAAGAAACCAATAATTGATTGGCTACTAGAAGATGTGCTAACGGCTAGTGGATGGAGAAATGGAATATTGATTTCAAAGTTGAAAAAGGAAACAATTCAAAGCAAGATTTATTGGCTACACAATTTCTCCAACGGCTAGTGGAGCTGCCTTCAATTATCTCGTCACTCCAAGTATAAATAGAATCAAAAAGAAAAGAAGAAGCGTGACAAAAAAGCTTGAAGAATAAAATCAGCATTTACCATTTTTTATCTGTTAACTCCGTGCTTACATCTTGAATATTAGTTTTAGTGTTCTTCGATCTTGAGCCAAAAATGTTAAAAAGGGATTGTACACCCTTATACATACTCTTGTGAGTGATTACTTTTTGTGAGTGATTTTGGAGAAAAAATTACTTGAAGTTAGGTGTTACTAGCACCGGAGTCAAAACTAGTTGGGTTAGGTGTGACTAGCACCGGAGTCGAAATTAGTCGGAGCAATTGGGGATAGATTACTCATTGTAAAGGTTGTCTAGCACCTGCGAAGCTAGAATATTGTGACTATTAGAGATAGTGTAGCAAATCTTAAGTTAGACACTTGAGAATTGGACTAGGTCATGAAGTTACGGATCGAATCACTATAAATCCTTGCGTTCGATTATCTCTTCTCTACTCTCTTTATTTTATTATTGCAATTAGTTTTTAAATTACGCATTATATTTGAGTTTCCCAATTCACCCCCCTCTTGGGTTGCTATTTGGACCAACACCACCGATTAATTATCACGTTCTCCTGGAATCCTTCCCCCGCTTCTCTCTCTCTCTCTCTCTCTCTCTCTCTCTCTCTCTCATGCACTCTCTCTACAGTTATGCACACTAAAACAACAAAAAATGCTCTTATAAACTACTCCAATATAACGTCTTGTAAAAAATTACTCCTATAAACTAGTACTCCCTCCGTCCCTTATTTAGAGTCCAGTATTTCATTTTAGGCTGTTTCTTAATAAGTGTCTATTTTGTAAAGTTAGTGGATAAAAGTTGATGCATTGTCTATTTTGTTCCTAAAAGTAGATTCTATTATAAAAATTTTAGTGAGTAAAAGTGTAATGATGATGGGTAAGTACGAAAAATGGAGAAAAAAGTTGATGCGAAAGGTATAATGATGACGTCTTTTTAATAAGTTGGAGTTACGAAGCATGACACTTAAAAAGGGACGGAAGGTGTATTTTTTTAGAACTTGAATTGATTAGAAGCGTAATTGTTACATAATATTAGAAAATATTATGTGAATTCACTTTCTCAACATCGTATCAGAATCATAAGATTTAGGTCTTGTGGGATACTTGCTCTTTTGCGAGTGGCTAAGCCGCGCTGCCGTCTGCTAGACACTCGAATTTCACCTTGAATCTCTACTATGATGGCATCTCTCACTCATGGTTGTTTTTGGTTTTCTTTAGTTTTTTACTGGCTTCTCATGGCTCTTGGTTCTCGCTCTTGGCTTCTCCTAGTTTTGTCCTATCTAGCTCTTGGTTTCTCTCTGTTCTCGCTTTTGGCTTCTCTTGGCTTTCACCTGACTCTTAGTTATTTTTGGTTGTCTACCTGGCCTCTTCTGGCTCCCGGTTCCTGACTGTTCTTTGTTTTTGCTAGGATCGTCACACACACAGCACACGATTTACGAGTATAAAACAGTAAAGAATCAACATAGAGATATACGTGATTTCCCAAAATTGGGTACGTTCATGGGAGCGAGAGCGGCTGCTGTTCTTTTATTATCACAGTATGGAGCTCCACTCGTTCTGCTCCGCTTCGCTCTGGCATCTAGCCATCTTTCTAGAACTTCTTAGTATCGCTTCATACTTAACATATGAGCCATAGTTCTAACAGTTTCTCTTGGCTACTTGAATTTAAGGAGAGATGTTAACACATAATAGAAAATGTTATGTTACCATATTCTGTTGGTTGATGTTTCTTAGCAAGTTAGTCTTAGTTTCAATTAGTACTTTTCTAACCGTGACATTAAACAGGAGTGAAAATTGTTAACGGCCACTTGGGCGGTTGTTGAAAATTGTTGAATTTAGGAGAATGAAATATTAAGAGAATATTGGTTTATTTCTAAATGAATTCTTTACAAAGATACAAACCCCTTTATATACAAAGAAGCTAAACTAGGAAGGAAGTTAAACTAGGAAAGAATAAATATACAATATTCTTATGCTACAGTCACGGGTCCTCAATCAATCAATTAGGCAACTGATTAGGAAACCGGATTTTCCTCTAATATTCTCCCTCAAGTTGGAGAGTGAATATCATGAAGTTCCAACTTGCCACTTAAATATTGAAATTGTTCATTTCCCAAAGATTTGGTGAAGATGTCTGCAAGTTGAGATCTTGACTGAACATAGAACGATATAATTACTCTAGCTTGTAATTTTTCCTGAACAATGTGGCAATCAATCTCTATACATTGCTTTTGTGAAAAAATGAAATTTTTTGCAATGTGGAGAGCTGTCTGGTTGTCACAAAATAAGGATGTTGGTTGACTTTGTGGAACTTTGAGATCTTCCAAAGTATGTCGTATCCATGTAATTTTCAAACATGTTGCAGCCATGGCTCTATATTAGGCTTCAGCAGAAGAACGAGCCACATTGGTTTGTTTCTTTGATTTCCAAGAAATCAAAGAATTTCTCAGAAATAAGCAGAATCCTGTAACTGAACATCGAGTTGTCTCATAACCCGCCCAATCTGAATCACGATAAGCCTTTAATGTAGGATCATTGAATGAAGAAAAGAATAGTCCTTGATCAGGATTCCCTTTAATGAAACGCAAAACTCCTAGAGCAGCTTCCCAATGTGGTTTCCGAGGATTCTGCATCAATTGACTTAGGATTTGCACAAAGTATACTAAGTCTGGCCTTGTTACTGTTAGGTAAATCAATCTCCCAACCAATCTTCTGTATTTGGTTGGATCATGTACTGAATCGCCATCGTCGGGATTCAGTTTCAAATACGCCTCCATTGTAAAAGAATTGGGACAAGATCCTAATAATCCCACATCGTTCAGAATATTCAATGCATATTTTCGTTGAGAAATGAAAATTTCCATTTTTGGACCGAGAAACTTCAATGCCAAGAAAATATTTGAAATGACCAAGATCTTTGATGTGAAATTGTTGCAAGAGAAAGTCTTTGAGAGACTTGATTGCCTATTCTTTATTGCTGGTGACAATAATATCGTCCACATAAATAAGTACTGCAATAAATGTGTTGCTTTCGGACTTGGTAAATAGAGAGTAATCGGCCTTTGATTGAGTGAAACCTGCCTTTTGAATAGCACAATAAAATTTGACAAACTAGTTACGAGAAGCTTGCTTTAAACCATATAATGATTTATTGAGTCGACATACCATAGTCTCCCCCTGCCGAAAAACCAGAGGGAAGGTCCATATAGACGACCTCTTCAAGATCGCCTTGCAAAAAGGCATTGTGAACATCCATCTAATGGAGGATCAAATTGCGGGAAACAGCCACCGCTAAGAGATAGCCCACAGTGGTCAATTTGGCAGTGGAAGAGAAAATCTCCAAATAATTAACTCTTTCAATTTGAGTGTAACCTTTAGCAATGAGGCGAGCCTTGTAACGTTCAATAGACCCGTTAGAATTGTATTTAATTTTGTAGACCCATTTTGCAGCCAATGGGTTTGTGAACTGCAGGTAGAGGAACAAGAGACCAAGTATTATTGCGAGCAAAGGTCTCAAGTTTAGCTTGCATAGCATTCCTCCATTTTGGGTTAAGAATTGCCTGATCATAGTTAGTGGGCTCACGAAAACCAAATTAGAAGCAAGAAAAGAATAATGGGCATGAGAAATACGGGAATAAAAGAGAGAATTAGAGAAAGGGTGCCTTATACCTTGGGTTGGACATGGCGACGGGATGGCTGATTGTGGGGAAGTAGTATGGGCAAAGTTCATTTGATAATCGGCATGCCACGCAGGACGGGCGCCAGGTCGAGTGGAATGATGAGAACCATTGGGTGGGGTGGTGGTTGTAGCGGAAGGTGGTAGATCTGGTAAAGTAATCGATTGAGTGAGTAGTGGTAGTGGGTCTAGTAGGAAAGTGTTGGTAGACTGATTAGGTGAGGAATTGGTTGGTAAAGTAATCGGTTGAGTGAGAAGTGGTATGGGTCTAGTGGGGCAGTGTTGGTAGACTGATTAGGTGAGGAATCGGTTGGTGAGTCGGTTGAGGCTGGTGGAGTAAGTGGGGCAGGTGAATTGGCGGGGTAATCGGTTGGTATATTGTGGGTAGGTGGGGTAGTAGATTCGGGTAAAGGTGTGGTGTAGGTGAGGTCGGGTGTAGGAGCTGGGGAAAAAGTAGGAGAAAACATCCCTTTATTAGGAAATATATGCTCATGACAACAGATATCCCTACTAACAAAATTTTTTTGAGAATCTAAATCTGACAATTTGTAACCCTTTTGACCTGTAGGATAGTCCAAAAAAATGCAATGCCGAGCACGAGGAGCAAAATTAGAAATAGGTTTGACAATTGTAGCAAAATATAAACTTCCAAAAATCTGAAGGTGGTCTTAAAGGGGTGGATGACCATGCAAGCGCTCAAAAGGTGTAAGGGAAGAAAGGAGTCGAGTAGGTAATCGATTGATTAAATAAATTGCAGTGGTAACACACTCATCCCAAAAACGAATGGCACATTAGATTGGAAAAGGAGAGCACGAGCAACTCGCAATATATGACCATGCTTACGTTCTACAACTCCATTTTGTTGTGGAGTGGAGATGCAAGAGATCTGAAATTTAATACCTTTAGTTATAAAAAACGATTGGAGAGAAAGAAATTCACTACCATTGTCACTCCGAAAGATTTTAATGTGTGCATTAAATTGGTTGTGACAAAGGTAAAAAATGATTTAAGTAAAGAAGAAGCATCAGACTTATGAGACATAAAAAATAACCATGTACAACGAGTAAAATCATCCACAATAGTTAAAAAAATAACGAGCACCAGAATGTGTTTGATGTCTATATGGACCCCAAATATCACAATGGATTAATTGAAAAGACATGATAGAAGAAATATAACTTGTCGGAAATGGTAATCTAATCTGTTTGGCCAAAGGACAAATATTACAAAAATTATCAAAAGAAACAGAAACGGAAGAATTGGACTTAGAGATGATACGTAGACAGGTAGGTGACGGGTGGCCAAGGGTGCCAGGTAGAATCGGGATGGGTAGTATGGCAAGCAGTTGGCGAGGTGCGATCTAGTGACATGTAATAGAGGCCGCCATTTTGCTTACCCCAGCCAATCATCTTCCTCGTAGCCAAGTCCTGTAAAACACTGAAATTCAGAAATAAGATCACACAACAGTTTAAGGATTGGTAACTTTACTTGTAGACAAAAGATTTAATCGAAAGGAAGGCATATGAAGAACATCTTTTAAAACAACATATTTGTTGAAGAGGAGTGTGCCAGTAGAGTTAATAGGTATGGCGGAGCCGTTGGGTAAATTAACACAAGGTGTGTGGAGCGGATGAGAGCGAGAAAATAAAAAAGAATAAGAAGCAATATAGTCCGTAGGCGATGAAAAAGACGAGTAACCAGAGAACTTGTTGTTCGGGTTGAAGCCTTTATGAAATTGCACAGCCGCTGCAACTGAGAAATTTTCAGCGAGCGAATTATTCCCAATCTCTCGTTGTTTCTCATCCAGTAGTTGTGAGCAAAGCTTTGTGGCCGAAGTGTTTGAGTGATGAAAATAATAACGGTTTGACGGGTCAAGTCCTTCTTTGGAGTTGATATTAGAACTAGAAATATTGCTATCTCCCATGGTTGGCTGGTATAGAAGATGGAAGATGTCAGAAAAATCAAAAATTGAATCCAGTTTTGATTCGAACTGACTGTTCAATTGATTGTTGATAAAATGATTGGATGATACGAAAGTGGTGACTTAATGGTTGTTGCAGAAAGCTAAACAGGGATTGATGGAGAAAAAATAACCACGGTGGGCAAAGAAAAAATAACTAGGTATAGAATCCTAACTTTGATACCATGTTGAATTTAAGAGAACGAAATATTGAGAGAATATTGATTTATTTCTGAATGAATTCTTTACAAAGATACAAACCCCTTTATATACAAAGAAGCTAAACTAGGAAGGACGTTAAACTAGGAAAGAATAAATATACAATATTCCTATGTTACAATCATGGATCCTTAATCAATCAATTAGGCAACTGATTAGGAAACCGAATTTTCCTATAACAAAAGTTGAGTTTCAAATGGGCTAATTTTCCTTTCACATCCCTTCGATTTGTCGGCAACCAAAGAGGAAGAGCAGATCGAGTATAGCTTCATTAGCGACAATGATTGGGATTTCATCGGTTACATTATTGTTGTTGTTGATGTTATTGTCATGGTGGACGTGCAATGCAATGGGATCAGTGGCAATGGCCAGTGATCAGTACGGTGCCGTCAAGTACAAAAACCCGAAGCAGCCGGCAGCGGTTCGAGTGGAGGATCTTCTTGGTCGGATGACTTTTTGAAGAGAAGATTGTTCAGATGGTGCAGATTGACAGGGATCACTGTCGAAATCATGAGAAACTATTCCATAGGTATACAACAAATGAAAATCCCTGCGAATTCAAATCCGGAATGCTAGCCTGTTTCCTTTTGGTTCAAGAAAGTGAAAAATATTTGCAATCTTATTTTTGGATCTTTCGCTGTGGTGTAGATTTCGAGATTGAAATCTAGAGATTTGAATATCGGCCATTGCGCAGCAGTTTTTGGCCCCCAATACCACTACACCCCAGTATACCGGTGCTACAAATATTCACATCTGTATCGCCGGATTCTCAATAACGCAACGCTTTACACATCTGAATTTTTGCGTGCTTCACCATGGATGGGCCGATACTGCGCCGCTGCAGCCTGTTCAAGTGCTTTGGCACCAAAACTAATTTGAAAAATGTCACCACGACTGCTACAATCGATTCCCGCTATTATCATCCGATAGTCCTACTACAAATATAATCATTCACTCCCTCTATTTAAAACCGTGGTAGAATGCAATTGGCTTGTGTAAACTGTATTCCGTAATCCACTCACTATCATTTCGGTAGTATCGGTACTCACTGGTGAAAGATCATATCCCTCGCCCGTTTAGTTTGGGCAATCAAACATACACGTCCGGTGTCCCCATACAATTACTTGGTAACTTATTGTAGGTTATGGTAACTAATTCAATAATTTGATGCATCACCTATCCAGGGATATGGGAATGCTGCCAAGCAGTCTCTGCCGAGCGACCCGCTTGGCAGTGTCCCTGGATCCATCCGGTCCAGACCCAGCAATTCCAAAGGCCAAACAACGCTACTATCCAAGGCTGAAATCCATGTGAATTTTATTTTGGGCTGTTGTTGTGCAGGCAGTGTACTGAGTGGAGGGGGAAGTACACCTCTTCTAAATGCTAGTGCAGAGGATTGGGTTAATATGGTTAATGGGTTTCAGAAGGGATCGTTAGCCAGCCGTTTGGGGATTCCAATGATATGTGGGCCGGATCGATGCTGTTCATGGACACAATTCTGTCTACAATGCTACGACATTTCCTCATATCATTGGACTTGGAGCCACCAGGCAAGTAGAAAACTATGGTTTCTATTCTTGAATGCTTTCCTTATTGCAGGTTTTTGAATTTCACTATGCCCTATTCTGAGTAAGTTATGCTTTTGAAAAAAATCTCCTCTGCTTCCAGCCTTCCATGCTCCTCAATGTTCTAGGATATCCGTGCCCAACTCAATATTGTTTGGTGGAAGTTGACAAAATTCATTCCTTCCTAAGTTTGTTGTTACTTTTGTGTCTGTTGGGTTTGTGAAACCTGATTCAGTCTTGTTTTGCCACTTCGCTCACTATGTCAGGGTTGGGATAGGGCTAGGCTAGCCCCAATTGCCCAATTGGGGAACCACCTAAAATCTCTATGTTGGGCTTTTCTGTTTCCGTCATTGAACTTGATTTATTATTCATGCAATTGTACGTATGTTTGAACGATTCCACAACAAATTCAAGTACCAGTGTCAGTTTAATCGAGAGTTGTTATAATTATCCACTACATTCTTGCAAAATATTGGATAACTCAAATAAAAGCAATGGTATGGATACAACTTTAAAACACAACTCTGGACAGAACTGTGTCCAGAGCCGTCGGATGCACATGGGTCTACACCCAATAGCTCCAGACACAGTTGTATTCCTACACTTTCTGTACAAAAATAGACTGATTAAATTTTTTATTGATTCATAGCTTCTACTGCTTGTGTATTGGTCTTTAGATTGTTGTAACGGTCGGTCATGAGTAGACTTTTATCGAAATACTACATTGCAGTCTTCTAAAATACATAACTGCACCAGGGCTACTTGAAGTCACTCCGGCATCTATCTGATTTCTCCTATGACTCTGCCCTGAAAAGGAATGAGGCCGGGACAGGGGACAGTAGATCCACCTCTGACCTTCCCATTGCCATCCCTATTCGTAATTCGCTACGTACAAGTGGTTATATAGCCTTATGATCTTGTTCGTAATTGAAGTATCTTTTTTCGTTCTTCTCATTTACCCAATAATCTTGCCAATCAAAAATAAAAAATAAAAAATATCCAAGAATCCCATATCATAGAATGAAACACTTTACGTCTTTCAAAAAAAAATAAAAAAAACACTTTATATAAAAATTCTCCATATAATCCAACGTGGTTTATTGGCCTTTTCTTTTTTCTTACCTCGCTTATTTGTATGGCAGGAACAAGGTTGCAGCTTGTGCAAAGCATTTTGTGGGAGATGGTGGGACAACCAAGGGTATTAATGAAAACAACACGGTGATCGACAGAAAGTATTTGCTAAGCATTCACTTGCCTGCCTATATTGACTCGATCTCTAAAGGTGTATCAACGATCATGGTTTCCTACTCTGGCTGGAATGGCTGAAAGATGCATGCCAACCACGATCTAACTACTGGATATCTCAAGGGCACACTCAAGTTTCAGGTAAAATAACATAATGCCATGGTGTTCGGCTTGGTTTATTTACCCTTTGTGCAGTTATGTGAGTAATTCCGTAGAGCAGATATGCTGCTTAGACTGTGTGGGGGCTGATTTCTCCTTTTCCTTCTTGATCCTTCTTCTCTGAGTTGGTCCTCTTGTACCTGCAGAACCGGAAGGGGGTGTACTTCTGAGAAGAACCTCTGATGGTTTTGTCAGTAAGTGGAGATGACTGTAAGAAATTTAGCCTGAACAATATATTAGGAGAGATTGGAAGAAGAAGGCAGTTGAATTAAGTAATCTAAGTCCATTTCTAGGAGGGGCTCTCCTCTATTTATAGGCAAAAATGTTGAGTGCTGAACAAGCTGGCTTTGCTTTCCACGCGTCGAGCCACGTTTTGATGACGTCATGTAGCAAAGTCATTTAATGAGCGCCGTTTCTCAGAATTTGCAGAGTCGCATGGGTCGATGTCAGAAATGTCACATCATGCAGAAATGTCACTTCGGTTATAAGAGAAGATAACCCACATATCAACGGAAGCTTCTAGAAAGTTCCACCAGGACGGTATCCGAACAAATGTTCTTCCGAATAACAAATATCAAAGTGCTAACGAACCCCTTCCGTACGTTCACAATGACATCCGAACAAAACAATCTATCCGAACGAGATTAAGTTCCACTACAAGAAAAAGTACATTTAATGACAAAAAAGTGGCTACAAAATTTAATTTCGTCGTTAAATGAGTATATTTGGGAACGAAAAAATAAATTCGTCACTGCTTTGACAACTTTCGCGACGAAATTATTTCATCACCAATTATTACTATTTAGTGACGAAAAATATATTTTCGTCACCAAAGGTACCTATTTGGCGACGAAATAAAATTTTCGTCGCCAAAAGAGTAAAAAAGGAGACAAAATTATTTTTTGTCGCCAAAGATAACTATTCGGTGACGAAAAAAATATTTCATCGCCTAATGGACCAATTTGGTAACGAAAAATATTTTCGTCTTCTTTTTTCCGTTTTTAGCGACGAAAAATTTATTTTGTAGCCAAATGGATACTTTGGGTGACGAAATTTATGAATTACTCTTTGTCACCAAATATATTTTGGGCATAACTCTTTACTCAAAACTCCGATTAAGATAATTTAAATTGGGTTTGAACAATAACATAAAGAGCTACGATTTTCATGTTTATCAAAATTGCTAATTTTAATGTTTAATGATTCAAAATGCCGCTCAAAATATATTTTAATGTTAAATGTATGTGTTATATATTAGATATTTCAAAAATATGTTGAAAAGTGTGTGTAGTGTAGTTGGTTAAAGCTTACGCACAAAACCTAGAAGACTTGGGTTCGAAACCCAGTAGGAGCAAGAAAGTGAGATTTTTTTTACATATGAGAATGTCTTTTGCAACAAAAAATTTCATCACCGATTTATTATATTGGGGACAAAAAATTTCGTCACCGATGGGTCAATTTTGACGAGCCAAAGGGAATAATTTGTGACGAAATTTTTGGTCATCAAAAAGCACAATAGGTAACGAAGAAAATTTTGTCACCAAGTCATTTTTCCGTGACGAAATTTTTCGTTGCCAAAATTCACTATAGGTGACGAAAAATAGATTTCGTCACCAGGTAGGAATTCTCGACAACCTTTAATCGACAATTTTTTTTTTCGTCACCTATATTATTTGTGACGAAAAACATTTAATTTATGACGATTTTTATTTGTCACCCAATGCAATTTTTGTTGTAGTGTTCGCTTACGCTCAAAAAGTCCTTCGATGTTCAGTGACGCATTCACGACCCCGTCTGTCCTTCGGGGAATAACCCCTAGAACAGGTCAAACTCCATCTTAATCCACAGATGAACTGAGACAACTAAACGATGAGTTTGAGGAAGAGCGATCCTTTTGGACCCTCTGAACCTTTGGATATTTCGGCCCACTACAGACTGTTAAAACTGAACTTGTCCATTTCTATGGATTCTTGTGTTAACAGACCCGTAGACATGTAACTCTGATGGTGAATAAAAAAAATATCATATTCTAATAGTGACATGATAACAAACAGAGCTGCCTCAATCGAAACCAATGACTCTTGCTGTATGAAAGCAATACAAAAGGAAAGAGTGTGATAGAAAATGCATGTGTAAGAGAGATTCCCCAAATAAAGGGGTGGACAATGTTTTTGGCAAAAAGAAAAGAGAAAGCTACAAGACAGAGAAAAGAGACATGAAGAGAGATTTAGGAATCCCGTTAAGGACCTAGTGGGGCATTGCATATATAGGCAAAAGACTTGGTGGACTCTATAATTGAAAAGCAGGACTATTCCCCAAATAAAGGGGTGGACAATGTTTTTGGCAAAAAAAAAAGAGAAAGCTACAAGACAGAGAAAAGAGACATGAAGAGAGATTTAGGAATCGCGTTAAGGACCTAGTGGGGCATTGCATATATAGGCAAAGGACTTGGTGGACTCTATAATTGAAAAGCAGGACTGGCCCAACATTTATTTTCTTGCCCATTTTGGGGAAATTTCAGGCTGGTCCTATTTTTTTGTTTGGGTTCCATGTAGACCCCCTTTTGTAAGTATTATTCGATCTAGACCCTTTTTAAAAGTACTTTGACAATTTTGCCCTTTTGCACAATTTTTATTTTGCCTTTTCGCAGAATTCTTGGGGGTGTGAATTTTGAAAGCTAGTGTAAATTCTTGGGGGTGTGTGAATTTTTCGGGATGTGAATTCTTGGAGGTGAATTCTTAGAGGGATGAATTCTTGGTGTGAATTCTTGGTGTGAATTTTGAAAGTGTAAATTCATAGGGGTGTGAATTATTAGAGAGCTGAATTCTTGGTGTGAATTGACACCCTAAATATAGACCACTTTCAAGAATTCACACCCTAAGAATTCAAGAATTCACACCTAAAACAAAACAAAAGCATGGGTGTGAAATTGAACACCTTCGACAAATTTCAACCAAATTCAAAGATTTCACACAGTTTTATTTTTGTTGTTTTGTGTCGTTTTATATGAACTTTTTCTACTTCGTTCTATACTATTATACGTTTATGATTCCTCTCGTTGATCTCATCGAGACAAATGTTTAATCTGAATAATTAGGACAAAAAACTGAACATAAAATTACGCAACGTAAATAATACCAAAAAAATACCAGAGCAATAATTTAGGAAAAATAGGGAGCTGAGAACAACACAGCATTTTTATTTGTCCTTAGCAGAGCAACAAAACATAGCTTCTTTTATTAATTTCAATCAACGACAGAAACATTGGCTCGACCAATTGCAAATTCAATAACAATAATGATGCCAATATTAATTAAGATAAAAGGCTTGTGGAGGAGTAATAATTCAGTAATCCCGGAAGATAGCCACGTAGTGCCACTTGGTTGTATTCCAGGAGCACGAACTAATTAGACCTCGAGGAGACAGAGAGGTAGCCTCCATTATTCAGAACTAAAATGACCTAAAGTTTTCCAAACCCACAAATAGATTTATGGTGGATTTAGCTAAATATTGCCTTTGCGTTTTAGAAGGGCAAAATGGTAAACATCTTGTCTGACCACCTTGTCGTAGAGCAGTCGATTCTTTTGCAGATTTTGCCCAAAGAGATGAAAGAGTTGGTCCATGTTTTCGCTTCCGAAATGATCCTGCATGGGGTTCTCCAAGATAGCTGTTACGTCTGGACAAGTCCTTTCGATATCCAAGGACCTCGGATCGTTGTTGGAGGGGTGACTCAAAGAACCAATTTTCTCGATGGTAAAACACTTGTTGATTTCGACGACCATCTTCACCTCCTCAATGCTTGGCAAATTTTGAGGCAAGCTGAACGAGTCCACTTTTTCTTCAGTTATGTTTCCCTATATATCAAATAACACCGAGCTAAATATACTTGCCCAAAAAAAAAAACAAAACAAAAGAACGAGCTAGATATTTACTCTCCCCACAGGGACGATGCTGAGACAAAAATGCAAACATCAAACACAAACTAGTTTGCATTTTGTCTCAATTCCGTCCCTCTAGGAGCGAGATGTTGATTTTGCCCATGAGTTCTATTGGTTCTAATAACACCATCAGCAAAAGGAACTGAAGTGATCATGAGATGTAATATAAACTATAGGGTCACAAATGGCACGATAAATACTAGAGAGACGAAATTTAGATTTCACAAACTTTACCCATATTCTTACCATCTTCACCATGTCAGCTAAGCTATTTCCCAAGCGTTCGCAATTTAGGCCACCACCAATATGAGATGGAAAGACCTTAGAGTTGGGAACACCAGGGATTTGAACCACCACCAACCCTCCCTCAACAAGCTCTTGAGCCCTAGCTTTTAGAAAGGCATCCGTGTCTGCCTTAAAATCCTTCTTCTTCTTTTCTCGTGGAAAGAGGAGGATTTTATTGATTCTAGTCCGAGGATCCAATATCACAACGGACAAGACTCGTAAGCCTTTAATTGCGTGCTTAATATAGGGATTGATATTCACACTTTCTTTTTTGTTATTTACACTCACTTTTTTTGTTATTTTGTTTTTTGGAGAGAAAATAGAAGGCAATTCAAGCTCCAATCAATGAAGTTGTAGAGAGAGAAAGGAAGAAAGCCAAAAAGTGGGTTTACCTCTTAGGCACAACCGAAATCCAAATTGATCACACTAATCACCTCCTACAACCCAAAAGCATCACCAAACAAGCCTCAATTCAATCCTAAGATTCCCCAATCATCAAACCCGAAGTCATCTTTCCAAGTTCCCAAAGTTTTGATTTCAATCCAATTCAGAAAATTCAAGGTTTTATAATCATATCCATCTATTCTCTAAGTATATGCAATTGTTTTTAGTCCTAATTATGGCTCTCATATGATCCCATGCATCAAATCTAGAGCTGGGCAACAGACACGAGACACGAGACACGACAACACGACACGAACCGGACACGAAGTTAGCGGGTTAGGGTTGAACATTTCTGACACAAAACACGAAAATGACACAACTCGAGAACACGAATTCTAAATGGGTCGGGTTAGGGTTGAACACGTGACACACGAAATTGACACGACTAACACGGTTACGAATCTGTGTCACCCATTTTCACGAACATATATACATAATATATGGTATATCTGCAATTCTATATAGAGTTAGGCAACAGACACGATAACACGACACGAACCAGACACGAAGTTAACGGGTTAGGGTTGAGCATTTCTGACACGAAACACGAAAATGACACGACTCGAGAAACACGAATTCTAAATGGGTCGGGTTAGGGTTGGATGATTTGTGACACGAACCCGACTGACACGACACGAACACGACCCGACACGACCTATTACCCAGGTCTAATCAAATCCGTGGAGAAACAAAAATATTTGCAAAACTGGGTTCAACCTTGCTGCCACAATGTTAGGGCCACCAAGACCAGAGAAAAGATGGCGGTGGCGTGCATTCCGCGAGGTTGAACATTGCATTCCCATGTTCTAACCTTGTGGTTTGAGCCGTTCCGAAGTTGATTTTTGACCTTCAGAACGATGTTTTTGAACCCCAAATGCTTTCAATTAGGTTTTTAGACCATCGATAATACTAACCTAATCACTTTAAAGTAAAATTTTCAATTAATTAACTAATTTCTTTTTAAAATGAACTTTAATTTTAGTTTAAACTTACAATTAGCAATATTACAAGCGAAATTAATTAACCATTTTTCTTTTTCTTATTTAATTGGAAATTTCTTTTTCCTAAATTAAACTTAAAAACCATAAATTCTAAAATTAAACCAATTAGTAATAGTTTAACTTGAGAACTTCATGAAACTTCATGACTAATTTTTTTATTACGTCCTCATTCTGCAGACCGAGCAAACATTATGGAACGGAATGAGTACCAATTAAATATCTGGACGCTTTCATTCTCATCCAAGGTCGAGATCAACGCACAAAGTTTTGTGCCAAACTTGGCGCACATGATTGTTTGACTCCCAAATATTTGATCCCTCATCCAGGAGAAAGACTTTGTCTTCATCGTGGGAAGCTAACATCTGACATAGATTTATTACTTCTACAAAGGAGTACCTACCATAAGGACAGTGAGGACAGCAATAGCAATAGCAAGCTCAATTAGGGTGGCGTTGGCGGATCAAAAAAAAAAAAAATAGGGTGGGGTTGGGCTAACTTTCCATGTTTGTCGTTTTGGTTAATTTTTTTTACAAATTTTTACAAGATTAAGATCAAACTTTTACGTCATATTTTTCACTTTCCACGAGAAGAATAAAAAAGAATATAAAAAATAGACCGAAGTTGAAAAAAAACCAATCATATAAATGAGAAAAATTAATAGTACATATTTTTCTCATCCAAGACTGAGATCAACAATGTCCTTGTGCCAGACTTGGCTCACGTGATTGTCGGCTGCCAAATATTTGGACGCTTACATTCTCGTCCCGGGCTGAGATATAACACACTTCTTCGATCTTTGATACTTCGGAATATTATAAAACTAAACGAACAAAGGGTTTTGCAACAAGTGTGCGAGCGTAAGTTTTACATTACAGACCGAATAAATGAGAGCACTACCTGTTAGAACATGTGTGAACGTTGAAGTCTCACATCAGATAAACAGAAAAAGAGTTGGACCTTAATATACAATTGGATGGCTCATCAATTACGAGACTTACCCTTTTAAGTGAATATGGGTTATTCAATGTTTATTGGGCCCAAGTATTGTGATAGACTCTTTGCCGTTACTCCCATACAAATTGGGCCTTGAACTCACAGTGGCAAAATTGGGCCTTGAGCACGCAATGGCGGGTCGATGTTTCGGACAAACTCCCAACAAATGGTATCAGAGCCGATCGTTGATGATCAGTGGGAAGATTCTCAGCGCACCATTGAATGGGTTTGCACAGAAGACACTTATGGAGCGGTATAAAATCCAAAGGTGACAACCGATGAAGCAAGGTGGTTCGATGTTGGAGGGCTGTATTGGATGGCTCATTGTCGGTGGAGTTGACTCATCGGGGAGCATGGTGCTATTGAATCAATGAGCACATTGGCTCTCAATGAAGTTCTCGTCGAGGAGCATAGTGCCGGTGACTAGTCATATTGGCTTCCGATTGAGATGACTCTGAATCGATGAAATGGGTGCAGAGTAAGTCCAATTCGGGAGATAAGGTTGAGAGTTGCAGATTAAGTGGGAGCTTGGATGCAGAGAGAGCTTAAGGCTCAATGTTAGGTTCACATATGACGGGGAGATTTGTTAGAACATGTGTAAACGTTGAAGTCCCACATCGGATAAACAGAAAAAGATCGTTGGACCTTAATATACAATTAGATGGCTCACTACTTATAAGGCTTAGTTTTTTAAGTGGACATGGGTCATTCAATTAATGTACATTGGGCCCAAGTAATGTGGTGGACTCTTTGCCGTTATTCCCGTACAAATTGGGCCTTGAGCACGTAGTGGCGGGTCGATGCATCGGACCAACACCCAACACTACCTATATCAAGAAATTGCCTTATATTAAGGCAATCCTGAATCATGATCTCCCTAATTGAGAGTGATTTGTCCACAGAAACCACTAAGTCTTCATTTTGCTCAACTCCTATGTCCTAATTAACCTTGCCAGATGGTCAACACATTGGTTTGCCTTTCGGTAGATATGGGTTTGCATGGTTTCTGTCCGGCTCGGGATAGCATACGCATCTTGATCATAGAGCACTGAGGATGGTTCATCGAGTTTCCTTAATTGATTAGACTCACGACGGTGAGAATCCGATTCAATACCGGTGTTGGACATGCTTTTCTCCAGAATGATTGTTAATCTTGTGTATATTCCCCAAATTTCAGCTTCAAAGCTAGACTCGCCCACAGACTTTCCATAATATCCCAGTATCCATTCTCCATTTGAATCTCTAAAAATTCCTCCAAATCCTGCATTCCAATTAGATTAATTTGTACCAATATCCATCCGTATTGAGTTTGATTTTTCCTGCACAAGATGGTACCAAGTGAATTGGTGTGGGCCGTGAGACGCCGTTAGTAAGAGGAGATTTCAAAGCCTGCACAATCTCATTAGCATAGGCAATTATTGCCTTTGAACTAACCGATACCATAGGACCAGACGACCAGTATTGTCAAAAAAAAAATTTGTTACGGTCTTCCAAATTTGCCAATTAAGGGGTGACACAAAACAATGTTCCAAGGCAATTCTTCCCCACTAATTAAACACATTCGTTTTGGATTTTAGATGAAATGAAATCCAACCAGCTATGGGGCTTTCAACTCTTACTCTCCGCAGACGGTTTTTATGAGTGTATCCCCAAAACTCTTTTGACTTTATCACATCGTCTAAGTCTTTCGAGCTCTTGTTAAAACGGGGTAAATTAGTAGGCAGTTTGTTTAGCCGAATCAACAACAGAAATGTCTTGAACTTTGACGGAATTTTTATTTTCCAGAATCAACCCCAGCCTTCCAAATCTGTTTCCTTTTTGTTGATCAAGTCATACACAGAAGCTGTGGAGAACATACCAGAAGAAGATCCCATCCAACAGGGATGATCAGGAGATTGAGAAAACATGGGAAGATTAATACCATAGATAATAGAAGTAACTCCATCATAAAAAATGTGAGTTATAGTATCCAAATTCCATCTCTCATTCTCAATATTTTGAGAAACTCTTTGGTTAGAATTCCCATGGTTTCCAGGGAAAATCTGAGCCAAGGGTTTGCTATCGCACCACCAATCTTTCTTATATCGGTCGATTTCCCATCCCTTAATTAATAGTCCATTTAATACCAGCATCAAGAATTGGTTTTGTTCTAACAGTACTTCTCCAACTGTCAGAAGCAGGTCTGTTACTGGGCCAGGAGATTTTCCATCGATCCAAGCTTGGATAGGAGAGCAAGGTTTTGAACATTAGCTTAATTTCTTGAGACCCAGACCACCATTATCCTTCGTTTTGCAAACCCGATTCCAATTGACAAGGTGTATTTTTCCTTTTTCTTTTTTTCAGGGTACGTATCACCCCCACAAAAAGTTTCTATTTAAACGATCGAGTTGATTACAAATGCTCATGGAGAGACGCGTAGTTTGCATAGAGTAGCTGGGGATGGTGGATGAAACAGATTGAACAAGGGTGGCTCTCGCCGCAGGCAATAGGCATAAGTGTATTAGACTTCCAACTCGGCGGTTTTTATCGCACTTTCTCAACAAATATCTTTAAAATGTTGTTTACCCGCTCTATTATGCAAGAGGGGAACAATTAACCAAGTATGCATCTGTCGATCTGGTGCTAAAAGAAGGCAATCGCTGGTCCACCACATAATATATGTACCGGACCACATATCTAGACGTGGATGATTTTGCCACCTCACAATATGTAAATGGAAGTGAAAAATTAACAAACAGTATTGATTAGAGAAAACACGCATTTTCTCAGCTCTTAAACAAAAGTGTATCCAGAATTTAGCCCATCATTATCGCAGAAATTAGCCTATCATACTCATTCATGTACATATGAGTTTTGTGGGGTTCACCTCGGGCCTCACAAAGATAATTCGAACCGCTCGTTATTTTTAAAATATTTTTTATGAAGTCCTGTAAAAAATTAGCTCAATCAGATATCGGTAATGATTTTTTTTGAATTTGTGGGAGCGAAACTACTTAACTGCTTAGTTTCACCCCTACAAATTCAAAAAAAACCCTTACCGATATCGGGTTAAGCTGATTTTTTATTAGGCTCCATAGAAAAATATTTTTAAAATAATGGACGGTTCGGATCATCTTTATGTAATCCAATGTGGGCTCCACGAAATTCATATGTACTCATAGCAGCACTCCTTGATTTATGACTTGTTTGGGTGGTATTTTGAAAAAAAAAATTCCAACTCAAAAAACAGTCATTACCCGTACTTCCAATCATGACTCTCATTTCTCTCTCCACTCTCTAATTATTATTCTCATTTCTCTTCACTTATTACTCATGTCTTCAATTATTATCATAATCCTCTCTCTAGTCATTACCGAAAAACCAAACTCAAAATTTTTTTAAAACACCATGCAATTGTGTTTGAATTTCAAACTTTGAAAGGTATTATTGCTTCGTACGTGCATGCATTTTCCATAATGTTACATGTACGATTTAGTGCCTATTTCGAAGCCCCATTTTCAGCTTTTCCATTTCTACTTTTTGGGTTTTGGGTGTTCGGCAACCCAAAGCCTCATTCTGAGAAAATGACTTCTCAGATTTTGTATTTAGAGGCAGAAATGCAAAATGAGGGTAAGAGGAGTTTTTCAACTTCTCATTTTCCAATTAAACTTGGGTGCAAGGAAATTAAAGACATTACTGCCAATGCCTTTTTCAAAAAATTACTACGATACATTCTTAACATTGTACTAGCAGTTTACCATAGATGGCCCGACCCTCATCTAACCTTTGTTTGCAATTTTAATCATTTTCGTTGCACAGAATAAAAATTTGTCTCAACCCAAGTACCAAACAGTGGAAAAGATGTCTACATAATGTAGAATTAGGCCCAAAATGTTAATAGATTAATGGCCCAAAATGTTATTTTGGGGCTTGATTGAATTGGGCCTTTGGTAGAATTTAAAGTGGCCACAATTAGGCCGAATTGAGTTTGGAATGGCTGAAAAGAGTTTGAAAATTAATTAGGTTGCATTAATATTTGGAGCATGGGCTAATTAGTTAGAGCCCAAATTGATTTTCATATTTGGGCCCATTTTCAGGCCTTGGCCTTGGCCCAACCTATCAAAGCTTGGACTAGTTTTTCAGGGTTATTTAGCCCAATAAAGCCAAGATTCAATTTTCAAATTTAGGCCTAGTTTTTCAGGTTTATTCAGGCCTGAAACTGACCAAGTCAAGAAGGCCATAAACTACCTAGTCATGCTTGGGAAGCAAGCTGCTCACAAGCAGCTCGAAGGCCTAAAAGGTTCTCATTAGCAGGTCTAAGCAAACTGCTCACAAGCAACTCAAGGCCTGGATTGCCATCATCCTTCAACATGATCAAGTAAGGCTTGGGATAGATAGTAGCCATCCATAGGAAATGTCAAGCAACTCAAGGCCTTTGCCCTGAAGACACTTGTAGCCATATATATACAGGCCTACAGAAGATTCTTAGTCATGCTTACATGAGCAACTCGAGGCCCACAACCGTTATCCTTCAAGATGAAGTAAGGTCTAGAACATGCATGTGGCATTCATGTAGCCACTTGTCCATACCTCCACAAGCAGCTCAAGCGGCCTAGGGATTTTGCACAACCGAAATTCCTTTTGCTTTTGGCAGGCCTTTATGCAGGGAAGAGAATTTTTTCAGGCCTTTCAGCCACTTTCTTGGAATGGAGAGCAAAGCTTGGACAGGGGGCAATCACTCATTGGAGGAGGTAGAAGTAGCTCAAGCCTAGGCCTTTACCAGGAGAACACTTGGCAGCCATGCATAAGGGCAGGAAGGAGCAGCTCAAGACCTGTAACTTTCTGCCTATAAATACCAGAATTGAAGGCTTTGGCAAAGGTCCCAGCACCATCAAGCCCATCGCTTACCAAATTTATCTTTCATTTACTTTCTAACAAAGTATTTTACTTTCCCGTTCAACCTAGCCCAGCCTAAATCTTGTCTTTCATTTCCTTGTACCCAAACTTTGTTAAGCCGTTTAATAAAGTTTTGTTTATCTTTATCTTTCAGTCATTTTTTTTTCTTTTTCCCATTTTCTAACAACAGTTAAGAAATTCTATGTCCTTATCTCGACAAGGCAAACCACGAACTACATACGGCCTCAACCCTTAAGTCGTACACAATCCGCTCAATACGAAGTCAGATTTGAGGCATCTAGGCCTTGGTACGAATTTAGACTGCAATTCAATCTTAGCACGCCCGCAACTCTAGCCAATTTGGTTTCGCTCTTTTTCAAGGAAAACAACTAACAAACAAATCAAATTTGAAGTCCTTTTGAAAGTTCAATTCTTGTAAGGCGTGATAATTAATTAATTAAAATGTAAGGCCTTACTTATTGTCATGCTTTCAATATATTTTACTAGCGACCGGTGAAAGTTGTACCTGTGAGCCAGAAAATTGTAGGCCTTACTTATTATCGTGTTTTCAACTATATATATATGGTTCAGGAGTTTAATGACATTATCACTGTAACAATTGTAAATGGAAGCAGTGGTGGAGCCAGAATTTGAACACGGGATGGTACCGTTCAATAGAAATCCAATTCCATGTTACGAAAAAATAAGAAGAAAAAAAATTAAATGTAAGGTCATGCGATCAGATTATTTCGAGAGGGGCTTTTTCTAAAAGAAGTAAAGGCTTACTGCAAGAATTTACGATATTAATTTTTCTTGATCTAGACCTACCATTCACTAAAGTGCATTTTTTACCGTGTTTGTACAAAGTATTAGCTTCTCTTTTTTTTTGGGCATAATTGTAAATACCTAATCGAACCACATTAGTCTATAAAAAAAATTATGTGTTCAAACGGGTCACATTAAAATTTGATGTCCAAATGGATCATGTTTCTTTCCAATTATTGGAAAAAATTACTCCAAAAACAAATCTTGTGTGAACTAATGCAAAGATTTAGAGGAAGAGAGAGAGAGAGTGAGTGTTTGGAAAAAAGGAAAGACAAAATGGTGTTAGGGGATTTGAACCCTGGCCGGGCGCCTTACAATGAACGGCTTTACCAACTCTACCAAACTCCAAAGCATCCTTTAGGGCAAAATTCTTCGAAGACTTATATTTAACCTTAGATGTGTAATTTTTTATTTTTGGAATTTATGAAGCAGGACTGGCACGTGCCACCCCGCCCCCATGCTACCTCCGCCCCTGATTGGAGGAAGAGGAGGATTTTATTGATTCTGGTCCGAGGATCCAATATCACAAAGGACAAGATTGGTAAGCCTTCAAGGGACCAGAACACCCCCCGGAAGTTCCAATCGTGTGCTTAATAGGGATTGATATTCACACTCTTTTTTTGCTATCCACACTCAATTATTTATTTTTTTGGAGAGAAAATAGAATGCAATTCGAGCTCCAATCAATGGAGTTCTAGAAAGAGATTAGACAAAGTTGATCAAATATAATTACTCCCTCCGTCCAGATTTAATAGTTCATCGTACAATTCTAACCGGATAAAAAATGAGTTATATCTTTAAATTAGTTTTGAATTTTATATTAAATATGGATCTTGTTTGAAAAATCTTAATTAGTTCTATAAGATAATATTTTCAAAATTACATAAAATATGCATTATAAATTACAAGATATAATTGATTGAAAAGTAACACAAACTCCAAAAAAAAAAAGTAAATTAAATCCGGACAGAAAAAGTATTAAAATCACTTCGAGAGGCGTTTGGAGGGGGAGATTAGACGAAGTTGATGTGAAAATGAATGCTTTTGTTTTGATAAACAGACATCATCAGCTATCATTGTTTTGCTTTCGTTTCGATAAGGCTTTCCCATTAATTGGCCTCCCAAATAAAATAAAGTAAAACTAGAAATCCGATTACGCTCTTCTGAATTGTTGGAGTCAAAGAGATTATCAAATTAAGCATGGCATAAATAAACAAGCTAAATAAGTTTGATAATAATCGTATACAACCAGAAAATAATAAATATAATGCGATAGTTGCAATAAGCAAAAGTAAGGAATTAATTGAATCGAAAAATAAAAACTTATAACCAAAAACCCAAAAAAAGCGCATGAAAGATAGAAAAGTTTGGAAAAACCTTCTTCTTTTTTTCTTAGTCTCGTTTTATATGAATTTTTTTCTACTTCATTCCATATTATTATACGTTTCTGATTCCTCTCGTCGAGAAAAATGTTCAATCCTAATAATTAGGAGAAAAAGCTGACATTAAATTACGAAACATAAACAATATAAAAAAAATACCAGAGCAATAATTTCAAAAGAATGGGGAGCTGAGAACAACACAACATTTTTTTTTTCCTTAGTAAAGCAACAAAACATAGCTTCTTTTATTATTTCAACGAACGACAGAAACATAGGCTCGACCCTATTGCAAACTCAATAATGATAATGATACTAATATTAATTAAGACAAAAGGTTGTGGGAATGAAACCTGGAGCACTCCAAAACATCCTAGCACCACACATTTATGTGATGTCCATACACTTAGTCGTTGACTCTACAAGAATGTGTGGTATTGGAATGACCCGGAGTTCCACTTGGCTGTATTCCAAGAGCACTAACTAATTAGACCTTGAGGAGACAGAGAGGTAGCCTCCATTATTCAGAACTAATAGATTTATGGTGGATTTAGCTAAATATTGCCTTTGCGTTTTAGAAGGGCAAAATGGTAAACATCTTGTCGGACTACCTTGTCGTAGAGTAGTCGATTCTTTCGCAGATTTTGCCCAAAGAGATGAAAGAGTTGGTCCATGTTTTCACTTCCGAAATGATCCTGCATGAGGTTCTCCTTGTAGCTCTTACATCTGCACAAGTACTTTCGATATCCAAGGGCCTCGAGTCGTAGTTGGAGGGGTGACTCAAAGAACAAATTTTCTCAATGGTAAAACACTTGTTCATTTCGACGACCATCTTCACCTCCTCAATGCTTGGCAAATACAGAGGCAAGTTGAACGAGTCCAATTTTTCTTCAGTTATGTTTCCCTGTATAACAAATAACTCCGAACTAAATATACTTGCCCAAAAAAAAAAAAAAAACAAGCTAGATATATATTACGTAATAACGTGACTTCAATTGTGTCTGTACTGTGTACTTAGTAAAAAATATTGAATGGAAATAAGTTTCAACTTACAAGTTTACAAGAATGCAGCCTTAGATACGGCTTGTTTATTTGCCCGGATTGGAGTATAAGATAGGACTATAGCTCAGTAACATTAATGTAATTCAAATCATTGGTTTTTTTTTTTTGCTCGGCAAACGAAACTTTTATAACACTCGAAGGGATACATCGAGCGGTTCGAACACAGTAAGATTACAATTCAAATCATTGGTTCCATTGTATTTTTTTTATGTACTGAGGGGAGCTTAGGAACTTTTGTTCTTTTGACCATGCACGTTAAATATTCTCGGGGTAAATTTCAAACATGGTCTCTATAGTTTGTCAATTTCAACCCACTAGTTTATTTTTTGCCTAAATTACGTCCTCTTGCTGTAGGTATTATTGGAGTACCGACGGAACTCATAGGAAAAATTAATAGCTTCCCCCGTAGGGATGAAGCTGAGACATACACAAACTAGTTTACATTTTGTCTCAATTCCGTCCCTCTAGGAGGGAGATGTTGATTTTACCCATGAGTCGTTCCATTCTTTGCATGCTATAATATGGGAATCCTACCATAGCGTTGGATGCCAGCTACAATTGACGGCAAACATTAGAAAAAAAAAAACATTTTTTAGCATTTCCTGAATGCTACAATGCACTCTTTTGTTACATTACATTGTTGCATAATGTATCAATATAAATTTAAATAAAAACTAACATTTAATACCTAAAACCTATCCGTGTATCATTGAACTTTTAAGCCAATATCATAAAACCGAGAAATTAACAATTCGTCTAACATAAATGTCAAAAACTTGATATAACAAAGTCAAGATACAAATGTTGATATCTAAAAAAAAGATATCCAAAGAAAGAAAATAATTCACTACATATGCTAGTTTAAAAAAACCTATATAGATGTCGACTGATAAACAATTTACGCGACGCTACTGTGCAACCCAATCAAAATTTGTCCTCTACAATCAGCATCGCTTCTCTCATTCATTTTGTATACTGCAAAAATAAGAATCTTAATCTGTACAACTAAAAAAGACAGACATCAATAAGATAAGACTACATTTAAAAAAAAATAAGATAAGACGAAAGGACTAAGTGTTTAGGTTTGTTTTTTCCCTAAGTACACATGAGCAGGGCCAAGAACAATCTCAGAAGCAGCCATACCATGACCAATTGATGTGTAGAAGCTGTGGCAAGACCAGCAAAAAACAAAAGGTAGGGGCACCTTGACCAATAGGATTAGCAGCCCAATAGGATTAGCAACAGTAACGACACACCAAAAAACCACAGCAAATAACTCAGTAGAACCAATAGAGATCCCATATAAGCAACACCATGATGAAGAAGTGTGCAAGTGAGTGACCAAACCAAAAGAGCCACATCAAATAAATAGAAACGGCAAAAACACAAAAGAAAAAAAGAAAAAAGACACCACCAAAAGTCACAAACCCAAAAAAACAAAGCAAACAAAGACCAAAGCTTCAGGAGTCAAACATTGCTGAACCATCAGCTAGCTCGATAGCCACACCACTGTCACCGCATATCTTTTTCCAGTAGTGAAAGGTCATATTTACCAGGACATACAGATACCCAAAACTGATTAAGTTCTTTGGTAATAATTGATTCAAAAGCTTTTAGGTTCCAAAGTGATAGCTTCCCTAAACTACTACATTTCTATATGAGATTAGATACCTACCTAATCCACAGCAAGATGTTGGAATCCTTCTGTTAAATACTGCATAGTTTTAAAACGTAGAGAAAAGAAGACAAGAAGGAAAAATGATACTGTGTTTGGCTCTCTCCCATGTGAATGTACATGTTAAGTCGAACGTATGCATCACAACACAGAAAAATCATTGATCGTCTTGCCTTCCTCAAGTCAACGCTCGTCCTGCCTTCCTACGTCCCATTGCTTCAGTACTTCATCTTTGGCTTGCAAAGCCCATGTTGGTTTCAACTTTCTTAAAAATTTAACTGGCTTGCATTCGGGCTCGAGGGGAAGGTAGTGTTCTACAATATCTGTGCATATCTCGATACAACCAATCGAAAATGTCGTGATATTCTTTTAGGAGTTCTGTTATTGCTTGGCTCTGTTCAGTAGACAGTGTTGCCCCAATTTGGACTTCCCTAGGAATTCCAACTGTCATGGCCTCCTCTATGTTAGGTTTAATACTGTTCTCGTCTTTCAACCATATCCGGATCTCATTTGGAATTTCAGTTTCGATATCGCTTTCCATTTCAAGCTTGCACGGCTCGTTTTTTGGGTTCTATGTCAAAATCATACTCAAAGGAAGGGCTTTCCTCAATATCTGCTTGGTCATCTACCGTGTTGGATATAAGATTTTATCTTATTTCCATTTTATTTATTATCTTTGATCTAGAAGTCACCTTTTTCTTTCCTCGGGCAGTCGCTCTCAACAAGATTGATCTGTTTGGATTTTGGTCCATGATGGCCTTTTTATTGATTTTGACGATTGGATTTTGTGGAGGCTTCGGTTATTTTCTCGGTAAATAGACTCCCGATAACCGAGGACTTGTGGTTGAAACGATCTTTAGTTCTACACAGGCGAGTCCTTGAAGATACACTTACTTTTACCGACTCGGTATAGATCCTCCTGTTATCCCTTCGGTTAATGACCGAGATATGCGTTCCGTTGAGATCTCTTGGAAGAATGTAATCTAGCAGGAGGGGACCAAGGGTGCCACGTGGCAGATAGGACCACCATGGCCATGTGTTTCGTAACCGCCTTATACAGTGCATCACCTATGACGTCACCGAAGGCGGTTACCTAAGCGTGACTCCCACGCGCTTCCTTGGAGGCCAAGTAAACATAGGTCTATAAATACGAAGGGATTCTAACCTAAAGAGGTACGCCACTCTACCCTAACCCTAGACCTAAACTTCTCTCCTTACATCTAACTTGATCGTCGAAGGGTCACTGGGCTGTCCAAGCCCTAGTGACTGGTTGCAAGTTCCAAGGCGGGTGAACGGAGCAGCGGAAGAGGAATATTGAATCAGGCAAAGGTCCCTCCAAATCTGAACCCCTACAGATTTCTCTAGAATTCCTTCCTGCCCTGGTAGTTTCATAAGGCTAGTTCCGCCAAGGCCTGAGGTCAAGTCTTCCCTCTATTAGTACGAGCTCTGCCCCGTCTATAGGACAAGCTCCTAGGACCCGAGAAAGAGAAGATTTGGTGAGTATTGAGCTAAGCTGAGCTCCCAAGAGTTGGTTTGAATATTTCACATGGAGTATGCATCTGTATGTTGGGTGTTCTTCTGTCGTGCGACCCGGCGGCTTATGTGCGGCCTGTGGCCCACGCCTCCTGTTTGTTCAGGGCAGGCAGCATGAACACTGATTCGATCCGGGTATTCAATTTTTTATTTCCTTCCAATTCTTGACAAGTTTGATCTTACTTTCTATGCAAGAAAATCCTTTTTTGATTTTGAAATGCAAGAAAATGCCAACTATCTTGTGTATTGGGGCGATATTCTGAGTTTATTTGGGTTACTAGCATAATCTTTAGTCTTCTGTTAACTTATTAGAGCAACAAAGGAAAGGTAAAGCAATGGGGTTGCCTAGGCACTAGAACTTCTTGCCTTTCACAAATTTATTTCTAGAACGTGAACCCCTAAATGGTATCAATCTAAATTGAGTACTCTATCAACCAAGTACATGTTTGAAACAGTAAATGAATTGGCCGTCAAGCTAATTACAAAGCAGAGTTACCAAGAGCAGCACAGAGATCAAGGACGTGATCTCCCAAGGAGATATTCAGAGCTGAAACAATAGCTCCAGATGCCGCATCAATCCCATAAATCTGATTGACAAAAGCAAAGGAAATTAAAGGACGCCTATTCAAAGCTGAAATTGATAATTCAACATATCTAAAAACCGCTACTGGGATTTACAAGAAGAAAATAAGTAACACTGCACGCAAATATCTATCGGTGAATTTTTGGATGTATTAATGTACTTGAGTACTGAAAGTTGAAATTAAAGCTCTAGACAACCGGTTGACCCTTTCAATTTCAAACATGTTTCTTTACACCTTCCTTACAAATAAATCAAGTACTCTGCAATAGAGTGAACCGTTAATATAGGTGCATGTTGTGATGCTGAAAAAAGTAATGTGAACATTATCAGTACTATGTGATGTTGTGTATATGAGACTGAGGTACCTACAGTTCCTAGTCTATTACTAGATTGGTATCCAACAAAATGGAAAAAATGATCAAATACAAGGAATTAATCGAAGAGAATATTGGAAGACACCATAACCAAGAGTCGTGTGAGGAAAAACACAGGTAACACCAAAAATCGATAAGATCTTGGTCCTTTCAGTCATAGCCACCTTCTTTTCATAGTTGTCATTCCAAAGATCATGTGGCGATATGCCAAAGCCTTAGTAGTCTCAACAGAGCCTTTCACTTGGACTTCATTTATTGGTTAATATTTTTATGCCAAAGCCTTAGCAGTCTCAACAGAGCCTTTCACTTGGACTTCATTTATTGTGTTACACCCTGCCTTTTCTTTTACTAATATTTATATTTTTCGTGGTGAGAATTGAGTTTTATGGCATGGGCCCTAATAATTTTTTTTTTTTAAAGAGATGTTTGATATAATTTTTATCGGCACTATTGTGGTTATGAGGGCACAAGTCTAATTATTAAATTATGTGGTTAGCCAATCTTATTTAGAATACGTTAGTTGGCTATATAGCTATATATAGTATAGGGAGTAGTGGGTAGTATTACAAAGTTAGGAGTTATTTTTACCGTGTAGGGTTTTTTATTTGGAGAGAACGTCTGAGATAAGAGATTGAGACAACTTTTGAGAGAGAGAGCTGCTGCAGTCGGAGGAGATTTCCGCTGGGTTCACTTGAGGTAATTATGTTCTTCGTCACTCTTAGTCTCCTCTTTTAAGAAAACATTGGGTTCATGAATTGGGCATTGGTATGGAATTTATATATTGGATTTTATTAGTCGTTGTGAGTGTATTGGGAGAGAGAGTGTGTTCGTGGCTTGGTAATCGCACGTTGTGAGTCGGGTGGAGGCGTGCATGTGCTGTCATGGTCTGTGTAAAATGGGTGAGATCGTGGTCGATCGAGTGTTGTGTGGCGTGGGAAATAATGGCCAAGTGCGGGGCTATGAATTTGGTTATTCACAGTGGGTAAGGGAACGTCCAAATGGATTTGGGCCATGATTGTGTGTTATACATACATGTGTGTGGACAAATTGATTTTTGGAAGAAAAATAGGTGGCTGCATGAGAGGCATACTGTTGGAATTGAAAATTAAAGTTTGGGTTTTATAGTTTCGGTTTGGTACTGAATTAGTTAGCTAGATTGGGGGTTGGGTAATTCATTGATACATTATTTCCTAGTTAGTACTTGGCCAACGTAGTATTCACATTGGTTAATTATTTCATAATATTCTTTTTGTTCAGGTTAACTTCATTTTGCGTTGTTCGGTTAGATTACCTTTGGCCCCAAGTGAGTAGTTAAGTATGTTACGTATTTTTGAAAGATCTCTGTGTCCCTTAAAAGTATTTCATTCAGAAATTTATATGAATGCTATTCGGAGACTCAAAACTATTTATAAGTTGTTCTATGAATTGGCATGCGATGATTTTTCTGAGATCAATTGATAATATTCTTTTTGGTGAGATCTTGGTAGATATTAATGGGAACATTTATTTCGGAAGTCTAGGGAACTTATTCCTTCTCATGTTGGTGACCCTGGCCATTGGCGAAAAGACCGTGTTAGGCCGGTGACTCTAGTGCTCAACTGCTTTCTTTCGCCGGATCGTCTTAGGGAAAAGTACCACGGGCTGCCAACCCTGGTGACTCTAAGTTCGATATTGGATCCAATTTTGTTGAGATTTATTTTGGCCATGGTACCGTTTGATTGTGGTTCCCCATTGTTGATGGAGTTATTATGGTGATCACTACTAAGAATGTTCATTGGTTAAAGGCTTATTGATTAATTTATTATTCTGCTGGACACCTCGTATGCCAAATTATGATTTAATGGTAAATTATTTTAATCCCCGCTTTCAACTTTATTTATTATACATACTTGCTATTTACTGAGCTCATCAGCTGACGGATTTATTCCTACTTCTCTTTCAAGCAAGTTGGGGATTTACGCAAGGACTCTGACGGCATCTCGGGGATTTCTTTTGTTCGATCTCCTTAGGGTGTCTCATCTTAGTTTTATTTTAATAAATCGCTTCCGCATTCGAGACAATTGTCAGATAACGACTCCTCTTTATTATTGTTGGATCTTTGGCTATTGATTGGTTCATGGAATAGTCACTACAACAAAAACGGTCTATCGCGACGAAAATTGGCGACGAAATCCAAAATTCGTCGCCAAATGGTACTTTTTGGTGAGGAAATCAGATTTCATCGTTAAATGGGACTTTTTTCGCGAGAAAATTGAATTTCGTCGCCAAACGATACCTATTGGCGACGAAAAAAAAAATTCCTCGTCAAATGGGGCATTTTAGCGAGGAAATTAATTTTTCGTCGGCAATTAGTACAATTTGACGAGGAAATTAATTTTTCGTCGCTGATTGGTACAATTCGACGACAAAATTAATTTTTCGTCGCCAATTCTTAAAAAAAATTAGAAAAAAAATAAATTTATTTAAATGAATAATTCTATTTTCTGTGTATATTACACATATTTCACACATTAGTTAATTTGAAACTCTCAAAAAATGTCTATATATATTTGATTTTGCATAACTATCAACAAAGTGTTGGTTGGCCGAATAGTTGGAATCATTGTTCAAGGACCCGTGGGTCTAGAGTTCGAGTCCGTGCAACAGCAAAGTGGAAATGTTTTTTTGAGTTTGGGTGTTTTTGGAGACGAAAATAAATTTTGTCGGCGAAATGTACATTTGACGACGAATTTTTTCGTCGTCGAAGGGGCCAACCCTTTTTGCGTGAAACAAAAGACGATGAAATGGGGTGACGAAATTTTTCGTCGCCAAAAGCTTTAGCGATGAATTTGGCTTCTTTGGCGACGAATTTTTTTCGTCGTCATAGACCTTTTTTGTTGTAGTGAGTTGTGCCCCATACTTTTTGTTGAACTTAATTGGTTGGAGTTGTTCTTAATAAAAAAAAATGTTTACTGTTTATTAGTTCATTGCTTTGTTTTTTTAATCAAATTTCTTTTTAGGCTGCATGTTCTATGAGTTTCAGTCTTGTGGTTCATGGCCGATCATTTCTCATTTTGGGGTGTGACATATTGGTTAATATTTTTATAAGCAACTAAACATTCCTTTGGAACAGAAGTCAAACCACTAAGAAGGAATTTAAAAGATGAGCTCCAAGATAGAGCATTACTACCTCAACAAAGGGGACACTAACATTCAAGTTAAGCTGCAACTGGACTTCAGCATGTATGACCTTCTTAGACAAAGTTAAAAGATGGCAAATATGTCTGGTAATATGTCTGGTAAGTAAAAGTAACGCAGAGAGAGAGAGAGAGAGAGAGAGAGAGAGAGAGAAGTAAAATACATAGAACTTAGTTTTTCTAATCTATAAGACATCTACACAACTCAAACATAGACAAAGTTAAAAGATGGCAAATATGTCTGGTAATATGTTTGGCAAGTAAAAGTAACGCAGAGAGAGAGAGAGAGAAGTAAAATACATAGAACTTAGTTTTTCTAATCTATAAGACATCTACACAACTCAAACATATACAAAAATACCTAAAAAAAACTGCTCATTACTTACATACAAGCTGTCAAACGGAAGTTCAAAACAAAAAATCTTACAAAGGTGTGTAACTAAGAAAGGAAATTTTAACATTCCAATCTTAGACCAATAATAGGCAAACTCACTACAACAAATATAACTTTTAATAGCATAATACAATAGCATTCTTTTATGAATGCTATGAAAAGTTGTCAACTACAGCGTTTTATACTCACAGAAGAAAGTGGAAAGACTTCCATAGCGTTCCGTAAACACGGAATAATTTTATAGCGTTTTCATTAAAATGCCATCCGCATATATAGTGTTCAACCCAATAGCGGCAATCAGAGAGAGAGAGAGAGAAGAGGCGATTTCAGAACAACACCACGAACGATCCAAGAACGACGACGACGAACGGGCTGCCAAGGTATCTATCTCTCTCTCGCTCGAGCTCTCCAGATCTCTCGATCGATTTCCAGAGATAAGGGCTTTTTGGATTTGTTTTTGTTTCGAACCAAAACAAAAGGGGGTTTTTTAAATGCACATATCTGTAGGGAGGTAATCCCGAACAGATGAAATAATAACCAAGAACGTGATATGAAGGATCACGGGTTAAAAGCAATGCAATTGATATCCGAACAAATGGTACATGGGACCATGGTTTGAATAAAGACAGGACAGTCGCCGTGCAAGACGGTGTTCGGCGATATGGACCAGTGACATGAGAAGTCAATGGTCCAGGCAGTCTGTTCGGCAACGAGATGGCCGAACAAGGAAAGAACTCCAATCAAGTGTTGGAGCATAAGGAACATTCTGGAAGAATCCAAAAACAGTGGTATTCCGCTAAGGGATGAGATCCCGAGAATATAGGATCCGGGGAAGATACCCAATGAGAATGGGATGTCCAGCCAGTAATGGAAAAGAATCTTAAAAGGACTCTTTTAAGATTAAGCTGATAAGGGAACAAGAATCCAAAAGGTCCTGGGTTCCTATACGAGTTAGGAATCCTAGGGCAATAGGGACGCTTGGGCAGCAAGCATACGTATGTCTATAAATACGAAGTAAACCGAGAGGAAAAAGGTACGCAGTTTATTACGATCTAATCTCGTTCCTACTGATAATTAGGGTTTCTCTAAGTACGTGATACTAACTTAGGCATCGAAGGGCCTTTACCACAAGAGGCAAAGGTGCACTCATCCCTTGTCTGTTTTGCAGATTAGGGTACCGACGACGAATTAGGGTTCCGGTGAAAAGGCACGAATAAGCCGTAGCAATCCAAGGTGATCCGAAGCATCAATTGTTTTCATCCCCCTACAATATCCCTCTGAAATTTTCACTTACCTTTTGAAATTTTCAGTCAATAGAGTCCGAATAAATCCCAGATTTCTGAATCATTATCCGTGCGAACTGGTTCGGATGGATCGGCTGTTGTTCTAGGGTTCTGGTTCTCACGGATCAGCTGTTGTTCTAGGGTTCTGTTCGTTTTAGGTTGCTTCATTTTTCTCAATCGTTTCTCAAAATCTTTTTCCTCTACGCATGTCTCTTCTCAACCGTTTCAGCATTTTTTCAGGTAAGTTTGTTCTTCTCTTTTTTTCTAATAGCTATTGGGTTCTCTTGAATCCTTATCAATGACCAATCTTGATTGTTGTTCTGCTCCCTCAATCGATTCTTACTCGGAGAAGAATGACGCCATATTCGAAGAAGCCCTAATCAGGGTTGATTCAGTAGTTTTCTTAATTATTGGCCATATACAAGGCTAGGGTTTTAATAGTCATTTAGCATGTTATATTATTTTAGGTCACGACAAGAAGTAAATGTCAGGCACCGAAAATCTCACACAAACCTTTGAAAATTTTAATTGATGCTGTGCGAATTGGAGGTAGATTTCCCACTCCATGAGAACTGCCCAAAATCTCGCACAAACCTCCGAAAATTTCAATTGATGTCGTGTGAATTGGAGGTAGATTTCCTGCTTTGTGAAAACTTGCCATGACTGCTTATGGATCCATTGTGATAGGAATTTTTTTTTTCATCATGATTGAGGTCTTCTTTCCAGCCAAAGGTTCGTTCGTTTTCCATTACTTTTGTTTATATCACTTTGTAGTCACCTATTGATTGCTCAACTAACTTCATAATTTGTTTTTAATCCTTCATATTTTCTTATAAATATATTGGGGCTGGTTTTATTATTTCAAATGATTGGCTTTTAGGTACTTTTTCTCTTCATGAATCTTAGGCATGATTTTATAGACTTTTGAAGCTTCCAAAACAGGACTTTGCAAAGTGCTTGTAAGACATGAAAATTTTGAAATTTGAGAGCCAACAGCTACTTGTTATTGGATGGATTCAAGTGCCTATGTGCTTCTTTATAACTTGCATGGGGTTATGGGATGTGTGATGATGTTAGGAAGGTTAGGGGAAGTGATGAAAGAAAAGGACCTAGAGAAAGGTTCAAGCATTATGATAGAACTCCCTTGAGGGAGTTATTCTTAAGTTCTTTGCCAGGGATAATCCTGGCTTGTTACCCACCCTCCCCTTAGTTCTATACTCTGTGCAGATTGTGGTAAAAATGGTCCTGAAACAAACGAGAAATTGTAATATCTTGGCTTTTTGGCCTTTGGGGTTTTCTTGAGCGTCATTGTTTGATTTTGGCATTTTAGGCCTTAGGCTTTCGGGCTTGTCCCATTGGATAGGGCTTTTGCCCTTGGCTATATTTGTCCAACCTTTGGTTGGACTCCCCCTCCCCTTTCTTGTTGTACCTTTGACAAGATCCCTAATAAAAATTTTCACCGATCAAAAAAAAAAAAAAACACAAACAAGAAAGTGTGAAATGATGCTATAAAATTACTAGGAGACGAACTTAGTTAATAGAAAAATGTCGACGATAACTTGAAACCCAAAAAGACTATGATAACTGATGCGAAGGAAACTTCTTCCCATTATCAAAAGGAAGCAGAAAAGTGCAATTCATAAATGGAAACTTGTGAAGAAGCAAGGGGGAAAGCGGAAGCAGGACTCATTGAAAAGCGTAAGCTCTCCTCATCGTGGAGAAAAGAGTTCGTGAACATGGTTGGAAGGACGAAAGAACAATATGCCAATGAGAATTTGTTTTTAAGTCTTATGAATTTAGGATTTATTCTTGTGCACCAGAAATGAATTTAACCATGCCATAGCTAGTTAACTTATTGTTATTCATCCATGATCCATTTGAAATGGGATACTTTTAGAGCTAACCATTAAGGAAGAATAGAGTATATGAACTAGTTGTAGGCCGTTCCCATGGATACTCATGTTGGGAAGTAATTACCCCCCAATATTTTCTGTTTTTTTTGTGCTATTAATATGGCAAGTAGGAGACAAGTATCTTATAGTTTGTTTGAAATGGAGAGTACATATGGTGGAGTTTGGTGATAATTGATGACTCATTACTCTTATGCTTGATACTAGCTATATGTCCTCTCCACCTCACCTTTGGCCGTGTATATCAGAAGATCAATTGGAGTAAGGTTTATTGGCATGTATCTGTTTACTCTTTTTTTCTTCATAATCTGCAGTATCTGTTTACTCACTACAACAAAAAACACCAATGGCGACACCTTTTGATACCATTTGGTGACAAAAAAATGGTGTTGATACGGAATATACTCAATGGTGACAAACAATTTGACTTCTTGTCACTGAAAACCTTTGGGTAACCAGGTCTTGGGGCGCGCCAAATAATGAGGGGATTTGGTGACAAAAAATTTGTCACTGAATACAAGTTTCAGTGACAAGCGTAAAGTTGTCACTGAAAGGTCTAAAAATTTGTCACCGAAAAGAAGTTTTGGTGGCAAGCATAAGGTTGTCACTAAAAGATCCGAATTTCCGCTTAGGATAATAAAAAGCTAAATAATTTTTTTTTTTCATTCAAAACGACGTCAGTTTTTCTTGTCACCAAAAACAAGCAACCATGCTACTTGTACAGATGTTTTTCACATATTACGCGCATATATTTTTGTGGGGCCCATATTGGGGTCCTACAAAAAGATCTAAACAGCTAATCTTTTTGAAAATATTTTTAGGAGGGTTTGTATAAGAAATCAGTTCCAACAGATATCGGTGAGGGTTTTCTCAAAAATCGTAGGACGAATCATTCTGTTTTGCCCTATGATTTCTGAGAAAGTCCTTACCGATATCTGTTGGAGTTGATTTTTTACAAGAAGCTTCAAAAAAATATTTTTAAAAAAATGAGCAGTTCAGATTATTTTATGAGAGGTTGATATAGGCCCCACAAAAATATATGTGCATGATATGTGCAAAAACATTTGTGTGGAATCATTACTGAAAAACCAGCCCTAATTTTACTCCAACTTTACTCTCTCAACTTACTCTGCCTCTGTCCACTCCCGTCTCTCCACTCCCGCAGCCACACGGCCCCATTCCAAAACGAAGACTTTTTGCAGCGACGGCGACGGTACAAACCGGCGGCCGTCGCTCCGATCAGCCCAGGTATTTTGCTGTCCCTCTCAATATCTCGCCTCGTCATTCTATTTCTCGATCACAAAATGTCTCTGTCTCTCTCGATCTCTCTCTTACTTCGTGTAACATATTTTTTTTTTATTCTATCTTCACTAAGAAGGCAGCACACCTCATCTCCACCCCGTTCCTCTCCAGCCTGAATTCGCCAACACCACCACCACACTCTGTGAGTTCTGGTATTCCTCCACTCTCCAATCTTCCGATTTCTTGGATTTTTTGTTTTGCATGTGAGTTTTTAATTCAAATTTGTTGATTAAAGTTCGAATCGGAAGCTTCCAAGTCTCGTGGGTTTCTGCAAAGGGATCGAAATCTGGTCTTTGGTTGCTTTTTTAGTGTGGCGATGTTCTAATAGGCTTTGGTCCTAGGGTTTTTTTTTTTAATCTGCAAATAGAAACGTGATTCGTTGTTGTTTAACCCTGTTGTCAATGGTGATAGCAAGATAATATAAAAAAATCTATACCTACACCAATCTTTTGTACTTTCCTCACTTTCGAAATCTTTTTCCCTATATTTTACTACTAAGTGCTGAGAGCTGAAATTTAGAGGGAGTTTGATATTATGATTCCCCTTTTTTAAATAATGTTAGAATAGTTTTTTAGTTTCCTGCTGTCTAATCGAAATGCGTGAATACACATGGGTATCTATTTATATCACTAGCATTTAGAATTATGAAATATTGCTATGGAATCCATATAACTAATCATTCACACTACTCAAAAATATAATTGAGAGAGGAATCAAAAGTTGAGTACATAAGGTCGCTATTGCACTTGTGCAATATCTGTTTTGCCCATTTCTGGTTATCTTGCTTCGCATCAATCTGACATATTTCTTATCATTCTTGTCTTAAAATATAGAAGACATTGAAAATTATGGTGGCAGGATGGTATGTTGAAATGCGCATAAAGGCTCAAATTCAACCACCATTTGAGAAGAAATGGTGCCAAGTTGGTTCCGTTTGAGTTCCTTACGAAAAATAAAAAAAATCTTGTTCTTATGCTTTGCAGCACTCAAAAACTTAATTTTTCTTGTATTACTTCATATAAAGAAGACAAGTCTACTTGATTTTAGAGTAGTGCTACTACATTATTGTATACGGCATCCAAAAAAAAGGGGAACCACTTCATACACAGTCAGAAATGTACTTTACCATGTCAAAAATCCTATGTTGGTGACATTGGTTATGGCCTTCCATAACCAAAGGCTTGTTGTTCCCTCTTCGTTCGAAGTGGAGCACATTATGGTTACAGATTATGAACACCTACTCGAGATCCAACTTTGTAGATTTTGGGGGTAAAACCTAGAAGGTGTGTTGTAACTTCATTTGCTGATTCCGTGTTGACCGTTTTTTTTTTGGCCCTATTACTGCTCAGAACTTCAAAAGTTCCTCATGTTAGAGTTCTGCAACCATTTTTCCCAGTCTTGAGTCTTGGTTCCAGATTCTTGTTTGTCAAGAAGTGTTCTAAGCGTGCTAGAGGAGTTATAAAATAATTCTCATCCTTCAGTAAATGGTAGTACTTTGTTAATGACTTAAAATTTTCTGCGTTGGTATGTCGTGGTACATTGTAATTTAGACTATTTCTTTGAATGTTGCTTGTTTGTCGTTTGCTTTCTTGTCCACAACTTTAGATTGTGCGTTCTGAACATTTTGGATGCCTGGGTTCACCAGCTTCTGGCATTTTCTTTTGTCAAATGAGGGAGACATGTGACATGAACATTCTTTAAGGAAACAGAAAAATATTCTTCCTGCATGGTAACTTGTGCTAGAAACTCTTGATTCATGGTATTTTTAGGAGTTAACATGAACTGCCAGTAGCTCCAAGCAAATAATTTAGTAATTAGAAGGCAAAATCGCACAAGTTAAGCAGTAATATAAACAAAAGTGTCAACAAAGAAAGCAGTGAACCATGTTGGGAATAGACTAATCTGTCTACCCAAAGTAGATGAGTTTCTTCCAGAACTGGTTCCCTTGACTCAAAATTTGTGAGAGAGCAATAATGAAAGACAGTTGCATTGGAATGCCTTGCAATTGTTGTCATCAGCTGTGTTTGGATAATTAAGTTACAGAATAAACTTGGTTTTCCAAATTCATATTTTCCTTTCCCCCATGGATACCTCTAATCCTTGAATCAAGCACAATCTCCATAAAAAAAATCCACCATTGCAAGTTCTCAAGAATAAGTCAGAACGTTGAGTGAGCGAGAACTACTGACATCATGATTAGTCATTGAGAAACCGCAAAACCCTGACAATGTTTAGTCTTGGACATTAACATCACTTAAAAGTAAATAAGGCCGCAACTAAAACAAGGTTGTATAGACACTACATTCTCCACAAGTTTCCAATACAAATTACCCTTGAAGAAATTCTCTCTTTGGAAATTTAACCTCTATTTAGTCTTTACAATGTAATACTGTGTGACTTCTGCGTTTACACATCACTTCTGCGTTTACACATCACTTCTGCATTTACCCATTTGTTATTTTCCTTAATAGAATTATACTCGAGAATGGAACCTTTTTGAAGACATTCATCACAGACAATCATTTAAAAGACGTACAAGGGAACAAATGTTTCAGAGGAGAAAAAAGAATTTGTGCTTTGTGATTTGGTTCTATTGTTCTGAAGTGAGAAGATATGAAACAATCTACTAGTGCTTAAGTGGGCTCCTAATCTATAACCTGTGAAACAGATGGAGTATTATTTTCATTTGTGATTAAGGCTTGTAAGTTGTAATGTACATGCAATTTCTTAGGAATATCTAAATGAAACTTGGGATTCAGAGTCAATCAAAAGACACACCACTAACCTCTTAAGCCAAAAATTCATGCTATCAGCTTAGTCTTATCCAAGACATACTTTGAGCAACGGTTGTACTGACATAATCAGAAAGAAGCAATTTGAACTTATCCTATATATGTACAAATGTTTATTGTACTTTTTAACTAGATCTAGATGTTATTCAAGTAAAAGGAATCTATCTCCACATTTGAACTACCGATAACTTCAATACATATATGAACCTTATGTCTTTACGTAATAAGGGAAGGTAGTGCCTTACACAAAAAGTTCCTTTTGATATCAGACAATCTAGCTTCAGCACAAATTTCCGTTAAAGCCTTGATTCTAGTAACCTTAGGGATTGTCAAATCTTTCATGAACTGAGCAAATGAAGGACTTCTCTTTGAAGCCTCAACAAGGTCAAGAAGCTCAGATTCAACCTTTTCTAGTGCATTAGCTTTTACTGCTGAAAGGTACAATGCAGAGGGAAAACAGTCATAATTAGAATGGTATTTGATCCATACTGTCCAGCTCTTCTGTGGGCATATCATTTGTTTCATACTGTCCAGCTATTTATAATTTGGTTTTGAATTCTTGATTTAGACATGCTGGTCTTTGGGTAACCAGAACAGTATTTGATTTTAGTTCTGTTTCTAGTTCAGTTGTTTTGGTTTTTTGGAAGCTATGAGCAGCATTGGTTCTGTGTGTTGTGTTAGTTGGGAAACCGAATCCCCAAGACCCAGTAATGACGCGTACAGATTAGACAACAAAAATTGTAGAACCCTATAAAGCGGTATTAGGGTTTTACCTCAACTCCTTGCAACACGAACGCTGGTTGAATTTGTTATAGCACGTCTTGCTATAAACCACGAATACTGCTCGACCGTACCTTACGATCTTCTATCGTATTCCCTGCACGTCTAGAACACGAACCAAGTGTGGACTCTTTCGTGATCTGTTTGCTCTCTCTAAGCCTGTCTCTATTTCTGAATTTCAGAAAAACATTGATCCTGACCTAGGGAGCATAACGTGTATATATAGGGCTACGATAGGGACCTAAGGAGTAATAAGTCTGGGCTCCCAGTGTAAATAAGAAAACTTAATCCCACCAGGATTCTATTTCTTATTTCACTAATTATAATTCACCCCACTACAGAATTATAATTGCACTCCCGTCCTTATCTCAATTATATTACGAGCTCCATTATATTAAATACTTATTAATCTCCCCATGTTAAGATTACAGATACCCGTTGATTAAAATAAATTACTACCAATCTCCCACTTAATCAACATCTTAACTTGAGACTATCCGCTTAACTTATTCGATATGTCGGATACAAATATCCACCTGCAGGGTTTGACATAATCGAAACTTATAAGCTTACTCAAGGGGTATCATCAATCCCTATCGGGTCGTGGATTCCATTAATAATTAATAGTTGTCATATACATAATTTTGCTGCCCAACTCACCGAGGCTATTGACCGTATAAAGATCTCACTCTTTAATGAATCAAAATCAACAACATTAAATATATATTTCTAATAATTATATTTGGATTAAGAGCATAAGCATTCATAATAATCATGAGATTCCAATTGTCTTATAAAGTTCGTATAAAGACAATTATCTCAATACGGTCCCATTCAATACACACAAAGTATACTAGCACAATGAGTTGGAATTAATACCATTCCCTGTAGTCAAGAAAAACCTACTAAAATATTGTGCTACAGTCCTACCGATGGTGTATCAAATTTCATCTACGACTGTGAACCATAACTTATATTCCACAAGAACCGATGATCCAATCTTCTGTGTGTAAGCCGTACTCTACACACTGGATTATCTACTATGTAGAATAAAAGACACACATGCACAACATACAAAAATATCATGCAAATATTGCCCATAAAAGATTCACATCAAAAATGGATAAAACTGATTAATAATTAAATATTAATCCATCATATAAAAACATAACTTTTACATAATCTCCTAACAAACTCCCACTAAGACTCAAAACCATACTGCCATGCATCTCACTCCCATTCCCTCTACGTGACTATCAAAAGTCTTAGCTGGTAAGCTCTTCGTAAAAGGATCTGCCAGGTTATTCGCTGATGCAATCTTGGTCACAGCAACATCACATCTCTGTACGATCTCTCGAATCAGATGATACTTACACTCAATGTGTTTGCCCTTCTTGTGAGTCCTTAGCTCCTTCGAATTAGCAACTGCACCGCTATTGTTACAATAGAGTGTAATGGCTGATTGCACTGAAGGGACCACTTCCAAATCCAACAAAAAGTTTCTAAGCCAAACAGCCTCCTTGGCTGCTTCAGAAACTGCCACATACTCTGCCTCCATGGTAGAATCAGCAATGCAAGATTGTTTGATACTCCTCCAACTTATGGCTCCACCTCCTAAGGTAGACTTTCTGAAATCCCTATCTGACATGAAGTCTGAGTTTGTGTACCCATGAGGTACCAGATTATCTGACTGGAGCACCAACATATGATCTCTAGTTCTTTTCAGATACTTGAAAATATGTTTCACTGCAGTCCAATGTTCTTGCCCTGGATTAGACTGAAATCTGCTAACCATGTCAACGGCAAAGCAAATATCAGATCTAGTACACAACATAGCATACATAAGGCTTCCTACTGCCGAGGCATAAGGAACTGCCTTCATTTTCTCCATCTCTTCAGGTGTTTTAGGACACTGATCTTTGGATAGATTGATTCCATGTCTAAAAGGGAGGAACCCTTTCTTGAAATCTTGCATGCTAAAACGGGCTAGAATGACATCGATATAAGTAGCTTGTGATAAGCCCAACATCCTATTCTTGCGATCTCGTATAAGCTTAATCCCTAGAATGTGACCAGCTTCTCCCAAGTCCTTCATTTCGAATTGGCCGGATAACCACACTTTCACTGAAGATAACACTCCCACATCGTTTCCGATGAGCAGGATATCATCGACATATAGTACTAGAAACACTACAACTTTTCCGTTGCGCTTCTTGTACACACATGACTCATCCGGACATTGATCAAAACCAAAAGACTTAATTGCTTGATCAAAACGAATGTTCTAAGATCTAGATGCCTGCTTAAGCCCATAAATAGACTTTTTAAGCTTGCACAACATGTGCTCTTGACTTTTTGTTATGAATCCATCTGGTTACATCCATTTGCCAAATCTCGTAATCGAGATGAGCCGTAATGGATAAGAGAATCCGAATAGAGTTAAGCATAGCTACTGGCGAAAAAGTTTCCTCATAATCGATCTCTTCTTTCTGAGTATACCCTTTCGCAACAAGCCTAGCTTTAAAGGTATGCACCTTCTTGTCCGCCCCTCTCTTCTTCTTATAGATCCACTTGCATCCAATGGGTTTAATCCCTTCAGGTGGTTCTGCAAGATCCCAGACCCGATTAGAGTACATAGACTCCATCTCTGATTTCATAGCCTTTTGCCAAAGTTTCACATCTTTATCTTGAAGTGCCTCATTGTAGTTACAGGGTTCAGCATGTTGATCATCAAGGATCATTTCAAAAGACTCTCCCAACAACGTATACTGACTGGGTGGAACAGTAACCCTCCCTCTACGACGAGGTACCGATGTGTCAATAGGTGCCTCTACAAATATCTCTTGTGGCATTTCCTCCTGCACTATTGGTGGTAAAGAAGTTTGTGCCGGTCTCTCTCCTCTCAATTCTTCTAGAATAATTTTACTTTTGGGTTTGTGGTCTATCACATAGCCCTCTTCTAAGAACTGGGCATTAGTGCTAACAATGACCTTCTTATCCGCAAGACTATAAAACAGTCCACCTCTCGTTCCTCTAGGGTACCCCACAAACAAGCAAACTTCTGTCCTTGATTCCAATTTATCTGCGTTCCCATTCAGCACATGTGCTGGACTACCCCAAACCCGAACATGCTGGAGACTAGGTTTGCGCCCAGTCCATAGTTCTGTGGGTGTAGATGGTACTAACTTAGATGGTACCAAGTTAAGAATATACGCTGCTGTTTCTAGTGCATGTCCCCAAAACGAAATTGGTAAATCTGAATAACTCATCATTGATCTTACCATATCCACAAGAGTCCTATTCCTTCTCTCTGCTACACCATTTTGTTGTGGCATACCTGGAGTTGACAGCTGAGATGTAATCCCTTCAGCTGACAAGTAGTCCCTAAACTCTCCCAAGAGGTATTCACCACCACGATCAGATCGTAGTGTCTTGAGACATTTATCCAAACGCTTTTCCGTTTCTGCCCTATACTCCCTGAATTTCTCAAAGCATTCAAACTTACGGCGCATCAAATAAATGTATCCATACCTTGAGTAATCGTCAATAAAAGTGACAAAGTACTCAAAACCACCTCTAGCTTGGACATTCATAGGCCCACACAAATCAGAGTGAACCAATTCCAACGGCTCTTTGGCTCTATATCCTTTTGCTAAAAATGGTCTTTTGGTCATCTTACCTTCCAAACAGGATTCACAGACTGGAAGTTCCTTAACTTCTAATGAACCTAAAGGTCCATCTCTAACCGGTCTAGAAATCCTATTCAGATTAACTTCGAAGGCTTTTTTCTCTTACATGATAAATTATTAGTGTTATTCAATTCATGCAGTTGCACTGTAGGAAATATAGGATTTATAATGTAGAGATCATCCACCAATGAATCAGAACAGATAAAACGTTTATTTAACTTAATAACCACAGAGTCACTAAAATAAACCAAATATCCATCCTTTATTAACTTAGAAACTGAAACCAAATTTCTTCTAACAGTAAGAACATAAAGACAATCTCTCAAAATTAAACTCCTATTACTACTAAAATTTAAAAAAATATTTCCTACTGCAACAGCTGCCACTCTCGCAGCATTTTCCATATGTAGATAAATCTCCTCATCACTGAGTCTTCTGGTTTACTGGAACTCCTGCAATGAATTGCAAACATGATTAGTGGCTCCCGTATCTACACACCAGGTACTGGTAGATAACACCGCTAAACATGATTCAACAACTAGTGAAAAAGATTTATCTTGTTTGTTCACTTTATTGAGAAAAATCGAACATTCCTTCTTCCAGTGTCCTTTCTGCTTGCAGTGAAAACACTTGCCTGTAGGCTTTTTCACTCCACCTTGAGGCGCATGAACTGCCTCCACAACCTTTTTCTAAGACTTATTCTGCTTCTTCTTGCCTTTCGGCTTAGAAGTAGAAGCCTTCTCTGCCACTAGCACTGATGGTGGTTTCTTCGCAACCAAAAGACCCTCAGCTGCTTGGAGTTCTTTAAGAAGTTTCGCCAAAGATAAATGCATTTTGTTCATAGAATAAGTCAGGCGAAACTGCTTAAAACTCTCAGGCTGTAGTGAGTTAAGAACAAAATCGATCTGGGTTTCCCCAACAATTTCAGCTCCAAGGATCTCTAGTTCATCAAGAAGAGCTATCATCTTTAGAACATGATCCCTAATCGGGGTCCCTTCAACATGGGTGATGCTCACTAATTCTTTCATAGCAACTAGCCTTGCTGCTCGATTCTGATCCCCAAACATTTCTTTGAGGTTCAGCATTATATCAGAAGTAGTTTTCATAACTTGATGCTGATGTTGCAATATATTCGACATAGAAGCCAAAATATAACACCGCGCCATCTCATCAGCCTTAACCCAATTTTTATAAGGCTTTGCTTCCTGTTCTGTGGCATTTTCTTCAGGTATAGGAGGGCACGCCGTAGATAGCACATATTTGTGGCCCTCAGCAGTTAACACAATATTCAAGTTTCTTTTCCAGTCAACATCGTTTGGTCCAGTAAGTTTATTTTCTTTGAGAATAATGGCAAGTGAATTGAAAGTGCCCATTTTTAAATCTGAGAATCAAATAACATAACAATCAATTATGAAGGGCAATAAAAATTTTGAATTTCATTTTAATATTGGTTCCCTCTACCACATGTTAAAAGAAAAATATTGACAACCCTACACACCGTGAAGAGCATGCCTCGATAGAAATTCTCTACTCTTTATCATTCGTGTAGATAGGCACAACCTTTTAATTTTACTATCTAGATACTATACCGTGCCAAGCAAAATTAAATAGCCAATATAACTTCGGTCCTATAAATAATAATAGTGACTCAGATGGTGATGATATTATTATTTACAGCTAAGTGTATACCATTACCTAGCCCCATGACTCATTGTTCCATTATGAATTACCTCAGATGGTGTAGTAATTCACACAACAATCATCATAGACCTATCCTTTAAGGAAGTCTGTACCGATGAGGCCATAATTAATTTTGCCCGATGGGGGGGAAGATTCTAAAACCATCACACAAAATTAATTACATCATCTACATACTAGTAATGGAGACCGTGGGATTTATAAAAATAAACTCCCTCTTCCACTTAGTTATTTAAAAAAAAAATTGTGAGGGTTATCAAAATTTTTAAATTTGCAAAAAACGTGATCTAGGTCAAAAACCATATATTACCATGTTGTCCCAATATGGTAAACTATCACATATGCAAACAATCATAAAAACATGCATAAACATAAATTAGGAAACATAATAAAATATGCATCTCAACTATTATGGTCAAATATGCAATCCTTGAGCAACAAAGAATCCTTCCAAACTTGAAATCCTTAAGCAATAAGGAGTCCTTCCAAACTTGAAATCCTTCGGCTATACTTGTGTAGAAGACTTAGATAGTTTGAATCAATCAAGAAAACCAAAATCCAACCGTGCTTAGGCAAGAAATTTCGGATTTAACATATTCCCGCGTAAACTGCACAGCTTTCAGTATTTTGGCCATATCTTCTTCATCTGACCTCCAATTGAAGTGATTCAAATTGGGTTGGATTCGAAATTCAATTATCTACAACTTTTGTGAAGAACATATTTTCTGATTCCAATGTTTACTGGGTCGAAATAGCCCTGCAATTAGACTCTACGAATCTGAAAAAAAACTGTTGCGAGCCAAATAACTTGAATCTTTTGTATTTACCATTTTCGATCTCCGAATAATCGTCGAATGCTATTACAATCAAAGAAACATACAAATATCGATCTTATGCCTCCATTGGAGTTCACATGCTACGTTAATTATTACAACCACAAAAAATAATCGTGGCACCCAATAAATAACACATACTACGTTAATTATTACAACCGCGAAAAATAATCGTGGTACCCAATAAATAACAATAAGCACGAAAAAATTATCGTGGGATCTAATCACATAAAACCAATAAAAATCATGTGACCATAATAGCTGGGTAAGAACACTGCAAAGAGTTAGCACAGTTCTACATTCTACCTCCTATAACCTACGGACAACATGGTCTGTTTAATCCATACGCATGATTACAACCGGCTCTGATACCACTGTCGGGAAATCGAATCCCCAAGACCCAGTAATGACGCATACAGATTAGACAACAAAAATTGTAAAATCATAAAAAGCGAAATTAGGGTTCTACCTCTCAACTCCTTGCGACACGAACACTGGTTGAACTTGTTATAGCACGTCTTGCTATAAACCACGAATACTGCTCGACCGTACCTTACGATCTTCTATCGTATTCCTTGCACGTCTAGAACACGAACCAAGTGTGGACTCTTTCGTGATCTGTTTGCTCTCTTTAAGCCTGCCTCTATTTACTGAATTTCAAAAAAACATTGATCCTGACCTAGAGAGTATAACGTGTATATATAGGGCTACGATAGAGACCTAAGGAGTAATAAGTCTGGGCTCCCAGTGTAAATAAGAAAACTTAATCCCACCAGAATTCTTTTTCTTATTTCACTAATTATAATTCACCCCACTACAGAATTATAATTGCACTCCCGTCCTTATCTCAATTATATTACGAGCTCCATGATATTAAATACTTATTAATCTTCCCATGTTAAGATTACAGATACCCATTGATTAAAATAAATTATTAACAGTGCTTGCATTGCTGTTTTCTGTTTCTACAGTATTTTATAACTTGTATACTGCTGGTTCTGAAATTGTTCAGCTATTGAGCTGCTTTGAATACTTTACTACTTTAGGTGAAAAAATATGGACATGTAAAATCCTAACCTTTTCTTTAAAAAAAAAAAGTTTAGTTAAGTGGTTCGAATAGGAACTCGACACACTGTTTGAATTACGCAATGTTGGGATTTCACCTTAAAAATCCGACACCGCCACGATGACCCTTAAATTATTATTAGCTTGTGTTGAATTTTTGGAATTTTTTTGGAGACTGAAATCTGAACGCGTACGGACCGAAATCGCGAGGAACCAACTCACTGCATTACGTGTCACGGATTAGTGCATTGGAAGTACAGGTGTACTTGCTTTCACCTGTTTTCCTCTATTCCATCCACCGAAGTGTGTGTGTGTATATATATATATATATATATATATATGATTATTATAAGTATTTATTATTTTAAAGACAAAGCTAAGTAAACAAAAGAGTAGAAAGGGAGCTGGAGAGAATCCTGGGTATTTCCTTCTGCCGTGATCCACCGTTTGCCGTTCCGGTCGTTTCATCAGAGGATTTCGATAGTTTTTGTTGGTAATCTTCTCATCCATTAATCTATTTTACAGTTAGTGATAGTAGATGTGTATACTGTTTATAATTAAGAAAGTTGTTTTGGGACAAAAATTACTTACAATTCTCTTTCCTCGCACTCGCCATACCTGAACCTTTTTGTAATTTCTTACAAGCGCAATCCCCTTTCCGGCAAAGAGTTCGGCTTCGGAACTCGCCGCCGTAAATTAGTTTAATTCGATTGTTTACAGGTATTATTTCGATTGTCTTTAACTCTAATTCACGAGATTAATATGGGAATTGATTAGGTTAATTAAAGGATTCCACCAATCCTTCGTACACAATTCTTATGCCGATCCATCGACCTAATGAGTAAATTTAAGTCAGTTGCCAAGTTAAGTTCAACAGACTGTAACAATAGTAATTCGTGATACATTTTGTATAGGTACCAGTGCCTTGGGCTAGTTCAGTGCCACGTCAAGTTAGACGCATCTTTTTGGTGAGTTGCGTATACCTTGGTTACATGTATTTTTCTGAATTTTGGGATAAAATGTCATTGCTTGTTTTTGCTGAAAAGTGTGGAATTCGATCCTCTTACTTGATTTAATTGATGATGTTGAGTAAAATACATGTGATGGCCTGTTTATTAAATCTTTGGTGTTACAGTCACTACAAGAAATCAAGCCTTTTGCGAGGAAGCATTTTCGTCGCTAAATGCAATTTTTTGCTCGCAAAAGAGTTTTTGTGAGGAAATTTAATTCGTCGTCCATTCCTCGCAAATGGGTAGTCTCCGATTCTTTTTTGCGACAAAAAAAATTTTCCTCGCCAAAAAGGTTATTTTTTGCAAGGAAATTTGGTTCGTTGCTATTGAGTGAACCATTTTGCGAGGAAATTCATTTGACGGTGATGTAAAACAAATTCGTCGCTATAAATACTCCATTCCTCGCCAAATATACAAGTTTTGGTGGCAAAACATTTCCTCGCAAAATGGTGTACTCAATAGCAGCGACCCAAATTTCCTCGCAAAATATACATGTATAGTGACAAAACATTTTCCTCGCAAAATGGTGTACTCAATAGCAACGACCCAAATTTCCTCACAAAATATACATGTATAGTGACAAAACATTTTCCTCGCAAATGGTGTACTCAATAGCAACGACCCAAATTTCCTCGCAAAATATACATGTATAGTGACAAAACATTTTCCTCGCAAAATGGTATACTCAATAGCAACAATCCAAATTTCCTCACAAAATATGCATATTTAGCGACAAAATATTTCCTCGCAAAATATACATGTTTAGCGACAAAACATTTCCTCGCAAAATGGTGTACTCAATAGCAACAATCCAAATTTCCTTGCAAAATATACATGTTTAGCGACAAAATATTTCCTCACAAAATGGTGCACTCAGTGGCAACAAACCAAATTCCCTTGCAAACAATTGACTTTTTGGCTAGGAAATAAGTTGTCCCATAACAGGAAATGCATTTTGCAAGGAAACTCGTCCTCACAAATAACTCTTTTTGCTTCCTGTCATACAATAATCTGTTATATAATTCAAATAGCACAATCCATCAAACTCAAAGTTAATAGCATGAACATTAAAACAATTTCACAAATGTCATAACCTGATACCTTAATTCCCAAAATATAATATCATGTATCGAGTATCTTTACAAAAACCACAATGAAGTACTATATTATGTACTGTTAAGTACCAAAAACTAATTGCATCCTTCCAATATCCTTCTTCCATCTAGATGTCCCAAAAAACAAAAGACAAGAAGTGGCTTTGTCCTCCAAACATCATTAGTTTCCCATCGATCCAACACTTCATTGCATCTTCATCCACCAAAAGATAACATCATTGGTTTCCCATCTAGTACTCCATTGCATCTTCATCGACCAAAAGATATCATTGGTTTCCCATCTAGTAATCCATTGCATCTTCATCCACCAAACGATCACTATCGTTTATTGAGCAATCTGCATAAATGTAACACAATGAAAAGATTTACAAATTCTAGTCTTGGATTACCATTTGATTACAATAAACCATCATTGCTACACATGCTTAACATAAGACTACTGATACAGCTATCCTTAACACCCCATCCCACATCAACTAGGTAGGAAAAGTCCTTGGGGTATAATAAGAAAGTTCATAGCGCTTCCGAGTGGTAACGCACTTTGAAGCCAAAAGAGCCTAGCTGCCCTAGCCCAAAGTGGACAATGCCGTTACAGTAGGTGGATGAAAACTCACTTATATAGCTAATGAACTATTCCTGTCACGCTGATATGAAGCCGGATATCAAATTCCGACCACATTTGAATTTGTTTGACTTCATACTTAACAAGTTATCAACAGGTTCACAACCCACTGCTCTTGCCTCCATCAATAGGTCAGGAATCATCCTAGACAAAGCAACTTCATTTCCTAAAACAGATCTTTCTTCAGCCAGTTTAAGTCTTTATTCGTTGCATAACTCTATATCATCGCCCGCAACCACAATCTAACCAATATTTATATCATGAGTTATTAGGAAAATAATGTACCATCAAACATTAGCCTTTTCGTTTCCACTATATATGGCTGCAGCTCCATTCTGTATAGCTTTGAAAAATTTAATCAAACAGGCTCAAGTGGATTGCCTTAACTCATAAGGGCTGTATTAAGCTTTGCATCCTTTTCTATTAGTTGTAAGAAATGATAAATCAGGTGGATTATCCATATTGACTTCCTCCTCCAAACTCTATTTGAGGAAAGCATTCATCAAATCAAACTGTCGAGGATATTCAAAATTTACAGCAAGAGAGATTAGCCACCTAATGGAGTTCATACTCCCTACAGATGTAGACTTTTCTGATTTCAATGGTACTTTGACAAACCCGTAGGGTTTAGCAAGTAGCATGGCTTTCTACCTTCCGTTGAGCCTTCTACCTCATCTTCATATTTAATCATCAATTTAACAACTCAAAAAACTCATTGAAAACCCTACAATTAGGAGTTTGTTCTTCTTTTCTTTTCAAAACAGAAATGGCAGCAACCACCAGTTTTCAACCTAGTCCATCTTAGCTTATTACTAAAAGACATTTATAATTTGTTGGAGCACTAGAGAACAGAGGCCCAATCATCAAGTTTCTCTAGATTTATACGAAAATTTTCATGCAGGAAACAAAGCATCTATAAAGTAAAAAAAAAAACATTCATCCGCCTAACAGTGGATTACTAGAAAATTTAAAAAATACATCTCCATATTGCATTTGTCCAAAAATTTTGACTTGCATTCACTATGTGGATACTCCTTGAGTAATACTCGAACCTCCTAAACCAAAAACCATAAGATACAAACCTAAGTCTCAGTCTGGTATGCGATGTTATTAGATGTTCAACTATAGCGCAAAAAAAACTATGTCGTCACTATTTTTTTGCCCAACTTCAAGTCTATAAAAGTACAAAATAAAAAAAAAAAAGCGAGGAATAGATACTCACTAGCATCATTGGAAGGCATGTTGCAACCATTTTGCTGTAACAAGAAATTTAATTGGGATTGCATATTAGCTATGGTTTCTGCTAGTTGATCTGTATTTTTACGAGCTTGTGCTGCTTCAACTAGAGCCTCCTCACACTTCTTCTGCGCTGCTGTAGTTTCTTCTCTAGCCTCTTCAACATCTCTTATAAGTTGTGCTCGAGAAGTTTGGCCAGATTTTGTTAAGCTAGGCTTGGGACCATGTCCTAAACCACGTATGTATCCTGGTTTAGGTCCAAAAACTGTACATGAGAGCTCTTCATCTGTCAAAGGAATAGATCCATTTGCCATCGCTTGATCTTGAACATCTTTCAACTTTTTCTGCAAATATCACAATAAATTATGCCTTGACAATGAAAACAAATTTTTCTAGAAGATAAAACTAATACATTATGAGATGTTTTTCACTTACATATACAGTTTCTGAACCATCTGTCCAACATTTTCTCTTTTCGCTGTAATGAGTCTTCTTCCAAGTCTCAAGAAGGTCAGGATTCACGCCATTGTTTTTCTCTCTCTGGTGAATTAGGTTCATGAAAAAAAAAATCACATACTTTTTTTTGTACTCAACAAATATTGAAAACTGTAAGGAAAAAATAGGACATACCAAATGATTTTTGACCTTGTAGAAAGCCTTTGATCCAGCAACATGGTGATTCCTCGGCTTAGATCGACTATCCTTGTACTTGTCACATTTTTCCTGCGTTTTCAATAACCAATTAGGAGTACCACAATATCTATATGTTAAAATTTATAGTAAGAGTTGGGGTCGTGAAGATATTACCAAATTTTAACTATAGCGAATTAGTACTATATACCTGATAGACTTTGTCTTGCCATAAGTTAGACAAATATCCCCAATCTGCCCCTTCTATGTGTGCAGGGCAATCAACAGCTCCTTTGTTGAACTTCTTCTTGAGGCGGGATCGGCTATCACAATATCGCTTACCCATACTTTGCAGTATAGCTTTGTCTACATAAGTTGCTTCAGGAAGATCAAATTTTTCCTATTTGCCCCATAAATTCATCCAGTCAAATGTATATATAGAGACAACAAATTCTATGTCAAGCAAAACGATTCACATTATCTTTCTTATGTGCGATATTTTTCATCAAACTATCAAAACTACTTCAGAATGCTACTTATACTTACACGAATGTGTGCAATACACATTTCCTTTGCATCTTGGGGCACCACCTTCCAGTTTTTGGCTTGTAGAGGAGCGAATTGCCGAACAATAATACCTAACTCTGTGGTGTACCTTGTCAAGTCATCCTCGTTGTCACTTGTTGGTTGTCCTAGCATTCTAGAAAATCCCAACTTAACCTTCTCTCCACGCCTTCGAATTTTAGCTAGCGCTAAACCTTTAGTTCTCCCACGTACTTGTTTAGTTACAGGTGTACCTTTTAAAAAATGGAAATATAGATTTGTATGAAACTGCATTGTATAAATTGTAAGTGAAAAATGCATTCTTTAACAAGTACCAAGTGTCAAGGATTCATTTGGTTGCTCAAACTCAGATATGTGTAGAGCGGTAGATGAGTTTTGCTCTGGATCATTATTTGGCATAGATTGCACAGCAGGTGTAATCGCTGATCTTGTAGTCACACCATTATTTGGCGAAAATTGCACAGCAGGAGTAAGCACTGATCTTGTAGTCACACCATGAGCAGTGATTCCATGACCTGTCATTCCACGACCTCCTCGTCCTCCTCGTCCTCCACCTCTAGTAGACATCTTTGCGTATCTATAAGATTGACAAAAAATAAGAATAGACCAACCATCAAATACATTCAAGATGCGCAAAATTAGTAATACCTAATTGTTGTCTAATACAATCCCGAGCAAAGAAAAGGCTGAACTTGAAAGCATCCAACTAAAAAAATTATGATAACTTATTCTCATCATTGTGAAGTAAATAGAGTTTAGTGATTTTATGAGACCTAGTTTTAGTTGTAGTCAGCCAATTGATTAATTAGTTGAAGTCTTTGCAGGAAGCATATTGAAACAATAAATACGATTTCGACTCTTTCATGAAAAGCAAACAAGTAGTGAGATAGTGTACACAGCTAAATTTCACTTTGTATCGTCTCATAAAAGAACTCATTATGCCTAATGTCCATCCATGATATATATCCTAATTCGTCATACCAATAAATATTTAGCGGCACATTTTAGTTCAAAATATCCCTATATTCCTTTTCATGGCATGCTTATTCTCTTCTACAGCGGAACTCATGCCAAATCAAAGACTTCTTAGCACTGTCCCCGACAAACACCAACCTATTTGAGGCTTTGAGGTATTAGTTTAGGAATTCTGAATTGCACACCTCCCTCAATTAAAGTATAGGGGCACATGTACTACATCTCAATCAGCATCTTCATTAAGTGGGCTGAATTCCTAACTTTCTTCCCAAACAATTCAATCATGCCAATTGAGCTACAAAACACTAAACGACAGTCACCTTATTCCAATTGTCACGCAAGTAAATTCTCCTTACAATAAAGTTTCTACTCAAATAGCCAGACCTTTTTTGGAAGCCATAATTGGAACCTGGAAGTCATTCCCTATATGCCTCAAAATCCTAGGGGCCACTAGCCCTTTTTCCCATCATAGTTGTCGCACTTTCTTTCAATTCAATTCACAATGGGCATTAGGAATTGTCCCGCAACAAAAACTTATCAAAACAATATACCTTCAGATAAATATTGGCAACGAAGTTTCTTCAAGACATTCAAAGTAAAGGCCCTAGGAAATGATTCAAGTAAAGGCCCTAGGAAATGATTCCTCATAATCAAAGAGATTTTTCACTTTCCTAATCAACTTTGTCAAGGTTGTGAACAATCTCCTATTTGAAGGAAATAAAGATTCTTTACTTTTCTAAGCAGCTCCTACATGTGCTTAATTTCATGATCAGCAAAAAAAAAAAAAAAAATTCCATGCATGTTTGGTCTCTCCGAACGGATTTCTTGAATATTGTTTCAAGATTCTTGATTTCCACACAGTAGATTCAGCTTTTCATTATTGTGAGAGTTGGGATGTTAGGTGTTTTAGTGTAAAGCCTAACCTAATCCCAGCCCCCGCTCAATGGGATTTTACGTGTTTTACTCCTTAAGAATCTAATATAATTTTACACATAAAAGCATTAACATCAAATCCAACACTCAACGGGTAAAAAAAGAGAGTAAAGGATGCAACTTAATAATTTTTTTTATAAGAAATGTAGGTCAATAAAGCCTCTGCAAACTCTTTCTATCTTTTATTTTTATCCCCCTTCAAATGGGACATACTAAAATGTCCTCTGTACACATTGAAACCACAGAAAAATATCAATCATTAACAAAGAGTACATCTCAAATCCTTGGTGAACAGATAATTTCACTCTGAGCATCATCAACTGTTTAATGCTAAAATCCAGATCCAAGACTCACAGAGTCGCAGTATTGTCTTCAATGCTAAAATTTGAAACCAAACCACAAAAAACACACAAAATCAAATAGCAAAATAGGCCCACCCATCTATCACCGTTGGGATACTTGGCTCACCCCAGGCTTTATCCAAGCACATGTGAGACATTGCATGGCAATCAGTCAGTGGTACACAATAGTTGCAAGCACCCCGGCCGTTACCAAAATTCTTCTTTCAAAAGTCCCATTGACAACCCAACCAAAGCACTTCACCTCAATTACAATACAATTATTCCAGCCCCAGGACAGCATTCCATTTTTCTAAACCAATGACAAAGGGAATCTGTGCAATAAACTGACAACCCTTCTTTAGAATTTTCATAAATAGCCTCATAGCCATTTTCAGTTTCTTTTTCTTGCAATACCCATTAATAAGAGTAGTGTAAATAATTTTATCCATAAAGAAACCTTGGGATTCCATTTCTATACTCAGCAACTCCGCCTCCTCCACCAGCCCTCTCTTACAATAACTTAGAACCAATGACTTCCACAAATGACCAGTACACGGCACCCCTCTATCACGCATTACGTCAAACACTTGTAGGGCTTCATCTAAATATCCCAAGATGCACAACCACGTAAAAATATGTATATAGGATTATGGAACCTTTGCCCCAAATAATCACAACAAATCAACTAGGATTTAGGATCTTTGGAGAAAGATATGGAAAAAGAGATGGACCACCGTACCTAAAATCTCAGACTAGAGCGATTAGAAAGTAACCCAGTTGTGCTGCTTGAGGCTCCGATCAAAAAATAAGTCAGTGTGGGTTATGAGAAGTCATCGTTCTCTGCAACTTCATAAGAGAAGAGAAGAAAAGAGAGAGAGAGAGAGAGAGAGAGAGAGAGAGAGAGAGGCGAGTAGGAGTAGTATTCGATCCCCTTTTTATACCCCAAACGGTGCCGCCCTTCTGTCCTTTTTTTTCCCTCCACCGCGCCTTTCTTTTTTCCCAATCCCGCCATTCACTAATTGGAAATTTTAGGACAAATGACACGAAAATTGTTCCTCGCTAATTGATCGCTGAATGATTTTTTTTTGTGAATATTGATTTCTTGTACAACAGTGCTACATATATAACAATTCAAACACAACATCAAACATAATCTCTCACATAAATTTTTTTAACGATCGATCCCGTTAATTTCACTGTGTTTGTTGATGAAATCAGTCACATAAATTTTTGGCTCAATCGAGTTCAATACACCGCTTCATCGATCAGGATACAAATTCATTAATAAAACGATACGTTTTATTAGATCAAACATCTAACGATAGGTGATTAACTTCGTGCTGGTACAAAAATAATTTAATTCATATTATTTAAAAATGATAGATGGCTCGGATGGCAAAAAAAGACCTCATTGTGGGCTCGAGTGATGCATCATAAAGACTTTAATGCCCCCAAATGCATTAATGTCTTCTGATCATGTGATTATCAATATCCGAAGATCTCAAATTTTACTAGAAATGATGTTATCAGTAAAAGGTGAAATCCTAACAGTTTAGATTGACCATTATAAAAAATAGACTTGACAATGATCTTTATAATCTATACGTTCAACTTATTTGATAGTAAACTAAATATTGTGCAGTAGTTGAATGTATAGTAGCCACGCGTCCATGACACAATCATGACGATCGAGATCGTTGATATCGTTGGGCTTATTGATTATAGCAATCATGTAAATTTTTGACTCAATAAAGTTTAGAAAGCCCTTTCATCGGGATGCAATTTACAGTAAACAAAGTCTTGTTCAATTGTTGATGTACAATAACCACATGGTCGTGACATAATCATGACAATCGAGATCGTTGATTTTGTTATGCATGTTGATTAAACCATTCATGTAAATTTTGGGCTCGATTAGGTATTAAAAGTCCCTTCATCGGGATGTGAATTTATTGAAAAATTATATTTCTCATCCAGTCAAGTGTCTAACGAATACATGATTAACTGTAATGAATGATTTAATTAATCCAATTTCACAAAACCTTGAAATATTATTTAAAATATAATATTGTTATGATTTTTTTTTTTTGCAAAACTAAGATATAATGACATTTATTTTTAAAAAGAGCAACAATAGTATAAAACTACCAAGGGTCATGCTTAAATAAAACTCACGTTTTTTTTTTTTGGGCAACGATCACATTTCCTTGCAAAATGTTTTTATTGTTAATATAAAACAAAGTTACCACAATTAGGCTTTTAGCAAGTAAAATTTGCAGTAATATCAAACAAAGTTATCACTATTAGGCAGTGATGGTTAGGAAAACTGTGTTCAAGTGATGGATGGCATTGCTTTGTTTTTTCTTGTTTTTTTTGGTCTAAAACCAGACCCATGTTTTTTGATAAGCAACAAAATTTTATTAGAAACTCAACAAAAGGTACATCGAGGTGACCAAAACTCAAGCTACACGAAGAACCTTGAAGCAAAAGAGAAGGCCAAAAGAAAAGAAGAAACACCCAACGAAACTTTGGATGAAGCCACAAAAGGAAGAGTGGCATCACCCTAACATCAAACCGAATAGTCACAATCTCATAGGATACCAACAATCATGTGAATCTTTAATCCATGACCAGTGTGGGCAGCATGCCCTTGGAATTTCCGGATTCCAAAACGCAAGGCAAGGGCCCTAGATCGAGGGAGCGCGAGCGAGGAAGCAAGCGCTCGCAAAATACAGAGTCGCCACTCGGGTTTGAAGGTCCGACACCCAAGGAACCGTATTTCGAAGCACTTGCTGCGCTGTTTGATTTGAAAAAGTTAAGGAACCAGTCCGTCATAACCATATCTGGGTTCGGGAGCCAGGTTACGAGAGGGGAAGGGTTTTATGGCACCCCTCTCGCCCAATCCGGAGATCGGTCTCTACTTAGGCTTTTGCGAAAATGTTTGTTTGCGATTTTGTTTGATTAATCAATTTTTAGCCAATTAGGGCGGGGGAACAGTTAATCGGGGATTAAAACTGTAACAGTTTGCAGGATGTGATGAGATATGGCATGGATTAGTAAGACAACAAGTAATAAATGGAACGAAGTTCAAAACATCGATCATACATCAAGACAGCGCTGTGCATGATTTTGGCACGAAGGAACAGCCAGCTTGCATGCGTGAGTTTATCCGCATGCAAGCGAACCGTCGCGCAACATCACCATACACTCGCGCGAGTGTTCATGTTTCACCAATGGTTTGAATTTCATTCCCTTCTGGGCTCTGGAAGGACCAGTGCTCACCCAGGTGCAAACCAAGCAGTTTATGGGTACTTGAAAGTAAACAATATTACAGCCGACGAATAGAAAAAATTATGAAAAAGCAAACCCCAAAACAGTGGGGGTGTCTAAACGAAGGCCAAGGCCAAACTGCTCATGCAAGGGCAATCCCTGGGAGAGAGAGAACCATCGCGCGACGGTATGAGACAGCCGCGCGATTGTTCTGACTGGACTTCCAAGAATTGCTTTGCATACTTGGGGCTCTGAGACATATTCAGGAGCATCCCAAAAGCATTCCAAACCAAGAGGAGTTATAAACTAAGTTAAACAATGATTTTAAACATGCAAAGCAGTGGACTAATGCCTTTTTAAAGACTTAAAAATGACTATGAACACAACAATAAACTTAAAGACCAGCACCCCTTCCTCACGTGGTCCAATCCCACGCAGACTAAACTGTCGCGTGAGCTTATGGGACCATCGCGCGAGGGTCGTTCTGGTAACGGCTCTTGAAACCTTGCTAGCTTTAGGGCCAGAACTGGTATTGATTACCAGCCTTGGCCCTGCCAGCCCCCCTCAGGGATTCGAACAGTGAGCAGAAAGATATTATACCTTTGCTTGAGTACCTTGGAAATGGCTTGAATGGTGAGATGGTGAGGCTTGGAGATTGATTATGTGGGAGTAAGTAGTGTGAGATATTTGTGCTTGAGCTTTCCTTCTTCTTTCTCAAAGAGAGTTCTTTTTTTTGTAACCCTTTGTCATGAGGCATGGGGGGACTTTTATAGGAAAAAGGGGGGTTAGTGGATGGCTAACCAAGGCCTTGCAACCAGCCAGCAATGCTGGTTACAAATGCTTGGTGGAGGAGTGGGTGGCAAAGGTGATGGGAGAATGGGGGGTGAGGTGGTGCAAGGGGAGCCCCCCCCCCCCCCTCAACAGAACGCTGTTCAGCCGAGAAAACGGGGTCCTATGGGCCTGTAGCCCCCTGACCACCACGCAATCTGAGTGAAAATGACAGGTGTTGACCATCGCGCGACAAAGTGAGACCATCGCGCGAGTATTCAGCTAACCCCGCGAGGGTCAATGGTCAAAGCTTTGACTTTGACCACCACCTGGCAAATGAACCATCGCGCGAGGGTTCCAGTATGTCGCGCGACATTCAAACCCAAGGTTCAGGTTCTGATTCAAGGGTTTAAGGCTAAGGATGGGTTCTTCACATGCCAAACTCAAGCCATTCCAAGTTCTCGGGACTGTTTCGACCTGACTCATCATCGGGGAATCAAGAAACCGAAGAACAAAGTAAAACGATCGGGAAGTCAGATTGGGGTGTCTACAGTAGTCCCTCTTTGACGGCACGCGGAGCACCATTGGCTGGTACGGGTAACGTCAAAGATTTCTAGACACCCATCCAATCCACCCAAAAGCCGATGTAAACGAAAAGTGTTAGCAAGTATATACAAATACCGTGCATCAACGAATCGGTGAGCAGATTGATTGCTGATTGAAAGTCGGACGGATAGATCGTCACGGATTGAACGTCGGACAGATAGATCGTCGCCGATTGAAGGTTGGACGGATAGATCGTCGCTGATTGAAAGTTGGACGGATGGATCGTCGCTGATTGATAATTGGACGGATAGATCGTCGCTGAAAGTTGGACGGATAGATCGTCGCTGATTGATAATTGGACGGATGGATCGTCGCTGAAAGTTGGACGGATAGATCGTCGCTGATTGAAAGTCGGACGGATGGATCGTCGCTGAAAGTTGGACGGATAGATCGTCGCTGATTGAAAGTCGGACGGATGGATCGTCGCTGATTGATAATTGGACGGATGGATCGTCGCTGAAAGTTGGACGGATAGATCGTCGCTGATTGAAAATTGGACGGATAGATCGTCGCTGATTGAAAATTGGACGGATAGATCGTCGCTGATTGAAAATTGGACGGATAGATCGTCGCTGATTGAAAATTGGACGGATAGATCGTCGCTGATTGAAAATTGGACGGATAGATCGTCGCTGATTGAAAATTGGACGGATAGATCGTCGCTGATTGAAAATTGGACGGATAGATCGTCGCTGATTGAAAATTGGACGGATAGATCGTCGCTGATTGAAAGCTGGACGGATGGATCGTCGCTGATTGAGAGTCGGACGGATGGATCGTCGCTGATTGAAAATTGGACGGATGGATCGTCGCTGATTTTGGTGCGGGCGGACCACTGCCGGGGATATATAAACGTGTTTCGGGTTTAAAAGATATTGACTCGTGATAATCCTCAAAATCGTTGTGGGGCCTAGGCGAAAACCCGTGTGCTTTGAACAGACGGATAAGCAGGATCGGGCTTGTCCAGCAGCAGCATTGGGCCGAGAGCCCACTTGAATCATCGCGCAACAATTCCAGACCATCGCGCGATGGTCCCGTGCTAGGACTTTGGTCCAGGAATGGCCCAAACCCGGCCCAACCTGTTCCATGCTTTTAAAACTTCCCGGGGACGTTACAGAAGCAGTTTCCAGTGATTTCGAAATCTCACAACTCTTCCCCATCCTCAAACTCTCCAAACCCCCAAGCAAAAGCTTTGATTCCTTGACCAAAAACCGACAAACCCACGCCCAAACGCGCACCCATGGCAGATCATGGCAATGGTGACGGTGGAGAACGAGGGGCTGATCGTCCGGAGGACGAGAGAGGACCCACGGAGGTCATTACAGGAGATCAGGCGCAGGCGGAGACGACTGCAGATACTGGTGCAAAGGCCACAGGCGGCGGCGATGGAGTTCAGGGCCGCGAGGAGGAGGCGGTTGGCGACGAGAATCGTCGCGCGACGCAGTCAGACCGTCGCGCGATGGTTGAGATCGGGGCCGTGAGGGCTGGGGTCGTGCAATTGGACCCGAGCGAGGCCGTGAGTGGTTCGGTGGTGGTTGGTAGCAGTTCCGAGGGTGTAGGCAGTGGAGGTACCAAGGATGGTGGTGCCGAGCCAAGCGAGACTCCGCCAAGGGATCCGGCGAAGGGTAAGGGCGTGGCGAGCGAGGAAGAGGAAGCCACGGAGATTCCACCGGAGGAGGTACTGTTTCGGCCGGGGGCCACATCATCGGGCCACAGGCCGATCACAAGACAGGATCTTGCGGAGTTCCTGAGTGACGAGCGGCTAGCCCGGCTGCTTGAGGAGGATCCCATGATTGGGGCCGCCGTTTTGGAGGCTCGAGAGGAGCGAGAGCGCGAAATAGCCGCTTCAGAGGCTATGGTGAGGGGCGAGAGGGCGAGGGCCGCCGAGGAGGAGGTTTTGAGGGACGCAGAGACCGAGGAGCGGGCTGGAGCGAGGGTGCACGGGCCCAGAGTGACGGCAGTTTCGGAGGCCGAGGGTTTGACTAGGGCTCCATTCACAGCGGAGGGGTATAGGCTACCGGCTCCACACCTGTTCATACCGTCAGGTTTTGCGGCGTACAAGCCAAGACAAGCGGAGTATGACCCCGAGCTTGTTCTGAGAGACCCCGACACCCACATTTCGAGCAGCTGGTCTGAGGTAAACTTCCGAAAACCTTTCATTTCCCTTTTGTGATAGTTATTTCAATACAATGCATGTGCTTGAAAACTGAGGAACGTAGCGCGACCCTTTGAAGTAGATGAGAATAGTGAGACTTGTAGTTTTACGTTGAACGCCATGCACGAATCATAATAACTTGAACCAACCGTCTACTGCCAAGTTGCATTGATTACCTAGAACTTGAGAATGGAAGCTTTGCATGCTGATGTATCCTCTCGTTGCTTGTTGTTGTGTCTAATGCAGGAGAGAGCGAGACAGAGGGACATCCGGGGTTTCGGGGGCGCCTGTAGCTCCTTGGCATTATACCAGGGTTTGCCGGAGAGGGTGAGGCAGTTGGTGGATATGGCTGGCTTTGGGGAGTTCATACAGACCTTGACTCGGGCCAGAAACGACCATGCAGTCTTGGTTGCGCTTGCAGAGAGGTGGAGAGATACCACCAATACTTTCCACCTACCGCTCGGGGAGATGACAGTGACGCCTACCGACTTCGCGGCACTCACCGGTTTGAGGGTTGGAGGTGACCCTATCCCATTTGACTCGGGCATTCAGGAGGACGAGGCGGCCCTGGAGTGGTTTTTGGGAGAGATGCCCAAGGTTGAGGAGGGGATGGCGAGATATGGCCAGTTCACGAGATACCTTGCAAAGGAGGTGGCGACGGAGCAGGAGGCGGAGCAGATGGCCCGGGCGTACCTGTTGTACCTTTTTGGTGCTACCCTGTATCCGAACAGGCGCAGCAAGGTCCACCTATCGTACCTGCCTGCACTGAGGGACCTGAGGACGGCCTCACGTTTTGACTGGGGTGGAGCTGCACTGGGTGCGGCCTATGGTTTCATGGGGGACTCGTCGAGAACTGAGATGAGCACTGCTGGCTACTGGCGGATTTGGGAGGTATGAATATAGTAAAGTCCATTTTCATTATATACCTATCTGTTCAAATACATGAACTGCTCACAAATATCCTTGCATTGTACTAATGATCTGAACTTTGATAATTGCAGCTCTGGGCCTACGAAGTTCTGAACATGTGCCGTCCAGTGACAAAGAGCCTGGATTTGGGGGTCCTCCCACGTGCTCATATCTGGAGTAAAAAGAACATGGGGGAGAAAAGGGGAAGAGGTGACCTGAACGGCTTCAGGGTGTACCTAGATGAACTCCGACCCTCGCAGGTATAACATAATCTCATTAAAAAGGAGTATGCATCCCTTGTTAATTGCTTTAATGCTGTCGCTGACCGATGTTTATATTGTCCGCTTGTGCAGGTAGAGTGGGACCCTTGGAGAGTGGCCGAGCCAGAGCCTGAATACCTGGCCAGGAGTAGAGTTGTGACAGCAAGCAGAGTGCTGCTGGAGTCAGCTTTTGGATGGCAGTGGTACTTAGGTGACCGAGTGACGCGCCAATCACTTGGCTATGCAGAGTTCCAGGTACCCGGGCCGCTTCCACCACGGGCTTCACACACAGGGGAGTATACTTTGGCCGAGCTGGAGGTCTTTACGCAGCCTGACACCGACTTGACACGCTACCTGCGTCCCAGCATGGACTACGCTGTTTACCAGAGAGAGCGCTTGGCGGGGCCATTGAGAGTGCGGGAGTTCAGAGAGGTTAGGAGCCAGGCCCGTGGAGCTGCTGAGGAGAGGAGAGCTATCACAGTAAGACAGAGCAGTGGTGAGAGTCGTGCGAGGCGAGGTCCGAGCGGACCTGTGAGAGGTGGGCCACCAGAGTTGACTTGGCACATAGCAGTGGTGGATTCCCAGGGCAATCCTGCCGAACTACACCTAGCCCCCGCCAGAGTTGAGCCAGCGCCCGTTACCGTATCGGTAAGACATTGTATCCTTCATTGTTGTATTCACGTAATAATCTTGAAACATTGCTCTGTTACTTATGTTTAAATAATCCTTGCAGGTGCCCAATGAATGGGTGAACGAAGCCGTTCGGCGCATGCTTGCAATGGAAAACGTGATAAGGCGGGCGGCGAGTGGCCTACCCTTGGACTTGCGATACCCACCACCACCGGCAGCTCAGAGATCCCAGGTATACCCTTCACAGAAACGATACACTCCTGCATTCGATACTTGATATATGCATGCTTTGCTTGATACATAGTATACTTTAATTGCCGTCGACTTCGACATAGATTGTACCTGCTCGCAAATATACAACATATAGAATGTATACTAAATGTGCAAAATTTTTACAATGCAGACACAGGGACGGGCGGCTCCTAGAAGGAAAAGTGCCAGGGATCCTCCCCAAAAGAAGCTTGCAAGCAGGACCCCTGCTCCTCCACCTACTACTAGACCACAGACACGGGGCGTGCGGCCACCTGTCGCTAGCGAGGAGGCGGCCCGAGAGGCCGTGGCACGCGCCGAGGAGAGGTACCAACTGAAGATGCGTCAGAGGCCCTCGCAAGATGAGCCGGTCCGCAAGAAGCGACTGATCCTGCCGGAGGATTCCGAGGAAGAAGAGGAAGAGGAGGGAGAAGAAGAAGAGGAGGACGAGGAGGAGCCCGACAGCAGTGGTTCAGATGACTCAGCCGATGACCCTGGTTTTAGACAGGATCCTAGAGAGGGAGACGACGACGACGACGACGACGGAGATGGTGACTGGTTCGGGGAGGACTGAGGGCTACTAGGAAGCCTCATTTGCCTCTCCGTATCTTTGATTTTTGCTTTTGGGCCTGCGCGCCCGCGTAGATAGATGGAAGGCCGGAGTGCCTTAGTCGATACATGATACATGTTTTTGGGGCCTGTGTGCCTTTTGACTTGATGGGCGAGTGTGCCCGACCAGACATGATAACTTTTAAGTGGCCGGCGCGCCACACGCACAGTAGTTTCCTTTGCTTTGACATGGACAAATTATGGTTTAGCTATAAAATTTGCATTTTCAGCTGAATTTACTCTTGCAATGAGCTAAAGCAAGTAAGCGTTCGCTTTTAATACCCTACTTGCATTGATAATGTACCGAGACTGTTCACAAACACGCACGTACGCATATAGAGTATTAACTTGGAGAAAATATGAAGAATGTACCTTAGGACACGGTTAGGATACGAGGGAGTGAAATATTGGACATTTATAAGTCAAAACTTCAAAATGTTCCATCTTGGATAATAAGAACACTTCCGGGAGGTCACACGTATACAAAACGACCTACGAGGGCTGACAAAATTGAGAAACGCATCCCGAGACACGAAATTACCCAAAAACCCTAAAAAGGACACAAAAAGGGACACGAGACGGGAAAACAAGACTCTATTATGTCCCGGACTGAAACCGACACCTCCGTACAGTCACAACAGGTCACCATGACCTGTACGGCTTGAGAGAAAAGGACACGTCCCTCCGGAACGAGTTTCGACCTTTCAAAACGCACATTTGGCCTTGAAATGAGCCACCGAGGGTCCAAAAACCTCGTAAAACGTGATATCTTGAATCCAATGCTCGGATATAGTCGCATATGCTCATATTGACTTGCCAAAACTGCAAAAGTTGCAAAAGTACCCTTGGAATAGGACGCGACCAAAATTGGACAGTAGCTGGTGAAATCTGTCAAAGTGCAGACTGAACCATCGCGCGAGGGTTTGAGAATGTCGCGCGATGGTTGGAATGGTGTTCTCTCGCGCGACGATCTGAGATGATCGCGCGATGGTTGGGACGTGCCAGGCCACCTTTATTTGACCACTTTGGACTTTTAGGACAACCAAGCCTCGTCATCAACCTTTAACTGCTCAGAGTACTTGAAAGAGGGGGGGGCAGTGCAGAGATGCCCTTACTTTGAAGAAGAAAACTCCACATGGCATGGATATTTACACTGGGAAGGGATGATACTCAATGCATTCTGCTTATAAAGAGGCTAACGTCCTGCAAACGAAAGGCATTTCTCCCACAGTTTGAAAGTCCCTCGAGGAAGCAAGATGGCAAATAATCTTCCGGCCTTGATTAGCCCCTGGCTCACGGCCTTTGTTGCTGGGGATTGGCTATCATTTCGGTTTCACGGGCTGGCCGCATTCCGTTTTCTTCGCAACGTGAGGGTTCGCCCAGAGTTTCTGAGGGCAGCCCTACAATTCTGGGACCCAGAGGTTCACGTATTCAGGTTTGGAGTTAATGAGCTGTGTCCAACCGTGGAGGAATTCCAAGCATACCTCCAAGGCGTCGCCTCAAGCGTGATCGTCGTGCCACCTTACAGGAAAAGCATGCCAAAGCTCCTACAGTCAAGTCTTGACATCACTCGTGGAGCGGCCGAAAGTTTGCTAGCCGGAGGACAGATCAACGTCATGCGCCTGATGGAATGGTATGGGCCAGAAGGGGACGTAGAGAATACAGCCGTGCAGGCGCGACGTCGGTTTGCCCTGGCAATCGGCGTGCTAGCCGCTTATCTACTGGTATCTCCAAATGGGCAAGTCAACCCCATGCTGGTGAGCGTTGCGGCTCAATTGGGTGCCCGAAGAAACGTGGTACCTCTGGTTCTGGCGGAGACACTCATAGGTTTGGATTCGGTTTCTTCTGGCCAAACAGACGTGTTCGGCGGTAGTCCCCTACTACTGCAGGTTAGCTTGGTTCTCACTCAGCTCACCTTTTTCTGGCTTTCGCACGTTTTGTTTTTACCTCGTCTCTCAGCTAAGGCTATACAAGAGCTTCTCACTTGTTTTCCTCTCAAGCTTTATACGACTCCTCACTTGTTTTTCCACTCATGCAGCTCTGGTTATCCGACAAATTGGGGGTGCTTACGGCACCGGAAGCAAACTGGCCCCACTTGCCCGGCCGAATGCATCAGCGGGGCATGATCTACCCGGAAATGTCCGTGCATCAATGGTACGCATTCATGAGAGAGATGCTGTCGAATGAGATCATATGGCGGCATGAAGCTTTAAACATTCCAGACATGACCCTGAGTTCTGTAGGTTTCGAGAGGGTAGTGATTGCTGGGCTGACCGCTTTCACATTCTACATCCCCGGACGCATCCTTCGTCAGTTAGGGGTGAGCCAGGGACTTTACCGAGCTGGGATTGAAGACTTCCAAGTCCCTGCCTTCACTGCCCAGAATTTGAGAGGATATGAGCACAATTGGGGCCTAAGGCAACTCGGAGGGGCCGACCCTGACTTCAGCACGGAACTTACGCACCGATATCAAACATGGCTAAGAAGGGAAATCACTAGCAGGCAAAACAACAACTGACTTCTGACGAACCCTGATGATCTAGAATAAATCGTGAGCCTGTTAAGGCCTCGAGCATTTTATTCTGTTTTCATGCTTAACTCTTCTTTCTTTTTTTTTTTTTTTAAGACAGCTCAGCCTGTGTAATAGAAGTTATAATTTAAATAAAAATGAAAGTTTGAGAGTTTTCCCCTTTTGATACAAGTGTTGAACCGCCGTGTCGCCCAAGTATCGAGTTAACTCTTGGTGATGAGAAACCGTGGATCGAGTTGGTGGATTGTGACCGAATCTCACAGAGAGATTGCCTACGTATCCCCTTTCGGGGAATCAGGTCAGCACGTAGTTCAAGCTAAGGTTCACTCGAGTATTTTAACTCTCCTTTTGCGCTCTAAATTTTGCCTAGTGCTGCCACTTCGGGTCTTCAGCCTAGCGAGCTTTGATTGATGCCTATTTATTTTTGCCTAAACCGCCTTCTCAGGTTTTCGGTCTAGCAGGCTTGCTCTAATTTTTGCTTGGAACCGCCCACCCTTGTGGTTTTCGGCCCAACGAGCTTCTCTCAGGGATAGTATCGTTTGAGCTGATCCAGGTTAACCAAAGAACTGAATTCGTTGCCGTCAAGATCAATGAGCTGAGCTGCTCCCCCAGAAAGGATGGTCTTGATGATGTAAGGTCCGGAACGCTTGGGCCGAAACTTGCCACGGGGGTCGAAAATTGGCGCTCGAATCTCTTTTGTGACCATGTCTCCCTCGACCAAATCTCTAGACTTCACCCTTTTGTTAAATGCCCGGGCAATTCTCCGCTGATACCCATGAACATGATACAAGGCCCGGAGCCTTCTCTCGTCAAAAAGCATGAGTTCAACAAATCTCCCACTAAGCCACTCAAATTCTGAGAGTTCCGATTCCACCATGATTCTCAAAGATGGGACCTCAAGCTCTATAGGGAGAACTGCTTCCATCCCGTAGACCAAGGAATAGGGAGTTGCCCCCGTTGATGTTCGAATCGACGTTCGGTAACCCCAAAGAGCTAAAGGCAGCTGCTCGTGCCAGTCCCTGGCGGACTCTGCAGACTTCTTGATGATTGTCTCGACATTTTTGTTGGCCGCTTCAACTGCTCCATTTGTTTGGGGGCGATAGACCGTTGAGTGATGGATTTGGATCTTGAATTCTTCGAAGAGCTCCAAGACCCTGCCTTTGAAATGAGTCCCATTGTCTGATACGAACGCTTGCGGAACCCCATATCGATAGATGATGTTTTTCCTGATGAAGTGAGCAACTTGAACAGCCGTTAGAGTTTTATAAGATTCGGCCTCCACCCATTTGGTAAAATAGTCTATCGCCACGAGGATAAATCTATGACCATTTGATGCAGACGGTCTAACCATGCCGATGACGTCAATGCCCCATACAGAGAAAGGCCAAGGCGAAGCCATGCCAAATAGGTTAGAAGGCGGAACATGCATTAGATTAGCATGAATTTGGCACTTGTGACATCGCCGCACATAATCCACGCACTGAGACTCCATAGTAGACCAGAAATAGCCTTGGCGCAAGATTTTCCTAGCTAGCATGACACCGCTCATGTGAGGGCCACAAACCCCTTCGTGGATTTCTTCCATGATTCTGACAGCCTCGGTCCCGTTGACACAGAGTTTGTGCATTCCACAATGAGACCTCTTGTACAACTTTCCCCCGCAAATGATGTACTGGGTGGCTATCCTCCGCAATGCAGTCTGATCCTTTTTAGAGGCCTCAGCCGGGTACATGCCACTCTCGACGAAGTTCCATATGTCATGGTACCAGGGTAGGCCATCATTGACATCATCGATGGCGTTGACGTATTGATAAGCGGGGCAGTTCCGCTGTTCAATCAACACTGGGCGTAGTTTGACTCCCAACGGCAATTCGACCATGGATGCCAAGGTTGCAAGCGCATCGGCGAATCGGTTCTTAGACGGGTGACATGGGTGAAAGTCACTTTGCTAAATCGAGGAATTAGCCCTTCCAAATCCTGGTGATACGGTTTCAACCCCTCCTCACGCACCTTCCAGTCCCCATTGGCTTGAGATACAACGAGATTGGAGTCTCCGATGACTTCGAGCTGTTCAACGCCAAGCGTGAGGGCAGCCTCCATGCCCACAATACAGGCCTCATATTCGGCTTGGTTGTTTGTAACATCGAAATTTAGTTTGAATGCAAGCGGAATATGAGAACCATCAGGGGCGACTAACAAAACCCCGATCCCAAATCCTTTCTGATTGGCCGCTCCATCGAAGTAAAGGGTCCAAACATCTTCGACAATCGTTAGGACTCCCTCATCTGGGAACATGAAATCTGCATCTTCTGGCCCGTCCACAGGGTGATCAGCCAAAAACTCTGCGATGGCTCGCCCCTTTACAGACTTTCTCGTGACGTATTCGAGATCGAATTCCGCCAAGAGGAGCAACCAACGTGCTAACTTACCTGTGAGGGCCGGCTTCTCAAACAGATACTTGAGCGGATCCATTCGAGAAATCAACTTCACTGGGTAGGCCAGCATGTAGTGTCTCAACTTCTTAGAGGCCCATACTAAAGCCCAGCACGTTTTTTTCCAAGGCGGTGTAGCGCTCTTCAGACCCAACCATTTTCTTACTCAAGTAGTAAACGGCCTTCTCAACTCCCCGATCCCCCTCTTGAGCTAGCAAGCATCCCATGGATGTGGAACTCACAGACAAGTATAGAATCAAAGGCTTTCCAGGCACTGGTGGCATCAAGACAGGCGGATTTGAAGGTAACTCTGAATGGACTTGAAGGCTGCCTGACATCTGTCGGACCATACGAACGGGACGTCCTTCTTGAGCAGTCGAAACATCGGCTCGCAAGTTAAGGTTAACTTGGCGATGAATCTACTGATGAACTGAACCTTCCCCAAAAAGCTTCGCACTCCCTTTTCGGTCTCTGGTGGCTTCATTTCAAGCACCGCTTTGATTTTGATGGATCGACCTCAATCCCACGTGTAGTAATCATGAAACCGAGCATCTTGCCGCCGTGACTCCAAAGGTGCATTTCTGTGGATTGAGACGCATGCGGAACTTCCGGAGTCTCTCGAAAAACTTTCTCAATACAGGAACATGCCCTTCCCGAGTTTTTGACTTAGCAATCATGTCGTCTACGTAGACCTCAACCTCTTTGTGCATCATGTCATGTAAAATGGTTGTAGCGGCTCTCTGGTAGGTAGGGCCAGCATTTTTCAAACCAAACGGCATGACCAAGTAACAATAAGTCCCCCATTCAGTGATGAAAGTCGTCTTCTCACGGTCTTCTGGTGCCATAAGAATCTGGTTATATCCGGAGAAACCATCCATGAATGAAAGCAGAGCATGGCCCGCCGTATTATCAACCAGTACATCAATATGTGGCAGGGGAAAATCGTCCTTGGGGCTTGCCTTGTTCAAATCCCTAAAGTCCACACACACCCGAATTTGTCCATTCTTTTTGGGAACCGGAACGATATTGGCCACCCATGTGGGGTATTGAGAGACCATGAGAAAACCAGCGTCAATCTGCCTAGTGACCTCTTCCTTGATCCTCTGTACCCAGTCCGGCCTCATTCGCCTTAATTTCTGCTTCACGGGTTTGGCATCCGGTAACAAGGGGATTCGATGTTCAACTATTTCCGGGTCGATGCCGGGCATATCTTGATGGGACCACGCAAAGATGTCACTGAATTCCGAGAGCAGCTCTTTGAAATCCTGATGTTCCTTTGGGGATAAAGTGGAGCCCACCTGAACCATTCGGGGATCATTCTCATCTTTCAGGTTTATTAAGACTATTTCTTCTTTTAACGGCTGAGCATGCCTTTCGTCTTCCCTTTCGATGAGGGCACGGATTTCCTTGGGAATGTCCCCATCGAAATCTATCCCTTCATCGTCGGGGTCGACACAGTTTATATAAAGATCATTCAGGTAGTCAGAAGAGGATTCCTTCATTTCACAAGACCCTGCAGGGTCGCCAAGTACAAGGGAATCAAACTCAAAGTAAAAACCATGACATGGAGGGCCGAGAGGCGCACACTCCGACTCAGAGCTAGACTTAGACTCAGACGACTCAACAGACTCAGTGTCAGACTCTGATACATCATCAATGCAAGTAAGGCGCGGTTTGAAAATGCAATTTTTAAGGCTACCCTTTGCCTCCGTGATGAGGGAGAGGGGATCTTTGAGGTCGTTGGAACTGAGCATGAACACTTCGGCCTCTTCAGCTTCCTTGGCCAAACCCACTTGAGAGAACTCATAAAACAGCTGCTCCAAGCTCCCTTGATCAAAAGACATCAGCCAATCAGTCTTTGGCTTGGGCTGGTTAAGCTTCCTTTTGAATTCCGCCCTTGTCGGTTCTTCATCACTAGAGGGCCAAGTGTTATCAGCGAAGACTTCAAATCCAGGCAGCAACTCCCCAGTGACTGAATCGATGAAAGGCTCAGGTTGCCCGGTGTAGATGTCGTTCCCCACTTCACGCACAAAGTAGCTGTCAGGTTCGCCATAGAGAGATCGAGGTTTTCCCGTGCATTTCCTTCTTTTGGCATCCTTGGAAGAGGAGGAGTACCCCAAACCAAAGCGGCCCTCGCAGGAAGGAAAGGCAGGGAACTCCGGGATCCCTTGTTGGTGAATCCCAAGCCCAAGACCAGGTAGATAGGACATTCTTCTCATGATATCCAAAGCAACAGAGCTGATGATAAAGTCCCCATCCACGTTGATGGCCAAAATCGAACCAGAAGTGTCGAAAGAGAAACCCCCGAGGTCAACATCTTCGTCACCGTGAGCAATCCCCAAAACAGGCGTGCCATCTTCTTTAAGCGGGCGAATGCCCGAGTCCCCACAGATTATCAGAGTTCCGGTGGGGAGTCCCAGCATAACCTTTTGGTGAAGAGTAGACGGTACAGCCATGATATCTGACCGGTGGAGCCATGGCCTTCCTAGTAGGAGATTAAAAGTGGCCGGGATATCAACCACATGGAACTCGACGTCCATCTCAAAACCTTCAGCGTCAAGCTTGAGCAGAAGCGTGCCTTCAACCACGCGACGAGTGCTGTCATATGCCTTAACAGCCAGATTGGAAGGCGCGAAGTCCTTCTTGGCCAACCCCAAGCGATAAGCTACTCTCAACGGGCAAACATTGATCGCCGATCCGTTGTCGATCAGAACAGTTGGAATCCAGAGTCCTTTACACTTAACAGTGATGTGCAAGGGGCGATTGTGATCAACCCCTTCAATGGGTAAATCTTTGTCGGTAAAGACCACGGTGTGCTTAGAAGTAGGCGGGAGAATTATGGATACCATGGCCTCAGGTGTGACATCTGGTTGAATCTCGAGACGAGAGAGGGTATGGCAAAACTTCTGACGATGCTCGCGAGAGGAACAGATTAGTCCCCAGAGTGATATGGCGGCCGGGATTCGCTCCAGCTGTTTCTGAATCATGTCCTCGTTCGGGGGGCTAGGGGGTACCTCGAAGGGTGCAGACCTTGAGAATGCAGAAGGCACGTTCCTTTGGTTAGAAGAGCTGGACGAGCTCCCTGCCTGCAGATTAGTAGGCTGAAAAATTCGCCCACTCCTCGTAACATTGAGAACATCCTCCAGAGAGGGCACCACTTGAAGGTCTTGACTGTCATCCCAAAGATCAGCGGGGACTTCCCCCAATTTGCGTTTTCCTCTGTCGGAGGGCGGAGGGATTACAGGTACTTCCACGCCCAAACCTAGGTCTTCAGCCAAATCGTTCAACAACAGCGACTCCCAGAAGTCCGGATCCTTAACAGTTGCAGTCTCTTGCATAGGCTCGGTATTGGCTACAAACGGGACATCCCAGAGTCCTCCATCAGCAAGAGAGCGGTTGACAGTCCAAACCTCAGACCCAACTTGGATATTAACCACATCATCAACATCCCAGAGATCCGGGGGCGGAACTAGATCCGTGACCATGATGCTGCAATCTTCCTCGGCCGGATAAAGCGGTGCTGGGCGCGTGAGTCCTTCGCTCACGATGTAGAACGTAGGGTCGTACTCGGTGTCGGTTACAGAGTTGACCATCCTGTCAAGAGTAGAGGGGAGAAAACATTCCCCCAAGACGCGGGTTTCCTCCTGGACCAGACCCTCCTCTATGAACTGAATCTCGTGATCGGGCAGAGCATATCCTTGGAGAGGATTGAGATCAAATTCTAATGGAAACTGCCATGCAGGCTCGGGATCCCAATAGTACTCTTCCTCAGGCAAAACAGGTTCAGGCTGCTGAAATAGCATGTTCAAGGAGAACCCATCCAAAGGGTCAAGCATGCCTGCCTCGTAATTAGCCATCCAGGCGTCATACCAAGCGTGGTTAAATGGGACGTACTCGGGATTCTGGGGGAAACCGTCTAACTCTAACTCTGTCCATTCATTGATGATAGGGGTCGCATAATCATCATTATCAGCAATAGCCCACCCTACTGCTTGCATATCAACCTGCTGTTCTGGTATAAGAGAGGCAGCAGATCTGAAACGGCTTATCAAATTTGGAGAGGAATTCGGATCCGTGACATTAAAGTACAGGCTGTCCAGGGAAGAGGCAGAGTTAAGCTGTACGGAAGGGATAGATTGGTGAAACAGGTCACTGATAGAGGCGTTGAACACAAAAGCTCCATCTTGTAAACGTGCGAGAGGCACATTGGGGTTGGACGACTGTCCTTCTTCAAGATGGATGTAGAAGATTTCGGCCTCGGGCTGAGAAGGCAGGGGCACGACCGGCCTGGGTTGGCTTGTTGAGATTATATGGTCAGTGGGGTTGAATATAGTGGAGCTAGGGTTGATATAGGTGGAGCTGATGGATATTTGGTTGATGCGGGGAGCAGCATTGTGCTTTGGCAGGGAATTGGAAAGGATGTTTGGCTTTTGAGTTGGTGGAGGTGGAGCGTGGAGAATCCCTTCATCTATAAGATCCTGGATCGCATGTCGGAGACGAAAACAGGAATCCGTAAGATGTCCAGCCCCTTGATGGTAGGCACAATAAAGATTGGCCTTGAAGTTAGGTGAAGGGTTCTTAGGTAGTGGGGTTGGGTCAAGGGGCTTCAGATGCCCGGACTGGATTAACTTCTCCATAACAGAGGACAATGGAGCTTCAAATGCAGAAAAACTGCGGGGCTGACTGCGGGGCCGATTGCTTTGAGGGGCTTGCACCTGGTTAATCTCAGCGACCCGATTGGTCGTGTTGGCAGAAGAGGCGCTAGTGCCACTGGTTGCTGCGTTGGAAGATGTCCCAACGCCAAACAATGCATTGGTGTTCCCTGAGTAAACCCGAGACTTTGGTTTCGAAAGGTTAGAGGATTCCCCTCTTGACAGTATCCCGCTTTGTAGAGCATCCTCAATGGCCAAACCAGATTCGAAGAAAGTATCAAAGTTTGAGGAGGCCTGGACAAGAACCAAATGCCTAGCATAATCAGGCTGGAGATTGCGGGAGATGATTCGGAGCTGATCTCTCTCGCTCGGGCGGTCGGTCATCTGAGCAGCCTTTGTTCTCCATCTTTTGACAAAATCCGCAAAGGACTCCTTAGCTTCCATTTTTGTAGACTCAAGCTCTCGGGTTGTCATTTTGAGTTGGGAGTTGTAACTGTACTGCGAAATAAACGCAGCACCGATGTCCTCCCACGTCCTCCTTTTAGCGATGTCAAGCGACAAAAACCAATGGAAAGCGGGTCCCGAGAGAGTCTGAGGGAATAGCTGGGACATGGCCTCGGGCTCAACAGCCAGAAGTTTCATGGCGGCGTGATAGCCGTAAAGATGAGTCTTCGGGTCACCACTCCCATCAAACTTGGCGAGGTCAGGCATCTTGAACTTGTCGGGAAGTTTGGCGTTGGGATACAAGCAGAGGCGATCCAGGTCAATTCCTCCGGCACTGATCTTCTCAGACTTGGACACAGATTCCTCCAGCTTGACAATCTTTGCCATGAGAGCAGTCATATTAGGGTCCGGAATGGGTCTAGCCACAGCAAGATTGAGATTTGCTGCCTCTGGGTGAGCTTCTCTCGGGTTGGGCTGGATTATGATCCGTCCTGCATGGTTGGGGTCTTCGACAAAGATTGGCTCCGCGTGGACATCCTCGTCGACCTCGCCTCCCATTTCGGTAACTGGCGGGAGACGAGTGTTAACAAGGTCGTTAAGCCTAGCAAGATTTGCATCAGTCTGAGCACCCCTTTGCTGCATGGTGGCGATGCTGTTCTGGATGTTCATGAGTATGGTTTCAACACTTAGTGGCTGCGGCTGATCGGCCATGATGGAGGTTCCGGTTGAACTTGACGAGAACGAAGAGGTAGGCGATGCTGGAGATTCAATTTCCTGGATAACCGACGATGATCCTGACTGTAACGTGGCCAACAGAGAATACGGAGAGCCTTCCGTTGTGACTGACTGAGCTTGCAACCTGACTAGCCTTTGAACCGAATTCTGACGTAGACGTTCCCAAGTGGGTTTGGCTTTCTGCCTCGATACTTTCCTTGGCGGCGCAATGATTCAGAATTCCGCTTTGCTTTGCTGTAAGAAAAGGTTCGATAAGGGCCCTGCAACAACCTTACTCTAAACAAAAGACTAAAAGAGATAATGCAGCCATCGTCGTCAGTGTCGCTCTTAGACTCTAAGACTACAGACGAGTCTGTCTCATGATGTTCGGACACTGCCAAAGTCCTCAGATTTCTTTTCGAGAATATATCCTTGTCTCGAACCGAACAATACTAAGGGATGTCAAAATAGCCTAAGCCCTCGACTTTTCCGTTCTTGAATTTTCAATTTTTAATTTGGAATGACTTGAGGTGGATGACGTGATACCCTAACCGGGGTGGCGTAGGCAACACGATGCCATAGCCCGAGCGGTGTACGTGCTGCGCACAGTAACCGGGGTGGTATGGGCATCACAGCATTTTTTCCGTCATTCCTTGTTTTCTGTTTTGAAACTACGATTGTGATATAGACAAGGATTTAGAAAACTCTGATTTCCCAAAGTCCTGCAGATCCTAGGATTTCTGAAAATCTGGTAACACGCACCGCAAAGATGCGTGACTCTTCATTGGGTTTAGCAGCGTCTTATTTGAGCATAAGACAGACTCGAAGGAGAGACAACCTAGAAGCCGCCCTAAACATGCCCCTACGCAGATCGGAATGTATATACAGTGCATGCAATAAGGAAAGCAGTAACACGTAAACAGTATATGGGGGTTAGATGCAAATAATCTTACCCTGTAGGTACCTGTCCTAGTTTGGAGAGTTCTAATGCTTTGTATATGCAAAGGTTGGTTTTGGCTTGTAACGGGTTCCTCGGACTAGAGCCAAGATATACCTCCCGCTGCCCGCGTAATCACAGAGCAACAGTCAAACGGTAGAATGACTCATCATCGTCGAAGGTTGTTGGTCATTCGGGGTCCCCGAGCTCCGGTAAACCGTGCCGGATTGCCAAAACGATCCAACGGGGCTTATCCCACATCGATGCAAATGAAGATGCTAAAGAAATTGATTAATAAAATAAAATCGCAAATTCGCAAATGCCCTTTCAAATTCGGCTCACTTTATTTAACCAATGCTTAGAAGAAACTACACGAGAGAACAAACGGAAAAGTCCCAGATTGGATTGGCCGGACTCGAGGTCCCGTTAAACCGCCATTCCAACCTTCGGCAGCGCGAAGCTCACCGTTTTGACAAACCTTTGTGGGATTGTTCCTCAAGTGTATTGAAATCTAAACATAGACCAATATTGGTTCGGTCCCCAGCAGAGTCGCCACTGTGGGCAGCATGCCCTTGGAATTTCCGGATTCCAAAACGCAAGGCAAGGGCCCTAGATCGAGGGAGCGCGAGCGAGGAAGCAAGCGCTCGCAAAATACAGAGTCGCCACTCGGGTTTGAAGGTCCGACACCCAAGGAACCGTATTTCGAAGCACTTGCTGCGCTGTTTGATTTGAAAAAGTTAAGGAACCAGTCCGTCATAACCATATCTGGGTTCGGGAGCCAGGTTACGAGAGGGGAAGGGTTTTATGGCACCCCTCTCGCCCAATCCGGAGATCGGTCTCTACTTAGGCTTTTGCGAAAATGTTTGTTTGCGATTTTGTTTGATTAATCAATTTTTAGCCAATTAGGGCGGGGGAACAGTTAATCGGGGATTAAAACTGTAACAGTTTGCAGGATGTGATGAGATATGGCATGGATTAGTAAGACAACAAGTAATAAATGGAACGAAGTTCAAAACATCGATCATACATCAAGACAGCGCTGTGCATGATTTTGGCACGAAGGAACAGCCAGCTTGCATGCGTGAGTTTATCCGCATGCAAGCGAACCGTCGCGCAACATCACCATACACTCGCGCGAGTGTTCATGTTTCACCAATGGTTTGAATTTCATTCCCTTCTGGGCTCTGGAAGGACCAGTGCTCACCCAGGTGCAAACCAAGCAGTTTATGGGTACTTGAAAGTAAACAATATTACAGCCGACGAATAGAAAAAATTATGAAAAAGCAAACCCCAAAACAGTGGGGGTGTCTAAACGAAGGCCAAGGCCAAACTGCTCATGCAAGGGCAATCCCTGGGAGAGAGAGAACCATCGCGCGACGGTATGAGACAGCCGCGCGATTGTTCTGACTGGACTTCCAAGAATTGCTTTGCATACTTGGGGCTCTGAGACATATTCAGGAGCATCCCAAAAGCATTCCAAACCAAGAGGAGTTATAAACTAAGTTAAACAATGATTTTAAACATGCAAAGCAGTGGACTAATGCCTTTTTAAAGACTTAAAAATGACTATGAACACAACAATAAACTTAAAGACCAGCACCCCTTCCTCACGTGGTCCAATCCCACGCAGACTAAACTGTCGCGCGAGCTTATGGGACCATCGCGCGAGGGTCGTTCTGGTAACGGCTCTTGAAACCTTGCTAGCTTTAGGGCCAGAACTGGTATTGATTACCAGCCTTGGCCCTGCCAGCCCCCCTCAGGGATTCGAACAGTGAGCAGAAAGATATTATACCTTTGCTTGAGTACCTTGGAAATGGCTTGAATGGTGAGATGGTGAGGCTTGGAGATTGATTATGTGGGAGTAAGTAGTGTGAGATATTTGTGCTTGAGCTTTCCTTCTTCTTTCTCAAAGAGAGTTCTTTTTTTTGTAACCCTTTGTCATGAGGCATGGGGGGACTTTTATAGGAAAAAGGGGGGTTAGTGGATGGCTAACCAAGGCCTTGCAACCAGCCAGCAATGCTGGTTACAAATGCTTGGTGGAGGAGTGGGTGGCAAAGGTGATGGGAGAATGGGGGGTGAGGTGGTGCAAGGGGAGCCCCCCCCCCCTCAACAGAACGCTGTTCAGCCGAGAAAACGGGGTCCTATGGGCCTGTAGCCCCCTGACCACCACGCAATCTGAGTGAAAATGACAGGTGTTGACCATCGCGCGACAAAGTGAGACCATCGCGCGAGTATTCAGCTAACCCCGCGAGGGTCAATGGTCAAAGCTTTGACTTTGACCACCACCTGGCAAATGAACCATCGCGCGAGGGTTCCAGTATGTCGCGCGACATTCAAACCCAAGGTTCAGGTTCTGATTCAAGGGTTTAAGGCTAAGGATGGGTTCTTCACATGCCAAACTCAAGCCATTCCAAGTTCTCGGGACTGTTTCGACCTGACTCATCATCGGGGAATCAAGAAACCGAAGAACAAAGTAAAACGATCGGGAAGTCAGATTGGGGTGTCTACAACCAGCAATATCCCTGGCCCAACAACAAAAACAGAAACATGGTATTCTTGAGATCAAAGTCAGCTTCATACTCAGAGTAAACATCACCAGCAACAAGGAAACAAATTGAGCAGTGTAACCATATCCCTCATCAGCATTGAAATTCAGCCGCAGGGACGGCACATTATAACAGCAACCAAAACTCATCCAGCCGCACGACCCCCACTTGATATACTCTTTCATTGCTTATGCATCAATTAGTATTCCACTCCATTAGACACAAAACTACAGTAACAATCCTATTAAAGCAGAAAATCTCTTCAAGGCCTCATTCCAAAAATCAGATGTGGTCATCCAGTAGCAGAAAGATACCCTCATGAACTAGGCAGCAAAACACAACATTTTCATCAGGGGTAATTATAACCAAACATCAATACCCAGCCATTCAAAGCTGGTTGCATAACCAATTTGTCTCTTAGCCCTCCCCATAGTCGGGAGTTGAAAAGAGAAACTCTTAGCCCTCCCACAGACCCATGTTTGGCACCCAAGCACCACCATTGTGTGAGAAAAAAACCCTCTTCAATCAATGAATAATAGCTAATTTCAATTGGTACATTCTATGAAGTACCGACACTCTTTACTCCAAAAGAGTGTCGTGTCCAATCATTTTTATTATTTTTGATAGGGGACACATGGGAGACATGGTTGGGGGCACGCCGAGGATACTTTATGAATTTCAATTCGATAATTAGCATATACAATGGTTCGTTAAAAAAATTATACATTCATTTTTTTTATTAATTTATACATGTAGCGTGTTCCCACTGTGTCCGTATCCCTATTTTTTAAAAAATTGCCGTATCCCATGTCCGTATCCGTGTCCGTTCAACATAGGGTACACTAATTCATATCCAAAACAAGTGATCAATACTCTAATTTCAATTGATACACAAAACCAAGTACTAATGCCATTCCACTTCATATAACAAAAAGGAGGTCAATACATGACATTAACCAATAGCTACTTATCCCATTCCACTTGGTATGACAAATCTAGTTCAATGTACCTCAAAATCAGCACCTACTAACTGGACAAAACATGCACTGTCTTACTATAGTGCAAATTCAAACACCAAGGCAAATAGCAGCTTTGTCCTCCAAAACATTTTTCAACTCCGATCTCCTACTCCAATATTGTATCTCCATGCACCAAATGATCACCAACGATTGTTGAGCAATCTGCATATACAGAACACAATAAAGAGCTTTACAAATTATAGTCATGATTTAAAAATGAATTTATCATACTACTAAACATGAGTATCCCAACTAGTTAGCAAGTAGATTGTGACCAGACGGAGCCCACAAGAAATCAAGCAGCAATAGTCCTTAACCGGATGACACTAACTATAATGAGTTGCTCAGGTCGTTTTGTGTGCCGAAGTCCAGTTGGCGGCCATTTTGAGTTGTCCTCCGGGTGCGGGGTTGGCGGTTCATCATTCCGCTTTCGTACTGCTATTTGGTTTCTCCAGTGGTGCTGAGGTTCGGATGGGGTTGTTGGTGGTGGTGTGCACCCTTAATAGAGGGACAGAAATTCGGTTCATGACACACAAGCTACCGCGTGCTCAGTTTAAGTCAGAAGACACATGATCAAGTCATAAAACCAACCAACCCTACTCAACAAGCCTTAATACCATAGCTTATCAATTACCAGTTTATGTAGACATGGGCTTCAAAGAGGAGTTACCTCTTTGGACCTGTTAATCGCTAGCTTTTATGTAGAACAAGGGTTATCAAATACAGAGTTTGATTACCCAGCCATTTATGTTTTTCAAACTCTAAGATCAAAATATTTCATAATTAATATGCATTGTATATCTCAATCTAATATGCAGTGTATAGCACAATTATACGTTCCAACCTCCAAGTAATGAACAAATAAAACTATGTATCATCACTATTTTTCGCAAAATTACAAGTCTATAACAATATCAATAGCAAAAGCAAGGAATAGATACTCACTAGTATCATTGGAAGGCATGTTGCGGCCATTTTGTTTTGGAGCATACTTGAAGTTGACTTGAAACAACCTGACAAGAAGTATAGCATAAAATAAGGGGTTAAATGAATATGAGTGAGAAATCGTAACAACTTTCATATATAGAAAGGAAAAATCATCGATATTGTTTAACCATTACATTTTAGGTACTGCTACTATTCATCCTCACTATCACCGTAAAATGATTCATCCGAAAGTTCATCATCAGAAGTCTGGACATCAATCATGTCATCATCATCATTAATAAATGCATCGCCATCATCTTCTTCTTCGTCGACATCTATTTCATCATTGAGTACATCAACATGGACAGAATCCGTATCATCTCTATTCATCATTATCGGCTGATCATCAACCTCAATGCTATTGCCAAACCCATACGGTTCATCTTCTTGGTATGGCTCATCTTCCTCATGTTCCTCCTCTTCCTCTTCAGGCATGTCATAGACTGCTCGAGGAGCTATCTTTTGAACAACCCTCCAATTCTCACCATTAACTGTGTCTTTCAAATAGCAAACTTGCTCTACTTGACACGCTAGCACAAAAGGCTCATCTACATACCAAGTTTTTGATACGTTTACACTAGTGAAATTGTAGTCATCAACTAGTATTCCCCTAGCACTGCCAACATCCCACCAATCACACTTGAAAAGCATGACATGATTTCCGCCCAGATAGGATAGCTCAATTACATCTTTAACAACACCATAAAAATCAATACTTTCCCCTTTATGGTTGCCCATAACAACCACACCACTATTCTGACATTTTCGATGCATCTCGCGTTCTTGTGTATGAAACCGAAATCCCTTGACCAAGCAGCCATTGTAACGTGTCACTCGTCGATCAGGACCCCGTGCTAAATTTAGTAGTTGAATTGTCACGCCTTCAGAACCTTCTTTTCATTTTCGTGTCACCTATTTTCACAAGTGAGTCGAATCAACAAAACAAATAAAATGATACTTATAATCCTATTAAAAAAGAGAACTCACAACCCTTACAAGTTCTAAAAACCACTTCTGAAATTCAGATTGATGCCTCTTTTCTATGTTTCGGTTGCTTTGTCGCTTGAGCTCTTCCTTGTGTTGCCTAGAACATGAAATTTGTATTAAGATACTATCTCCATTCTCAATTTTTAATGTGAAGATTGAGATATGAACAATAAGATAAAAGTAACCTTTTGTATCACAATAGTATATTGGAATTTGACTTACTCTATATATGGGTATACTTCCTCACAATTGTTCAGCACATATGTATGGGCCATTGCTAGTTCTTCACGATTAAGCTCATCATATTTCGCTGCTCCCAATCCACAAGCATTTTGGAAAAATATAGGCAATCCACTACCTTGGTTAGTTGATGTATCTCCTTCATAGTTCCGCTCTGCCCTATTAAATCTCGTTTCAATCCCTTCAAAGTACATTGAACAGAATGTCATACATTCATTATCTATGTAACCTTCAGCAATCGAGCCTTCAGGACGAGCTTTGTTTCGCGCATAACCCTTTAGAACTTTCATGTACCTATAAACATTTACAAACCAACCACTTATCATTGAATGATAGTAAATTTTTTTTTTTGTTTTACGAGAGTACATGTTCAAGGAAATACCTCTCAAATGGATACATCCACCTAAATTGCACCGGTCCACCAAGCATTGCTTCCTCTGCAAGGTGAATGGAGAGGTGGATCATGACATCAAAAAATGCTGGAGGGAAAATTTTTTCAAGCTTGCACAAAATTAAGACAATGTCACTCTTGAGCCACTTTAGCACATCCACATGCAAAGTCCTGGATGTCAACTCCTTGAAAAAACAACTCATCTCAATTAATGTTTTGGAAACGTCCTTCCTTAAGTATCCACGCAAGGCAACAGGAAGAAGTCGCAACAGTAAAACATGGCAATCATGGCTCTTAAGTCCAGTGATTCGATCATCATCAGTCATACATCGAGATATGTTTGATGCATAGTTGTCCGGAAATTTTACGGAACTTAAAAACTCACAGAAATCGCTTTTTTCACTGGGAGAAAATGTGTAACATGCAGGAGGGATGTATGTTTTGCCATCAACACACTTCGGGTGCAGCTCATGCCTTATCTTCATAGCCACCATATCAAGTCGAGCTTTATAACTGTCCTTCGTTTTTCCCAAAATGTTCATTATGGTGCCAATGATACTCTCAAATATATTCTTCACTATATGCATGACATCAAGATTGTGGCGGAGCAATAAGGTTTCCCAATAAGGCAATTCAAAGAAAATACTCCTCTTTGACCAATTCAAGTAACTAGGAGAACGTTTTCTTTTCTTTCCCCGTTCATCTACTTTTCCGAAAATTGTTTGCACTAGACGATTCAATTGAGCAACCACATCTTCTCCGGATAAGAATTTTGGTTGTGGCCTATGCTCGGCTTTACCGTCAAAAGTATGATTACTTTTTCGCATTGGGTGGTCCATTGGTAAGAATCGACTATGTCCCATGTAACAAGTCTTTTTTCCATTATGCAAGTATTGATGAGATGCATCCTCATTGCAATTAGGGCAAGCTAGCTTTCCTTTGGTGCTCCAACCAGACAAATTAGCATAGGCAGGTAAGTCATTGATGGTCCATAACAATGCAGCACGCAACTGAAAAATTTGCTTTGTAACGGCATCATATATGTCAACACCTATACTCCAAAGTTCTTTTAACTCATCTATTAATGGCCTTAAAAACACATCGATGTCCACTCCAGGAGACTTCCGCCCAGGAATTAGAAGAGTCAACATGAAAAATGGATCCTTCATGCATTTCCATGGTGGCAAATTATATGGGACAAGAATTACAGGCCACACACTATAGGAATTACTCATACTTCCAAATGGATTAAAACCGTCGCTTGCCAACCCAAGTCTTACATTGCGTGGATCACTAGCAAATGACTCATGTTTCTGGTCAAAATCTTTCCATGTTAAAGAATCAGCAGGATGTCGCATCACTCCTTCCTCCTCAACTCGCTTGTCCTTATGCCATGTCATATCCTCAGCTATCTTTCTTGACCCAAAGAATCTTCTTAGTTTTTGTTTGACAGGAAAATACCTTAATACCTTGTGAGGAACCTGTTTACTCTTTCCCTTCTTTCCCTTCTGGACCTCCTTGTACCTTGGTGTCTTACAAGAAGGACACATGTCTTCAAATTCATAATCCTTCCAAAAGAGTACGCAATCATTCTTACAAACATGTATCTTCTTATAGGTAAGGCCTAAGTCTCGAATCACTTTCTTTGCCTCTTTGTAAGTTCTTGGGATTGTAGCTCCAGGAGGAAATGCATCACTTAGAAGTTTGAGTAACATATCAAATGAGTTGTTACTCCACTTACTAATTAACTTTATATGGAGCAACATCATAATGAAAGACAAAACTGAAAACTTCTCACAACCAGGGTAAAGTTCCTTCTCTGCATCCCTCATTAACCTTGCAAATTTGTTCCCTTCCCCTTGTAAGTCATTAGGCATGTCGGGACCATGGCCTGTAGCAGAGGAACCTGTCCAATCATTTGTGAATTGTTCTGCACGTACATCATCTAGTATTTCTTGCATTGAATCCATAGTGATGCCCTCTTCTTCAATGTTAGTATTACCATGACCATTGTTTTCTTGATCAAATTCTTCCCCATGATAAACCCATCGATTATACGCCACCACTACCCCCCACGCATACATATGTTCTTCAGCTTCATCAGGAGTCATCTTGTTGAAATTGTTGCATCTTATACATGGACACCAAATGAGAGTTTCACTAGGTGGCATATGATCAATCGCAAATTTGATAAATTCTTTAACTCCTTCAATATACAAAGGGTGCCTTCTATTACGAATTTCCATCCAACTCCTATCCATCTTAAGCCGTTATGAACTGAAAGAAAACTCCAATATTAATAAGAAAGCCTCCAAAAAGATAGCCAACCATAGCCTAAAAATAAGACGTTCAATTAAAAATTCATGCAGTTTCCTATTTTAATCATTAACCAAGTTCCATGCTATTCTACCAATTCAACAACTAAAGACAATAGCAATAAAACTAAAGAACTTGAACGCAAGGATATACGTGGAAACTACTTAGGGTAAACTCACCTAAGCATAAAACCACGGCCTAATCTACCAAAATGCTATAAATCAAAAGGTTTACAAAGAGAATACAAATTAGGAATTACCCACAAGCCTCTTGTGACACCTAACTCCGCTCTTTGATATAGCTCTCCGAGCCCTTTCTTGATTCCATAGCCACCACGAGTTCACCACCTCGATCTCCGGGTCAAGCTGACTCTGGAATCATCCAGCCATGTAGAGTCCTAGGCAACAATGTATGGATTTAAAAAAGAGATGAAGTTTTTGTGAAAAACAAATCAACCTAGAGAGAATACATTGAATATTAGAGTATTTCTCTAGGATGACAAAGGATGATCAAATACTCAATTTAGATCATCTCAAATGCAAAAGCACACAAGGGATATGAGTGAAATTGATTTTCTCTCTCTAAAGTGGGCTAATACAAGAGTGGGTGCTGTAAAAGAGTGAAAAATATGCTTATATATGTGCTGGTACAAATCTAGAGCTAGCCAAAAGAGAAAGCAACACGCCGGGGTGCTAGCACGCTGCTGGGCGCTCTTAGCGCGCGAGCTAGCGCTAGCGCGCTGCTAAGGCGCTCCGCGAGCGCCATTCAAACTCAGGCATTAAAATTAAATCAAAAATCAAAAACACCTTGAATAGCGCCACCGAAGAGCCCTAGCACTCTTAGGGCACATACAAGTGGTAGCACGCTACTAAGGTGCTCCGCTAGCATAGCCTTCTGTTCATTTTTTGCCTTAGAAAAATTTTTTCTTTTTCAAACCAAGGCCAGCCACCACTCTAAGCCTTAGAAAAAAATTTCCATCACCCACAAAAGCAAACAAAGAGCGCTAATAACTTAAGAGTTAAAAACGTGATTATTCTGTTAAAGATTAGACACGAAATTAGAAGTGATGCATGGAAAATCATTACACTAAATGCACATGAATGCATATACCTTCTTTGTACAAAATTCGAGCATCATTCAAGGCATGAGCTTCTCAACATTTCTTCATTCACCGGGCGGAGTGCCTAGACAAGATAAAATAAAAACTCTCTCCCGTACCCAAATGAAAACTGAACAATATAGACTCAAATGGTTTTGACAAAATCCAGAAAACTCCAATCAAAATAACAGCAACCTATTAGCAAAAAAAGAACCAAATTCGTAACGAAAAGCTCACGAAAACCTAACCAAATTGCTTCAGAAACTCAGAGCCTCATAAACCCATCTAGCCCCCCAAACAAAACATAAGTGGAAAGTAAAAGCTACTTTATTAACCTCTTTATTAAGAAGTATAGAAAGTAGTCCATATTTTAGACTTTGTGTAAAGGGATGGTCATTAAATATGTGCAATACATAATGTGGACCTGGTAATTAAGAAAGAACCACTATTATTCTATATTGGGAATGACAATCCAAGGATAAGACTACTAATCAAGAAAAAACACGTGAAGTATCATGTTGAGCATGTGAAAGCACCAAATAATTGGGATCCAACGGAATTGTTTTGGGTTTCAAAAGAAATCACCGAATAAACTAAGTAATAAATAAGTAGGTAATTCTATATACGAAGTGTGATTAATTTTAAACTAAAAACTTGACTTCCACTAGGATTTTTTTCCTATTAGCATGTTTCTTTTTATTTTACAGAACCAATTGCCAATTAGAGCTATAAATTATTGGGTAACAGGAGTCAAAAGCCCTAAATTAAATTGAATTCCTAAAGCTAGACTACAATGAGGACTCTAATTAGGGCTTGCTATGAACTAAATGACGGGGGGAGCGAGAGAGAGAGAGAGTCCCAGTCAAGTGCTTTTGCTCTTCCTTTTTGTCTTTTCTTTGTTGTCAACTAACAGAAACCAAGAAGATCTACTATTAGTTTACTAGATTTTGCTAATTTGTATAGAAAACGTATTTTTTAAAAACATGAAACGAAACAGTTCAGCTAATGGGCAAGTATATACTATAATATATTGTAAAACACATAGCTTGCAAACAATGGAATAAGGGGAGAAATCGAAGGGAGGAGAGAGAGAGAGAGAGAGAGAGAGAGGTGCCTTACACTATGTTCCAGGTCTCTGGAGAGGGAATAGATCGATAAGCCCTAGGTAGCAGGGTTTTCGGTGGTCTCGCTGAGGAAAGATGCAAAACGAGCCATGGGGGTGCTGGTTTCGGACAGATTTTGGAAGGGGGTTAGGGTTTGATTTCTGGACTGGTTAGGGCAGTGGGATGAGGGTTTTGTGAGAGATGGGTGGTTTAACGATTGGGTGATGAGAAGAGGTGAGAAAAGAGAAGGGATATGGCAGAGTTCGGTGCAAGAGAGAGTGGAGGCGTTACCTTGGTTTCTTGACAGTGGATATTTCGGCCAATGGCTGGAACTTTGAACAAACCCAACTTAAATCCTTGCAATTGATGCTTAGAACTTGCAATTTAGGGCTGGATTTTTCGGATTTGGCAGTGAAAAGAAACCCTTTTTTTTTCTTATCTTCTTATTTCTGGGTGATTCTTCTTCATCTATTTGGTTTCGCCCGGAACCCAATTTTGATTCTAAGATTGGTTTTTAATTGCAGAGTACCCCTGTTTTTTCCCTTTATTTTCTACCATTTTCTGTCGATTTTAGCCTGACGTAGCATAGAAATGATCCTCTGACTTGCTTTATTTGGTTTGGTTGTCTAGAAACTAGGGAGTCGAAAATGCCTTTCCTTGTAAGGGGTAGTTCCCAGTTATGAACCTACTGAGGTGTCTTTGGAGGTGGGTTTGTGGGACTTAAAAAGTAACTTTAGATTTTTAGCGAGGAACATAATTCCCCTCAAAAAGTAAGTTAGCGAGGAACACAATTTCCCTCAAAAAGTAAGTATATGTCTTTAGTGACCAATTCTTTATTTCCTTGCAAATAACAAATATTTTTGCAAGAAACATAATTCCTCGCAAAATGTCTACCACTTTAACGTCCAAAACAGTTTCACGCAAAAAAAACACTACAGCCTTTTGGCGACAAAATTTTGTATTTTCTCGCAAATTCATTTTTTCCGCCTACATAAAAAATTCCCACCACGTTTTTTGCGACAACAATTAGCGAGGAATTTTAAAACTTCGTCGCAAATACTCTTTAGCGACAACTAAATAGCGAGGAAAATATGTCTTCCACGCAAAAAAACACCATTAGCGAGGAAACAGTAATTTTCTCGCCAAAACTCTTCCTTTAGCGAGAAAATAGACATCCTCGCTAAAAAATTCGTCGCAGAAAGACTGATTTCTTGTAGTGAGTTAATCTAAACCATGGCAATACATTTTGGAAACTTGAATTTCACTTCTTGTTAGTACATGCTTGTGATAATATGAATCATTCGAACGGTGTCTCGAGCGCTAGGGGACATGTAAAGAAACTAGTGGCGTGAAGTAATAAGGTAGGAGATGCAGCCAGGCATCACCGGGTAACGATATCTTACCACTCTTCAATGGGGTCGCTCCCCAACCGATTGGCAAAAATACCGTTGAATGTTATTATCGCTTGAATGTGCAAAAATGAAAGGGGAAGAAGAAAAGGGTCCATCTTTGGACCAAAGAATTGAATTTATGAATCAAAATGCTTGTTATTGGAAAGTTTGATGAGAATACTTGAAATGTTGCTTGGTTCTTGAATTGTTTTATTAAGTAAGGTATTTCCATGGTCAAACTTGTAATTTTGGTATACGTTTCTCACCCGAGCTTCGGCTTATGAAAACCTTTTCTAATTTTCCAGGTTATTGTAGATAGCAAGTTGAGGGGTGGATGCATTTTTTTTTTTGTAGCTCTTGTAAATAGTACGTCTGTAAAAAGGAGCAGGAATGTTGTGTAGTTTTGGGACAAGTGGTATTGTAAATTAAGCTTAACTATGTTGTATAGACACTCTAGAGTTGTATGAATAGTCGCTTCCGCTGTTTTTCTTTTTATGTTATTTAGTGTGCTCTGAATGGGAAAAGTGTTTGAGGCCTTGGTGATTCCATCACCGGCTGGTCACGTGACCCGTATTGGAGTTGGGACGTGACAGGACAAGAGTTGGATGGCAATTAAGAATAGACTGCGCAAAGAGTACCGAGATGGGGTAAATTCATTTGTTGACTTTGCAGTCACAAATTTAGGTTTCGATGATCAGATTTGTTGCCCGTGTTTAAAATGCATGAATGCGCAACGCCATTTTAGTATTGTTGCGTTTCACCTGATACAAAATGGGATAGCTCCTTCTTGATGATTGCAGTTTGCTTGAAATTATGTTTCTTGATAGAGCACGGTGATACTAGATATAGCTTGTTGACAGTTGTTTGTATCTTGGTAAATTCATAGGGCTTGAATTGAGGCCGTGAAAGCTTACCCACTAGCCGAAATGCATATAAATTCTAGCAACCACTATGAGTATATCAATGCCTTAATTACCTTATTCTTGTAAACTGTCATCTTCTGATCTATACTTTTGTTGTTTACATTTGTTGTTTACTCTTCCTTGACAACGATGCTAGTGTCCCTTTCCCTTTTAGTGTTGTAATTGTTACTCAAATCTCTAAGATTTCTCCTTTTTCTGATAAAAAAAAACAAAAAACCAAAAGTGTCTACCCCCTTTCCTATTTGCCAGGTACATGGACTGTTTTGTGTGTTTACAGGCTGGTTCTAGTCTAAATAGTGCATGTAACAGGCATAAAAGCTTGAGTTCTTACTATGGATTCAGGATTCCTGTATGTTTTAATTCGAGGCTGCTACGTATTTGAAGATAGATACATGTATAGACGTATTTATTGCAGATAATTACGGTTTTAGTAGATAGACACTATGGATTCCTTTTAGCCCTCCTACACTAAGGAGTTGAAGAGGAAACAACAGCATCCAAACATAGAGATCACAAATACCATGGTCTCCACCAGAGAAAAACAAACTGTGGAGACAGCTCTTAGCCCTCCAAATCCTAGGAGTTGAAAGAGCTGCATATATAGTTGAGCAGCAAATCTTTGAGTGGTAAGAGCACTATAGTAGTACCCACAAAACATCGATTAAAAACCAAATAGCATTCAAGCAGAATCCAGCAAAAGCATAGAGCGAAATCCAAAGCATCCAGTACAAAACTCATCAATAATTCAAATCATCCCAAGACCACAGACCCCTTAGCCCTCCAGTGAATAGGATTTGATGAGTGGGGAAAAAAGGTGAAATGAAAACTTTATTTGCTTTTTCAATTTCTTCTTGTCATTATATGAATGGCTAAAGTATGTTTTACTATTTATCTGAAAATATGAGAGTGGAAATGGTAATTATTTTTTTGTAAATGAATGATGAAAAGAGGAAACAAGCGACTTACACATGTACTTATGTACAACACAAATTGGTGTAAGAGACTTATACATGTACTTATGTTAGAGGATAAAGTGGGTACTGATATGCGAAGAGGCTACTCGTACGGTTGGTGTTATGCAAGCACAACAAGGTGCATGATGGCATCTTACGGAAGGGTTGATTGTGTTTTCGTCTTGGTCTTTATATCTTGTTTATTTCCTGGCATGAAGAATGTAACTAGTGTTTGTCTTGGTTTTGAAGTTAGTCATCATTGGTGTGAGTCTTTTTTTAGATTGCAGAGACTCCAAGGTACCTAAAGATACTAGTGATTGCAGATGAAGTTTATGATCATCTAGCTTTTGGGAACACCCAGTTTGTGCCTATGGGAGTGTTTGCATCAACTATATATACATGTCCTTATTATTACAATTGGCTCTATATGAAAGAGATGGACTATTTTATTTTATTTTTTTGCATAACTGTCTCTATTATTACAAGGGCCATATTACAATTGCCTCTTTTTGTGCCTAGATGGACTGTGTAAATGTACAATAGAAACATATTTAAGGAGAGTTAGAGCATGTCTCTGCAATCTCACCAGCAATCAATATGCACACAAAGTACGTGGATACAACCAATCACATTGATGCACAAGTTTTTTTTCTTTTTTTATCACCACATGTTTAGAGTTCTTTTCAAAAAAATTGGACCTTTCAATGCAATTTTTGTTTTTTTTCTTGGCTGTGTGTCATGTCCTAATTCTTCATTTGAGTTTCACTCTTGTCCTAAGCTTCCTATAATCATGATTTGACCATAACATTTGGTCTGATCCTGGTTGCTACTGATGCCTAATATCGAAGATGGTTTTGATGCTGGTGAATCATTTGCTTGCTGCTGCTCCTACCTTTGATGATACAAATTTTTGCTTGCTAGTGATATCATTTGAAATGTTGTTCTCTACTTCTGATGCTGCAAATTCCCTTGCTAATGCACATAGCTAGTTTCTTTAGTCTATTGATTTTTTCTATCATGGATCAATTGGTAAACTGTTGTTGTTTGTTACTGCTATGATACTACTACTACTTGTTAGCATTTCCCTTGATCCCCATGATTGTTGGTGCTGCTAAAAATCAAGTTCAAATGAGCTTGTTGGTGTAATCTAATGCCATTACCTACTGCCCTAGGTCTCTTGATGCTGCTAGTGCTGTCTATTGCTGATTAGAAGTGATACTTTCTTGTGCTATTCTACCTCGAAAGCTACTTTCACGTGGATTTTCGACTCTCACAAGTGCTAATTCTCGTGCTGGTGCTACTTTAATTATGATAGTGCTTGGAATTGTTGTTATCTCCTAATAATTTCTTGTTGAATGTATTTTTTTTTCCTTTTTTCTTGTTTGTTTCTAGCTCTCTCCGTGTTTCAAGGTTTCCTTGTAACTAGTGTTTTTCTTCCTCAATGTAACATTTGTCAAGTTCTAATAAAATTTTTGCAGTTGATAAAAAAATTCTCATTTTTATCGTATTGGCCACAACTCTAAGATGGGAAGATGCTCGCATATTGGAACAAATCCACCACAACTCCAAGATTGGAAGCACAGTTACATTTTCTCCTTTTTGGTTATGCTTATGCCGATGTTGAGAAAGAGGTAATAAATAGAACTTTTGCATGGTTTGCCCATCAATCAAACAAAGGAAAAAGTGTAATTGTTTAACAGGGATAAACTTGCTTCTTCACAAGCTTATCCACCCCCCCCCCCCAAAAAAAACAAAAAAAAAAACCCTATAGTGCTAGTGCTTCGCGCTTTTTCTATTCCATTCCATTCCCCTTGTCAAGTATCAACTTTGTATGGTTATGACTTGTGAGGTTTTTCTCTCTTCCATACATATTGGAGAGATAAGGATATGAAGAAGCAAAAAAAGAAGATTAACACACTAGGTGAAGGAAGGATAACTAAGGGAAAGAATGACAAGTTTCCCTTTACATGTCCAGGAGGTGGAGTGTGTCCAATGACTGCAATAATAATTTATCTGCTGGTGTGCATTCTTCATGTTATGGTCTATCAGGCCCTAATTTTTTTCCTACAACTTTTTCTTTTTTGTTTAAGCACAATTTTTTTTTTCTATTTTGAGTTCTCATGTTTTTAACTTTTAACTCTTAGATGGTAAGTGCATGAAGACCATTGTCATGGATGGAGGTAGCCAAGTTAAAGTCCAAGTATGATGAGAAGGGTCAACCTTGGTGATGGATTAGGTAAGCTAACTTCTTTCTTAGGACCTCTAGTTCAAGAGATCAAAGTGGATCCATTTAGGTTTAGTTCATTTAGTATTATGTTCTAAGTCTCTTATCTTGTATGTAGGCCGATTGGTTGAAAGAGACAGATCGATACTTCGTTACTTTTTGTTGAAGATAGAGATTATAATCTTGATACCGTTTGTTGGAACGCAATTTAAGTTTTTGCATTGATGACTATTTTTGTTGTTGTATCAATACATTTAGCTAGGCAACTTAGTGTTGAGATATTTGTAGGTTATGTTCTCTCTTTGTAAATGCTGTAAGGACATGGAGGCTAGCTCTCTACTGATTTCCTTCCATTTATGCTTAAGTAGTATTGTTGGATGAAATATAAGGATAATATGGGAATATAATAGTGTTTCATTTTGGCAATTGGATGTTTGACTATTTGTTTTGGTAGTTCCTTTTTATGCTATTCAAAATGAAATGGTTAGGAAAAGTGCAGGTCATTACATAGCATGCAGTGAATGCTACTCTCCGCGTCTCTTATTTAGAGTACAGTATTTCATTTTAGACTGTCCCTTAGTAAAGTGTTCATTTTGTAAAGTTAGTGGATAAAAATTGGTGCATTTTCCATTTTGTTCCTAAAAGTATATTCTATTTTGAAAGTTAGTGAGTAAAAGTGTAATGATGATGCCAATGGGATTATGTATTTTGTTGGCCTATTTGGTTTAAATTATTATGCAGGAATTATGTATTTTGTTGACCTTTTACGTCTCCCCAATGGGACCTTGCTTCGATTACTCCGATGATAATATGGAATAATACCCCAAGCGTAGGGTTTAACACGTCGATTGAAGCATAATAACCGGAAATCCGGGATCGTACCCAAGGGAATAATTTTATGGCTTGATCGGATTTGTAGAGCAAGTAGGGGCTTTCGGCCTTTAGACGGCCAACTTTGTTTTACTTTAAAAGGTGGAAATAAAAGGGCTAAATTAAAACGAATTAACTAGAGAAAAGATAGGCTAGGTCTAGGAATTATTAACACCCAAGACTCGAGTTAGATCACACTCTTCACCAACTACACAATTTAAGATACTTGATTATAGTTCTCAAATCGGAAAATCAAATGATTTGTAAACCAAGCTAGCTCTAGAATTCATTTGACAAATATCTCGTGCGAAAGAGCTCTAAGTATCTTATGTGGTGGGTAGACAACGCTCCCACCTACACAAGATCAAAGAGGTTAACACCTCGGTGATTTATCAAACAAATCCGAACCCCACATCAATTTTCAAATCAAAGTTTGAAGCTTTATTGGGTGGAAAATGCAATTTTCGCCCGAGCCATGAGATGCTAATCATCCCATGACCTAACCCTTGAAACTACTCACCCATATCTAGAGAGATAGGAGCAAGCAAAAATCTAGCTAACATAATGAAAGAACAAGGCTAGAATTAAACTAGAGATTAAGATAGATCGGGAGAAAATAAACAACTTTAATTAAGGTAACAATAACAAAAATTAACAACTAAGACAGGAAATTGAAGGATTAAACACTGAAAAATGAAGGACACTTCAAGAACAATTTGAATTGCAAAGAAATCTAATCTAGATCTGGAAAATAGTACTATTGAATCTATCCTAATTGTTTGTACAAAATAATGACATAAGCTTAAATACTCCGGGGGTCCGCGCCTGGAATATTCCCAAGATGCTCAGAAAATCCGCTCTTAAGTCCCTCGGTATCGATCGCGAAGCCCTTAAGTTGCTGCTAATGACCTCGGTATCGATGGATGCCCAAAAGTGGTACCAATACCGAAGCTATTAAGGGGTTACCACTATGCCCTCTCGGTATTGATAAGAGAAATCGCAAGGTATCAATACCGAGCCAATTAGGGGCTGCTGCATGTTGACCTCGGTATTGATAGGAGAAATCGCAAGGTATCAATACCGAGCCAATTAGTGTCCAGCACATATTTCTTTGATCTGCCTTGCCAGCCTGCCTCTTGCTCGGGCAAATCTGGTGCTGCTCGGGCAATGACAGCTTCTGCTCGGGTGATCAACCTCTGCCTTGGCCTTGACAGGTTCTGCTCGGGCAATTCAACTTCTGCTCGGGCAAAGACATGTCTTATGCAACGAAAACTCCCTTTTTTGGCGATTTACCTACAAAATAGGACTAGAACACTATACGAGCAAACAACGTTAATAATAACTAATAAGTAATTAAATTAAACTAAAACTAGATACTAGATACTAGCGCACCCTTAATGTCATTCTTGGGTGCTTATCACACCCCCCAACTTGAGGTTTGCTAGTCCCTGGCGAACGAAATGCAGAAAATTAAAACATAAGCAAATATGCAATCCTTCCGAATTCCAACTTAGACCATGCTCAATTCTATAACCTAGCAAGAGTCCAACAATCCATCTTTTTGTTTCATTTCTACAACTCACATTTTCAGCATTCAATTAAATAGGCTAAGTATCAAGCAAGTCTAAGAGTAAGTCAAAATGGTCTGTGTCCTCGAACAATGGGAGGATGCGGGACACAGAACATGCGAATTTAGACTAAACCATATCCACCGAAGATGTGCTCAGCAATAGGCAATAGCGAACAAGAAATACTATGCCTTAAACAACTAAAGCACTTTATTCAACGGAATTGAAATCTAGCAGATGACTTTGGATAATCGAAAGGAAGGCATGCCATGCAACTAATTATGCAAATATCAAACAATCAATCAAAATGGAATTCAAGCGCGCTAAAGATCAACTAAGGACTTTTTAAGCTTGTAATGACCTTGGTTACAAAGAACAGGTTAGCACAAAAATGGGCGACAGTCTTTACTAGCTTGGTTTAACTACCCGAGTGACCGCCACCAACACATGAAATAAACCAAGACATGACCACACGCCGGCCAAGCACCAAATAAAGATACGAAGAAGAAATAAAGAAAAATTATGAGATAAGGCCTACTAAAACTACTACCACCGACTCCATCACACCTAGTCGCTATCCTCATCCAGCTTCTCATGGTATTGTGCATCGAGCTCCCCATTTTCCATTGGATTCTTTCTTATCTAGAAAGTATGCTAGCCCATAAGTCAACCAATTCTCTTATCAAAATATTCAACCCTCTTTCGAATTCACTTTTGCTCTTTCATAACATTTCTTTGATCTCCTTTCTTTGAGGAATAAGGTCATTTGAGGTAAGAATTGTAGCGAGAGATATATAGGAGCCAATTTTGGAGCTTTTTGAAGAGAGCGATGAAAATTTGGGACTTTAACTTTTGTAGTGAGAGAGGAAAGATAGGGAATCATGTATCAATTCTTTGCCTTTTCGCATTCCAACCACTTCTATCACATTCACACCACCCCCAAATCTCCTTGAATCATTGAAAATTGTAGGGGGATGAAAACAATTGATGCTTCGGTTCAACTGGATTGCAACGGCTTATTCGTGCCTCTTCACCGGAACCCTAACTCGACGTCTAAACCCTAATCTGCAAAATAGACAGGGGGTGAGTGCACCTTTGCCTCTCGTGGCAAAGGCCCTCCGATGCCTTTGTTAGTATCACGTACTAAGAACAAAACCCTAATTATCAGTAGGAAAGCAATAATAATGCAGTATATTGCGTACCTTTTTCCTCTAGGTTCACCTCATATTTATAGACTTGTGTATGCTTGCTGCCCAAGCATTCCTATTGCCATAGGATTCCTAACTCGTATAGGAAACCCAGGATATCAAGGATTCTCGTTTCCTTTATCAGTTTATTGGAAAATAGTCCTTTTAGGATTCTTTTCCTTTACTGGCCGAACATCCCATTCTTCATTGGGTATCTTTCTCAGATCCTTTATTCACGGGATCTTATTCCTTAATCAAAACACGAACATTCTGGATTCTTCCAGGATGTTCCCCATGTTACCACAATTAGTCTGGGGTTCTTTCTCTGTTCGGGAATCTCGTTGCCGAACAGACTGCCTGGACCAATGACTTCACATGTAACTTGGTCCAAACGTAATGAGAATGTCTCTATCTGCCGAACAGCTTAGTTTCACACCACTGGCTTCACTTGCCATTGGCCTTTTAACAAGCCGAACAGACTTCATAGATCAATTGACTTCCCATATCATTGATCCATGTCCCTGTTCATCGTACTGCCCGGCGATGAGTCCCGTCGTATTCACCATGTGCTCTCAAACATCACGTGATCGGCAACTAAATGTATCTGCTCGGGAATACCTCCCTACAATTGCTCCCCAGCTTCATGTATTTACCACTGTTCGAGGGCAATATATGATGCTTAGAAACAGAATTTTTACTACGATCAAACTCTTCTGATCCCGTGCAGTCATAATTTCAATATCTCATTGATGCCTTTTGGCGCCTCTGTCATTATACCATCTCGAGGTAATGACTCCACGTGGCGCATATCGTACGCTTTTACATTAAATGTGAACTGACGTTCTGTCTAAACGACGTCAATACGCCGTTAGTCGAAACCTTCTATCCCGTTACTTTTCCTGTAACGGCGTAAGAGGAGACGCTTCGTCTCCGTTTCTTTCCTTTAAACCCCAAAAAGGGTTCATTTTGGGTTTTTACCCAAAACATTCGAACGTCCTTCAAACTTTCCCTCTAAGCGTTTCTGCCATCGCCGCCTCCTGCAAAACTCGATTGCATTTCAGGAAATCATCACGGTCCCTTTGTAAGATTCTCGTTCTAACTCCATTATCTCTGTTTAGGTTTTTCATTTGAGATTTCATTCTCAAATTTGTAGATCGTGTCTAGGGTTTCAATCACGCCCGATCTTGCTTTTACGTTTCCTTCGAGTATATCCATGGCGGATGAACACGATAACCCTTTTAAACCCGGTAAATTTAGGAAATTATGCGAGACCCCTTCTGCCATGACGGCATTTAGGAGGGACTACAACGTTCCAGAGAACGTTGGTCTCGAACTCGCCCCTCTAGGGGCAGATAGGGACGGTGGCTCTTGGGATAGAATGTGTATCCCAATCGTAGCCATCGTCGAAGGCGGGGTCCGTTTCCCCCTTCATCCACTCCTTCGTCAAATCTTGAGTTGGTACCGTCTCACTCCAATGCAAGTGTCAACAAACGTGTTTAGGTTGATAATGGGGGTAGTTGCTTTGAATAGGATTTTAGGCACCCAGTTGGGGATTTGGGATATTCAGTGGTGGTACAGCATTGTACTTAACCCTGATTATAACACATACTATTTCAAAGTAAGAAGGGCAGAAAAGCGCCTCGTGCTCAACCTGCCAGATTCTGCTCGGGACCATGAGGTTGATTTTCTTTATGTCACTGGAGCTTTCGAACCTCTAGGAGAGGATGGTCAAGTGGTGGGGCTCCACTGCCCCCACATATGGGGATACCCACGTAATACTCCTCATTTTCCTAATTCTGAAAGTTTCTATTTACTGCTTTCTCGTAGCATTTCCATATGTCTTATTTTATTTTAACATTTTGGATGCAGCTGATAACGCTAACTACCGTCCCAGACGTACACCAAGCAATATCCGAACAGAGGATATCAACAAAGTTCTCAAATATACAGGAGTGCCAGGTACCTCCACAGCTGGTCGGGGTCGTAACGCCGAGGTACTGCTAGGATACGAACCGTCGTACAGAGGCGTTATAGACAGGAGGCTTGCCCATCCAAGCACCAGTACTGCTTCTACCTCTACATCGGCTGCTCCCCAACCACGTACCTCAGGACGTCAATCCGGTGTTACCATTGCCGGTCAGTCAGACGAGATTGCTATCCCTGACGGTGTACCTCAAACACGTGTGGTACTCAGAAGATCTAGGCGTAGGCAAGTCATTACCGAACAACAACCTGTTCTTCACCCAATCACCAGTCAGTCATCCTCATCCGGATATTCTCGATCTCCTCCGGCTCCAGGTACAATGACACACCAACCCATCAACCTTAGCTCTTTACTTACTGTCTCCTCACGGGGACGAGGTGCTACCAATAGGGTAGCATCAACTGGCGTCCCTCCCCCGCGTTCACGTCGCAATAGGGGGGGATCTGCACGGTCATCTTCTTCTCCTCGGGAAGTTGATACTGCTACAGAAGCCACCGACTTCCATCGAGACAAACGTCCAAGAGTGGACAGTCAAGACGGTACTGCTCCCGGAGCTGTTACCGAAACTCATCATCCCATCTCTCCAACCACTGAAGTCCTTCCTCAGACTTGGACGCCTCCCTTCACTAGGGGAGATCGTCCCGTTCATGTCGGGGATAGTGCTAGCTCTTCGGAGACAGCACTTGCCCTTGCCCAAGGCCTACTGCTCCCTGTAGATATGCAGAAAGAATCTGAGGCTACATCTGATCGGCTCGTTGCCACTGGACTCGTCAGTGGTATTAAGGTAATGTGATTTAATCTTTTCATATAAGTCTTGTTGCATATTTCGTACACCACTGGATATTCTTATTTCTTACTGTTCGGTTTTTTGCCAGTTTATTCAAAAAATGGTCACTTTAGGTAGAAAGTACCAAGAAGCAGATGCTGAGAGGATAAGGCTGATGAATGACAATACCAGACTGCTCCGAACAGTTACCAGGCTGGAGAGAGAAAGAGACAAAGCTAAATCTGACTTCAACCAAACTAAGGAAAAACTCGAAGTTGCCGAAGAAAGCCTCAATCAGGCTTTATCAGAGATTGATTCTGCCAAAAAAGCTGCATATGAGGATGGGTACCAGAAAGGATTTGACACCACAACTGCGAACTATGTTCAACAGATTCCTGCTCTTCAAGATCAAATTTGGATTGCTTGCTGGGAAACCTGTTTAACAAAGGTTGGTGTTGCTGAAGACTCTCCATTGTGGACTGATAATGAACTACCGAGCAGCCGGTCTGCAGCTTCCCAACAGCAAGATGTTCCCCTGGAAGATGATGTTGAACAGCAGATCGAAGATTTTACCGGAGCAGAAGAAGACATCCCATCTGGTTCCCAAGCTGTCCAGTCCCCAGCTCGTGATGCAGGGAATGAACCTATAGTATTGGAGGAGAATCCAGCAGATGATGGGGCAGGTCCCCAGGTTAATACGGATGTTCCGGAAGTCCAGAATGTGGACTGACTGTTGGTAAGTTTGTCTGAACTCTTTTGTTTTTGATGTTGGTTGCTGGTCCTGCGTGACCATAAGCATTTGGCCCTGTGTGGCTCCCAAACTTTTAATACTTTGTCTAAAACAGGTATTCGGCCCCCTGTGGCATTTGTGTTTATTGCATCTGTTTGGATACAATGTTTTTGATTTTTGTTCTCAAGTATTTCGTACTTTTGCTTGTCTTATGCAAATTGCACATAGTTTTAAGAACCAGAACATACAATTTGTTCTTTTAAGTCTTTCGTACTTAAGAACAGATATTTATAAGTTTCACGTACTTTGAACATATACTCGTTATGTTTGTAAGCCAAGCCAATTGCTGTGTCACAAGTCTTTCAAGTGTTTGTCATACAGACACTTGATCATAAAGGAATTTCCTCAAGTTTCACATACTTAGGAACATAAGTTTCACGTACTTATAAGTATCTCATTCGTTAAACGTCCATACAGGTATTTCATACTTGTATGTTGTAATAATATACAAGTGTTGTCAAACTTGCAACATTTGTAAGTTTCACGTACTTCAAAAAGTTTGAAAAGCACACAAGTGTTTCATACTTGTGTTCAAGTGTATACAAGTGTTTCGTACTTGTATTTATTAAGTTTCGCGTACTTATAATCTTTTAAGTTTCACATACTCAAAAGGTATATCCTACTCCCCAATACGAATAGGAGGAACCAGACTCGTAGTTCGTATTTAAATATCACAACAGTTATTCGAAAGAAGTGATTTTATTCATGAACCAATAATAAAAACTAGAAAAGAGGAATTATATTCGTAATTCCTACACAATCACGTAGTGCAAATCCAAAACAGATTTTAATGCTTCTAAACAAAGAACTTTCTTAAATTATGAACATTCCAAGGCCTCGAAATTGGATCACCATCCAGATCTGCCAATCTATAGGCTCCTATGCCCACAACCTCGGTTACTTTATACGGGCCTTCCCAGTTGGCCCCCAGCTTGCCTTCGTTTGCCACTTTGGTGTTGCCGAGCACTTTTCGTAGCACAAGGTCCCCAACACCGAATTCTCTAGGATGAACATTTTTGTTGTAGCTTTTCATCAGCTGTTCTTGGTAAGAAGCAAGATGTATCAAGGCCTTTTCTCTCTTCTCCTCGGCAAGATCAAGCTCGATTTCAAGGGCCCTGTCATTGCCTCCACTTTCAACCAAAGCTGTTCTGTTGGTCGGCAGACCCACTTCCAGAGGTATGACAGCCTCTGTTCCAAAAGCCAACGAATAGGGGGTCTCTCCCGTAGACCTCCTTGGCGTTGTTCGGTGAGCCCATAAAACCAATGGCAACTCATCAGGCCACTTACCCTTGGCTTTGTCCAGCCTTTTCTGGATCCCATCAAGGATAGTTTTGTTAGAAGCCTCTGCTTGCCCATTACTCTGAGGGTAGGCCGGAGTGGAGTAATAGTTTCGTATTCCATACTGAGCACAAAAAGTCTTGAATTTCTTCTGAAATTGGGATCCATTGTCTGTAATCAATGAATAAGGGACCCCAAAACGAGTGATGATGCTTTTCCACACGAACCTTTCTATCATAGGTTCAGTGATTTTGGCCAATGGTTCTGCCTCAATCCACTTCGTAAAATAATCAGTTGCTACAAGCAGGAATTTTCGATTCCCAGTTGCTTTGTGCAATGGACCCACAATATCCATTCCCCATTGGGCAAAAGGCCAAGGACTCGTCAAAGGCACCAGATCCTCGGCAGGTGTTCGAATCATTGGTGAGAATTTCTGACACTTCTCACAAATCTTTACATAAACCTTTGCATCTTCTTGCATGTGTGGCCACCAGTATCCTTGAGTAATTGCTCGGTGAGCAATGGATCTCCCTCCAGCATGGCTCCCACATGTTCCCTCGTGGATCTCATGAAGGAACTTCTGTACCATCTCAGGATGTACGCATAGCAAATAAGGACCTGTAAAGGATTTCCTGTACAACTTACCCTCTGGGGACAGCCAAAACCTAGCAGATTTGACTCTTATCTTGTGGGCCTCCTTTTTATCAGAAGGGAGTGTCTCGTCTCGTAAGAACTCCATTATTGGGTCCATCCAACTTGGTCCTTGGTTCACGTCCAAGACCAAGTCCACATTCCTCACAATGCTAGGCTCATTCAGGTATTCTACTGCCACTCTTCTTTTAAATTCTGTTGGAACTGCTGCAGCCAACCAGGCTAAAGAATCTGCATGAGCGTTCTGTGAAGAACTTATTTGCTCAATATACACCCTTTCGAAGGTATCAAGCAAGTTTTTGGCTGCCTGCACGTAGGCCACCATCTTTTCGTTCCGAGTTTCGTACTCGCCAGACAGCTGATTCACAACAAGCTGGGAATCACAATACACCCTGACCCGTTCTGCTTTAAGGGTCTTCGCACTTCTCAATCCTGCCAAGAGTGCTTCATATTCAGCCACATTATTCGATGCACTGAATCCAAGCCGAACAGATAGCTCAATTAGAACTCCTTCAGGAGGAAAGAGGACAACTCCAATTCCAGAACCGGTATTGCATGCCGATCCATCAACAAATAGCTTCCATTCTTTGGGATCCTGTTCGGCGACGGGTTGATCCGTAAAGGATGATGTCTTAGCCGCCTGTTCCTTTCTCGTAGGAGGCAAGGGAGCAACAATGGGGGAAAACTCTGCTACAAAATCAGCCAACACTTGGCCTTTAATTGCTGTGCGCGGCTGATATTCGAGATCATACTGACTTAACTCAACGGACCATGTCGAGATCCTACCCGAGAAATCTGCCTTTCGAAGCAGTGACTTCAATGGATACTCGGTATAGACCACAACCTTATGGCTTTGGAAGTAGTGTGGCAGTTTCCTGGTTGCTGTCTTAAGTGCCAAGACAAGTTTTTCTAATGGCAGATATCTCGTTTCTGCATCCAACAATGTCTTGCTAACATAATAAATGGGGATTTGCTCGATCCCCAAATCCCTCAATAAGACTGCACTAACTGCGTGCTCGGAAACAGCTAAATACAGAATTAAAGACTCACCTGGCTGCGGAGTTGACAATAATGGGGGTTCGGCCAAGTACTTCTTCAGGTCTTGGAAGGCCTGCTCACATTCTGCTCCCCATTCAAATCCCTCTCTCTTTTTCAGTAACTGAAAAAAGGGTCTGCACTTGTCACTTGACCTGCTGATGAATCTGTTCAATGCTGCCGCCATTCCAGTCAGCCTCTGGACTTCCTTGGTAGTTTTGGGACTTTGTAATTTCTGCAAAGCATCGATTTGCTCGGGATTTGCCTCTATCCCCCTCATGGTTACCAAATGGCCCAGGAACTTTCCTGAACCAACTCCAAACGCACACTTCGAGGCGTTGAGTTTCAACTTGTATTTCCTCAAGATTTCAAACACTTCCTTTAAATCAGTAATATGTCCTCCTTTTTTTCGACTTTTTACCACCATATCGTCAATGTAAACTTCTAAAGTTTTCCCAATGAGATCTTTGAACATGATGGTTGCAAGTCTTTGGTATGTGGCCCCAGCATTCTTCAGCCCAAACGGCATGACACTGTAGCAGTATAATCCTCGAGGTGTGATGAAGGAAGTCTTCTCTTGATCAGGTTCAAACATAGCAATCTGATGATATCCTCGATATGCATCGAGAAAACTCATTCGTTCGTAGCCAGAGGTTGCATCAACCAATTGGTCAATCCTGGGCAAAGGAAAACTATCCTTAGGGCATGCTTTGTTTAGGTCTGTGAAGTCCACACAGACTCGCCACTTTCCATTCTTCTTCTTTACTACAACAGTGTTGGATAACCATTCGGGGTAATAGACTTCTCGTATTGCTTTGGCTTCCAACAGACGATCAACCTCCTCAATCACTGCATCTACATGCTGCACGGCTGCCCTTCGTTTCTTCTGAATGATCGGCTTGTGCTGAGGGTCAATGTTTAGATGGTGACAGATCACATCTGCATCCACCCCAGGCATTTCCTCAGGCACCCATGCAAAAACATCAATATGCTCTTTTAGGAACTTTATTGATTCGGCCTTTTCATCTGCTGGCAGTGATTCCCCAACTAAAAAATATCGTTCAGGATCAATCTCGTTGATCTGAATCTTCTCCAAGCCCTCAACCACTTTTTCAACAGGGCTTCTTCCAACATCTTCGATGGTTGGTTGATCTGGTACTTCCAGTGTATGAACATGGTGGACTTTTGGGGCTATTTTGATGATGGAAATCAAGCATTGTTGCGCCACCTTCTGGTTGCCTTTAAGAACTTCAATCCCATTTGATCCTGGGAATTTCACCATCTGATGATAAGTCGAGGAGACTGCTCTCATCTTATGCAACCATGTTCTTCCTATAATCGCGTTATAGGAAGAAGGGACATCAACCACCAAAAAGTCCGTTCTCAACACCACTGATCCGGCCCGAACAGGTAATGTCACTTTTCCAAGGGGCCAGACTGCTCCTGCACCGAACCCAATAAGGGGCGTTGTAGACTGTTCTAAATCTGATTGAACCAGCCCCATCTTCTTGAATGCGTCATAGTACAATACCTCTGTACAGCTCCCCGAGTCCACTAGAATTCTTTCGATGTCGTATTCCCCAACTCGTAGGGTTACGACCAATGCATCATTGTGGGGTATTTGGACCTCCCCCAAATCCTTATCACTGAATGCCATGCTATCTTTGCATACATCAGTCTCTCGCCCCCTTTTGTTTCCCAACCGCATCACATGCTGATCATGCTTAACTTGCCTTTGAAATAGCCTAACCTCACTTCTCGTGTAAGGTGTGGCCAATCCATGTATCATATGGATAACGCCTTTAGGGTTTTGCTCGTAACCCAACTCCATAGCTTTCCCTTTCTCCTTAGGGTCCTCCTGGATAAATTCCTTAAGATAGCCCCGAGAGACTAAATCATCAAGGTGCCTTTTATATGTCTCACAATCCTCAGTCATATGGCCCCAATCCTTATGATAACTGCAGTGCTGATTCGTAGCACGTTTTGCATCTTTGTCTCCTCCTAGACTTGGAGGCCATTTGAAATATGGTTGATTCTTTATTCGATAAAGAATCCTGTAGATTGGCTCCTTCCAAACTGTAGTGATAGAGAAGAAGGATTTCGGTCTGGAGCTTGCTTTTCTTTGTATGACTCTTTCTTAGGCTGCCCGTACTCCTTTCTATCTCTGTAAGTCTTGGGTTCTGGCTTCTCCACCTTTTTAGCAGGTGCCTTTGGCTGTTCGGCAGTTATTCTGCCGTCCTCACGGAGTATGTCATCCTCCATTCTAGCATGTTGTTCTATCCGTTCCATCAATTTAGCCAGGGTGGCTACCGGATGTTTATTCAATGAACGGCGCAGCTCTCCCCGAACAGGTAAACCAGTTTTGAATGTAGCAATTGCGTACTCTTCACTACAACTTTCAATCTCGTTGAAAGTCTCCCAGTACTTCTTTGCATAATCCCTGATCTGTTCGTTCTCCTCCTGCTTCATGGTGGAAAGACTTTCAAAAGTCTTCGGGGCTTTTCTGCTTGTCAAGAACCGAGCAGTGAATTCCTCTGCCAACTGCCTCCATCCTCGTATGGATCGTGGGGCCAGTTTATGAAACCAGGACAAAGCCACCTTGCCAAGACTAGAGGGAAACATCTTGCACAAGATGGAATCATCCCCCTCATGCATAAACATGGCCTGTTGATAATGCTGTATGTGAGCCACGGGGTCTGTATTTGTCTCGTAAAGTACAAACGCTCCGTGCTTCACTCTGCTCGGCAGTCTCGCTTCTTGTAGCCTCTTTGTAAAGGGGGAGGCTGCAATATTACTCAGGGCCTTTCGTGCTGCTTCTCGTGCGGTCATTGTCCCATCCTCTTGTTCCTTTAATTTGTGGGCCGAAGTCTTGACCCAGTCAGCATCAGGTCTCTCGTACCTGTCTCGATGATGCTTTCTCGTATCCTCTTCCTCGGGGGTAGAACTTCGGTCTCTGCTTCTCCTTTTTCGTGAAGAGGTCCTTCTCTCTGGTGTTCGGCTCCTACTTCTTCTTCCCCTTTTTCGTGGAGAAGCCTTATGACGCCCTATAACAGGACTTCTACTCCCCCTTCTACGTGAATGAGTCTGTTCATGAATCACCAGAGCCCGTCCATCCCTTTGGGAATTCCTTCGAGAGAGTCCAGAATCTTCAGGGTGCTCTCGTATCCTCTGCAGTTCCCGTATCTCATACTCTCGTTTTTTGATTAAACGAGCATACTCCTCGATTTCTCTTCTTTTCTTATCAAGGACATCATCATCGTTATGAATACTCTTGAACGAGTAACAGACTCTTCTACTCGATGAGACTTACTCCTTCTCGTGGAACCAGTAGCAGTCTTGTCCCTTTTTCTTTGGAGTTTTCTCTGTCATGTCTACCAGTGGGCTTTCTCGGAGCACCTGGTGGAGATTTATCTCTTCCTCCACCCAACTGGTCCTTTGGACTAAACGGTGTGACTGGATTTTCTTCCGTCATGATTACTTTCTTCGAAAATCTGTTCTTTCCCACAGACGGCGCCAATTGTAGGGGGATGAAAACAATTGATGCTTCGGTTCAACTGGATTGCAACGGCTTATTCGTGCCTCTTCACCGGAACCCTAACTCGACGTCTGAACCCTAATCTGCAAAATAGACAGGGGGTGAGTGCACCTTTGCCTCTCGTGGCAAAGGCCCTCCGATGCCTTTGTTAGTATCACGTACTAAGAACAAAACCCTAATTATCAGTAGGAAAGCAATAATAATGCAGTATATTGCGTACCTTTTTCCTCTAGGTTCACCTCATATTTATAGACTTGTGTATGCTTGCTGCCCAAGCATTCCTATTGCCATAGGATTCCTAACTCGTATAGGAAACCCAGGATATCAAGGATTCTCGTTTCCTTTATCAGTTTATGGAAAAGAGTCCTTTTAGGATTCTTTTCCTTTACTGGCCGAACATCCCATTCTCATTGGGTATCTTTCTCAGATCCTTTATTCACGGGATCTTATTCCTTAATCAAATACCAACATTCTGGATTCTTCCAGAATGTTCCCCATGTTACAACAATTAATTTGGGGTTCTTTCTTGTTCGGAATCTCGTTGCCGAACAGACTGCCTGGACCAATGACTTCACATGTAATTTGGTCCAACGTAATGAGAATGTCTCTATCTGCCGAACAGCTTAGTTTCACACCACTGGCTTCACTTGCCATTGGCCTTTTAACAAGCCGAACAGACTTCATAGATCAATGACTTCCCATATCATTGATCCATGTCCCTGTTCATCGTACTGCCCGGCGATGAGTCCCGTCGTATTCACCATGTGCTCTCAAACATCACGTGATCGGCAACTAAATGTATCTGCTCGGGAATACCTCCCTACAAAAATCACTTTCACACAACCCTCCAAACATCCGGTTGCCTAGGTTAAAACAAAGAACAGGAAAGAGGACCAGGATGCAAATAGGATTAGGTGACACATATGTGGTATAATCATGCAAAGAATGCCTTGTATCCTTTCCTAAGTGCGCATTGGATTCCAAAATGATTGAGAATTGACATTAAACACAATTAGAGATGGACATGCGATTATTCACCTACACTACAAGTACGTTTATTGAAAGATGGGGATATGGGCCAAAAACTTGCTCAAAAACTTAACTCAACACTTAAACCATTCAATTTTCAACTAAGCATGCAAATTAAGAAGCACAAAATTTCTTAGAATTGCTACGAATTCTTGCTAACTAACAACGATTGAGCATGCAACAAGTCATGAACAAAACAAAAAACTATGACAAAAGGAAGAAATTGCAAGCAAAATATTTTATTTATTTTTGAAATTTTCCATTTTCTCATGTTTTTGGTTTTCAATTTTCAAATATTTTTGGAATTTTTCAAATTTTTTAGCAAAATTAAACAAAAATCAACCCAAATAGCACATAAGCTAACCCTCCCCCCAACTTAAAGCGAGGCCCTCATAGCATTTAAAACAAGAGCGAAGAAAGGAAGAGTGCACGAATGTACCGTCCAAGGGGAATGTCAACCCCTAAATACCTCGACCAAGTGGAGGATTTTATGCCATTGTTTTGCTCCAGCCAGATTAGATGCTTCCAGGGTTCATCCTTCGGTTCTACTAACTCGGAACCACAGCTAGTCACACAGAGCCATATCCAAAGCTTTATCGGACTAACAACCGCGGCACTTAGCCGCACCCATGCTTAGGGCTCTGAACGCCTCACTCACTCCGGCTTTCGACCCAATCTACCAAGGATGGTGTGGTAGCAAATAAACCCTGCAGAAGACTTAAGAGAACGACCTTCCACAAAACAATTGACATTAGAACCACCGGCCCGTGTTATCCGGCTTCCAAACAAAACAAAAAGTGAAAAGACAGAAGGTAAAGAAAATACGAAGAAAACACACAAAACAAATAATAACATGCAAAACAAAATGAAATGCAATGCACCACCCGATCATCACGCGATCACACGAGTCATACTTTTCTTCCCATCTTTACCGTGGGGTAAGAAATGGGTGGCTATACTAGACCGTCGAAAATTTGTTATGCTAGCGCCCGTAATAAAAATCTATCGCTTGACCTCGCCAAACAATGAAGTCTAGCGTCCCCTAGGATCAAACAAAGCAAGATGCAATACAACCTAACGTGCACTCTAGGCAATATCAAACCTCACTCACAGGCCTAAGTTGCCTCCGATTAGGGGCAATCGCGGAGAGTATGGATCATTAACGATAAAACTATTACCAAGAAGAACTAATGAAAGCCCTTTTTACAAACACATTGGTGAAATCTTTTGCATGTGATGTATCTCCAAGATTTTATTTAATGCAAACACAAAACAAAACAAACAAAAACAAAACATGCATAACTAATACTAACAAAGAAACAAAGCAAGAAAAGAAAGACAAATATGTACTTAAGAGAGAGAGAGAGAGAGAGAGAGAGAGAATATGTACATCCACATGATGGTTTGAATAGCTATCATGCCATTAAAAGCTAATGTAATGAACATAACACTCCATGCTATACTCTTTGCCAAGAATTGAATTCGACCATGCCACAAGATAAGATACTTTGAGTAAAGTAATTGCCGAATTCGTTTTAAAAACTTAAGTTCCACCAAGTGCATAGCCCAAATCAAATTAATTTTCAATTTGGTGACAAAATCTACAATATAAGGATGATAAACCACAAGAAAATTGTCAACACCAAGAAAATCAATTGGCTCTATGATTGGTAACTTCTCAAGAATAGGCTCACATGCATCTTGCTTTTCTAACAAAGAGTGTGAGAAATCAACCTCAACATCCATTTCTTTAGCGGTGAGAAGATCAAGGCATGGAGAACTCGAAGGATAACTTTAAGTGGAGGCATTTCTCCCTCGGATCATCACAAAGAGGGGAATCCACAAGAGAACTTTGGACCTCAGGTTCATCAATAGACTCATCACTCCATGTAGACTTTGAGGAGCTGTCACAATCTAAACTAACAATTTCAACCAAGATATGCGGCTTAATTTCCTCTTTCATGGCATCCGAGTTAGAATCTTCAAAATTTTCATACAACTCATAAAAGTGGAGCTTTTGGGCTAATTTATCAAGGTAATCCCAACCATCTTCAGCGTTTTTATCCAAGAATTCATCATTGGACATAAAATCAACTTGACATGTTTTAGGATTTAAACCATGGCAAAAGATAGCCAAAAGATTGCCAAGCTCATAATTAAAACTTGACCAAGAGAATACAGAACATTTAAATCGCTCCCAATATTGCGAAAAAGACTCATTTTCTTGTTGATAGAAATGGGATAGTTCTTGTAAAAGCATATGAGTCTCATAAGAGCGAGTGAAAGTTTTGAAAAATTGTTCTGTAATCTCTTGCCATGTCGATCATGGACTCAAAGAATAAAACCAATCTTGAGCACTATCACGCAAAGACGCTGGGAATACTTGTAAAATAGCCCTTTCATTGTTAGCAAAAATTTTCTCAAGATCATCAAAATGCGAAAATGGATTTTCTGAGGCCAAGCCATAAAATATAGGAATTGATACTGAACAATCAAATTGTTTTGCATACCCTCCATAGCACCTTGCAAAATAGGCCATTGTATCCCTTGTTACTCGAAGTAAACAGGCATACACAAAATAAATGCTACTACTAATTATCTACCAGACTGGAGGGGTTATGCCACCACCTCAACTCAGCAAACAGAATATGCTAGGAGTTATGCCACCATCTCGGCTAAGCAATGCAATCAAATTTAAGCTAACTAATTAAATTAATTATACTAAACTAACTAAGAACAAACTCGATATTTAGCCTGGTTTCGTTACACCTCAAGTTTAGATGAACTAGGTTAGAGGTATCCACCAAACTAAATACGAACTACTAACATATAAACTACTAAACTACTACTAGACGAAAGCGGGATACTTACAGTGGTTTGTCGAACCTCCAAGAAAGCCATAATAAGAAATCCCCGGCAACGGCGCCAAAAATGCTTCGATTACTCCGATGATAATATGGAATAATACCCCAAGCATAGGGTTTAACACGTCGATTGAAGCATAACAACCGGAAATCCGGGATCATACCCAAGGGAATAATTATATGGCTTGATCGGATTTGTAGAGCAAGTAGGGGCTTTCGGCCTTTAGACGGCCAACTTTGTTTTACTTTAAAAGGTGGAAATAAAAGGGCTAAATTAAAACGAATTAACTAGAGAAAAGATAGGCTAGGTTTAGGAATTATTAACACCCCAAGACTCGAGTTAGATCACACTCTTCACCCAACTACATAATTTAAGATACTTGATTATAGTTCTCAAATCGGAAAATCAAATGATTTGAAAACCAAGCTAGCTCTAGAATTCATTTGACAAATACCTCGTGCGAAAGAGCTCTAAGCATCTTATGTGGTGGGTAGACAACGCTCCCACCTACACAAGATCAAAGAGGTTAACACCTCGGTGATTTATCAAATAAACCCGAACCCGACATCAATTTTCAAATCAAAGTTTGAAGCTTTATTGGGTGGAAAATTCAATTTTCGCCCGAGCCATGAGATGCTAATCATCCCATGACCTAACCCTTGAAACTACTCACCCATATCTAAAGAGATAGGAGTAAGCAAAAATCTTGCTAACATAATGAAAGAACAAGGCTAGAATTAAACTAGAGATTAAGATAGATCGGGAGAAAATAAACAACTTTAATTAAGGCAACAATAACAAAAATTAACAACTAAGGCAGGAAATTGAAGGATTAAACACTGAAAAATGAAGAACACTTCAAGAACAATTTGAATTGCAAAGAAATCTAATCTAGATCTAGAAAATAGTACTATTGAATCTATCCTAATTGTTTGTACAAAATAATGACATAAGCTTAAATACATCGGGGGTCCGCGCCTGGAATATTCCCAAGATGCTCAGAAAATCCGCTCTTAAGTCCCTCGGTATCGATCGCGAAGCCCTTAAGTTGCTGCTAATGACCTCGGTATCGATGGATGCCCAAAAGTGGTACCAATACCGAAGCTATTAAGGGGTTACCACTATGCCCTCTCGGTATTGATAGGAGAAATCGCAAGGTATCAATACCGAGCCAATTAGTGTCCAGCACATATTTCTTTGATCTGCCTTGCCAGCCTGCCTCTTGCTCGGGCAAATCTGGTGCTGCTCGGGCAATGACAGCTTCTGCTCGGGCGATCAACCTCTGCCTTGGCCTTGACAGGTTCTGCTCGGGCAAATCAACTTCTGCTCGGGCAATTCAACTTCTGCTCGGGCAAAGACATGTCTTATGCAACGAAAACTCCCTTTTTTGGCGATTTACCTACAAAATAGGACTAGAACACTATACGAGCAAACACCGTTAATAATAACTAATAAGTAATTAAATTAAACTAAAACTAGATACTAGCGCACCCTTAATGTCATTCTCGGGTGCTTATCAGACCTATCCTCCTTTCTACCTCAACCAAGTTTATTTGGGCCAAAAAGGGCCACTAAAAAGATAGAAAAGACTTTCTATTACACCATCATGGAAGATAGTCTATGGTTCCTAAAGACTACACTTTTTATCTTTAACGACCAAATTTTAATTTACCCGAGACCAAGTCCATATTGCCAAAAGGCTACACTCTATGTTTGTGTGGACCACATGTTTATTGTCTAAAGAGCACGTCATATTTTTTGGAAAGTTACAAGTGTGAAAAGTTAGGTGGTGGTTCTTTCAAGCCTTTGACCAAGTCCATATTGTCAAAAGGCTACACTCTATGTCTATGTGGATCACATGTTTATTGTATAAAGAGAAGGTCATATTTTTTGGGAAGTGACAAGTGTGAAAAGTTAGGTGGTGGTTCCTTCAAGACCAAGACCAATACCAAGTCTATATTGCCAAAAGACTACACTCTTTGTTTGTATGGACCACATGTTGTATAAAGAGCAAGTCATATTTTTTGGGAAGTGACTAGTGTGAAAAGTTAGGGGGTGGTTCCTTCAAGACAAAGACCAAGTCCATATTGCTAAAAGACTACACTCGCTGTCTGTGTAGACCACATATTTATTGTATAAAATGCAAGCCATATTTTTTGGCAAGTGATAAGTGTGAAAAGTTTGGTGGTGGTTCTTTCAAGACAAAGACCAAGTCCATATCGCTAAAAGACTACACTATATGTCTTTGTGGACCACATATTTATTGTATAAAGAGCAAGTTATATTTTTTGGCAAATGATAAATGTGAAAAGTTAAATGGTGGTTCTTTCAAGACAATGACCAAGTCCATATTGCTAAAAGGCTACACTCTACGTCTTTGTGGACCATATGTTTCTTGTATAAAGAGCACGTCATATTTTTTTGCAAGTGATAAGCATGGAAAGTTAGTTGGTGGTTCTTTCAAGATCAAGACCAAGTTCATATTGCTAAAAGACTACACTCTATGTCTTTCTGGACCATATGATTTTTGTATAAAATGCACGTCATATTTTTTGGCAAGTGGTAAGCGTTGAAAGTTAGGCGGAGGTTCTTTCAAGACCAATTCCATATTGCTAAAAGACTACACTGTATGTCTTTGTGGACCATATCTTTATTATATAAAGACCACGTCTTGTTTTTTTAACAAGTGGTAAGTGTGTAAAGTTATAATTAATAGCTTGGTCTTTTATATACATTTGTTGGGTAATCCATCTTTAGTATAGGAGGTCGGAAGAAAAATCATGAAAATGGTGTTATGGATAGTTACATCGACTTCCCCTAAAGTTTGCCAACATCGTATTTATATTAGTGAAAAAAACAAAAGTGCCAACATCTTTTTTATATAAATGAGGAGCGAAAGTGGTATCATGGATAGTTACATCGACTTCCCCTCCAGTTCCCCAATATGTTGTTTATATCATCTGTGTCCATATGTTGTTAGAGTCACCTTCAGCAAGGGGAGATGGCACTGGCGGATTCCAATTGTGACACAACACTGGACAGATCCCCAAAAAGCTCGACATGTGAAAGATTTCCATTGCTGAAATGGTCCTATGAAAGATATATTCTATATGTTTAACCACCATCACTTCTGTTGTGATAACTTGAATACCATTTCATACAACACTCATACAAAAATAACAAAAAATGTCCCAATGACTACTCATCTTTGGTATCAACAAACTAATAAGCCAGTATCATAAAAATGAGAATGTTAATGCATCTTCACCATAAATTGCATCGGAAATTCCAAGTATTTAGAAAAGAACTCTATACATGTAGTGATAAAAAAAAAAGGGAAAAAACTAATGTACATCTCTTTATAGCTAAAAGAAAGCTTTCTACTAAAAAATAATAAGTGCTAAAGAATGATCAACACTGAATTGACAACCCTTCAACTCTTAGACCAGCAATTCAGAAAGAATGAAAATGGATAAGTAATAGCATAATCAAACCACTAACAAGGAAGTTAAAAGATGAACTCCGAAATAGAGCATTATATTCCTCAGCAAGGAGACAGCAACATTCAAGTTCAATTGCAAAGTGGACTTCAATATCTATATATGCTTATCCTAGTAAAAATAAACAAGTGCAATTAAGTCTGGTGAGTAAAAATATAACAGAGAAGTTATATACAATAAAGATAGATAGTTGTTAGCTTGAAGTAATCTAAAAGAGTCTATACACAACTTAAACATATGCAAAATTACCTTAAAAAATTGCTCATTACTTACATATAAGTATCTTTGTTCCACCGTAAGATCTTCAATGTCTACCTTGTCAGCAAGACAAAGGTACCTACAAATTGAGCAAATTAAGTTTGACACTTATTACACAAAGCATCTTAATATTGAAATACAACATATCTTTTATTGGTTAAAATTGAAAAGTTGGCGGTGAAGTATATAGGAGAGCGAAAAGATTCAGCCTCATTATTAACCTATTTTCGCACCATAGAATTGTCTTGTTTACGCTATGAAAGGCTTAGTTGTTGTATTGCCACATTCTTCCATAGTTGACATCCAAAAAATCGCTTGCCAATATGCCAAGTTTGCATCACTCAATAGAGACTTTCACTAGTATTTTTTTTGATTGGTTAATGCTTCTAACAAGCAAGAGCCAGCCAATCATTTGTGAAAGAATAATAAAAGGAATATGACAGGAAGTTAAAAAGATGAGCTTCAAAATAGAGCATCACATACCTCAACAAAGACATTAATATTCAAGTTAAGCTCCAAATTGGATCTCAAATGTAAATCGGTCATGACGACAACATTCAGCTACTCTTCTCATGCCACATATTAAAGTTCAATTCATAGTTTCAAGGCCCTGCATAAGGTTCCAACCAAGTCTATCAAGATCATATACAGGTAATGAAAGCTTCGTATGACTGTTGTACGGAAAAGAACAAAAAGTCTAGAATTATTCATCACCTAGTCTACCTACCGTGTGAATGTTGTTCTAGTTGAGTCGTTTGTAAAATGCAAACCCCTCATATTGTTCTCCGCAATGACAGCATGCATGGTAAAGAAAAATCTTGATGAAAAATTCTAATTGGGACCTTTAGAGTTTCACCACACACATAATGAATATGTGAAATTAACACCAAAATAGAAAAGAACCGGAAATGGTTCTATTTAAAGCTAGCTAGTCCACCTTATTCCTTGGCCATTCCAGTGAGGCCAACCAATTATCATTCCATTTACTTTCAAAATGCTTCAAATTTTCAATCAAACAATGCTACCTTTGCGTGATGGTCATCTGCTCATGTCTAAATCCCAACTGCTACTAAAATATCGCCATGCTAAAGCGACTTTTAGTTCTCTATAATTGGACTTTAAATCCCAATCACAACTAATAATCTTTTACAACTAATATTTTTCCACTCCTATCATATATATGGGTTCTTGGATGGTGACTGTAGTAACAAATTTCATTCAAGCATATTGTTGAACAATGGATAGGCAAAATAAAAGGTCGTGGTGTATAATTTCAAATCACTAAGTCTCCAAAAAACAAGAAACAAAGTAAGAGAAAAAAAACACCACAAATTTGTTCATACAACAATTGCCAATTCTTTTCTATACCCAAAATCAATAGCGAATACGAAAGTCTAATCCAAGAACTAAGAACAAAGCAAAGGGCAAGACTTGAGTGTGATAAATTAGTGGGCCGGCCAACTCCCTTCCGCTCCTTAAAAGTTTTGTCCGTGACATTGAATCACAGATCACCCAAAACATATTAAGGCATATAAATCATATTATCCTAAACGCAGCACATATGTAATCTGAAACCTCAAATTCTTTTTTTTTTTTTTTTTGAACACACAAATTCTTATATTGAATAGCAAAAGAATGCCAACTAAAATTTTCCCTTGCTCCTGAGAAGAATAATTTTCTTAACCCAGTACCATTGGCTCATAGTTCTATAAATGATATTTAAAAATTTTCATCCAAAAAGCCACGAACACAATCTCCCAATGCCAAGAAAATCTTTTTACCGTTTCTATGATTCCTACCAATGAAACTAACAAACAATACCCATCCGTTCAAATCAAAGGATTCCTGATTTAGCGAGGATAAAATGAGATAAAATACATAGATCTGATCAAATCATAGACAAATGTGGGTATACCTAAGACAGTCAGTTCATCTTCCATTAATCACAAAAGAAACCCTAGGAGATTGGAGTGAATCAATGGAGAAAAAGAGAGAGAAAGATGGAGTTCAGAACTTGAGAGAGAGAGAGAGAGAGAGAGAGAGAGAGAGGAACATACCAGTTATCGTTGATGTGAGAGAGAGAGAGATACAGACAGACAGACAGAGAGAGGAGAGTCGGTGAGGAGGAGACGATTGGGGATTTGGGAGGGGAATGAGGGTTAGGGATTTTATTGGTATATAAGGGAGGATATAATTGTCAATTCAACTTCTCATACCATGTCTTGGTGAATAATTTTGTTTGTGTCCTGAAAGTGGTGATTTTAAGAGTGGAGACCATCGATTGGTGATTAATTTTGGTCCACGCCTCCTCTCCGTAATTTTCCCCTTCTCTTAGCTAAAAGTACCACTTCTTAAGTGCTGTCTCTTAAAAGTCAGACAATGAAAGGACGTTTTACAAAGAAAAACGCAAATTCAAGAACATTAACCGGTGCAACTATGCACCCGATAGTGGGACCATAAAAATAACAATAATGATATAGGTACTGTCGATCCGAGCCGTCCAAAAATTTTAAAATAAAAAAACGAGGGGCCTATCCGAGATGTGTAGGTGCTTGTATGCAGACATCTTGATGATTTTCATTTGTTCGAGCCCGAATCGCTTCACATTACGTGTTTTTATTGCTTTTTGAATTGCATTTTGCAATTCTCTCTCCATCGCATAATCTTGATTTTAACATTTCTGACTTTTTAATTATGGACGTAGTAAATGCATTTAGACTTTTTGTTAAATTTAATTGAATATGCCATTAGCTTTTTAGATTCTATAAGTTTGAGAAGCATTAAATTTTCATCTTTGCTTTTTAAAAGCGCTTGCGAATTTGGTACATTCCAAGAGGAAAATCAAAATATGAGCCAGCGATTGAATTCTACCATGAATGGAACAAGTCGTAACCAGAATGAAGATCTAGTAAATCAAACTTTAGATCGATGGAGCATTTTTGGTTAAGGTGGTAGAGTGTAGTTTTCGTCAAATAAATTTTTTATTTTTTATTTTTGGTGGTGAAAAGTGCGTTTTTGGCATGTGTCACACTGCCAAATACTAGTTATTTTATTTATCTCAAAAGTTAGACGAAATGTAATTGATAAATAAAATTGGTCATTGCTTGGTGAGTTAACATTGAATATGTAGTTGATTTGAGATCTTAGCAGTGATCTAATAAAAAAATGTGATCCCAAAACCCAATATGAAAATGTAGTTTTGTAAAAAATATAGTACGGAGTATATAATTTTCGAAGCTGGCTTAGGCCCCGTTCTGCTAACTCAAATAAGTACGCTCATTTTTTGAATTAAATGTGATATATTATGAAAAATGATCTGTCTCGTAAAATAAAAAATAAGTACTTAAAATGTCTCGTAAAATAGAAATAAATACTTAAAAAGTAAGAATATTAGCAGAACGGATTAGAGTCTAACCTATAATGATATTCTCACTGGGAAACAAAAAAATCACCATATGTCAGCCTCATATTTTCCATGACACTTCAAAATATAATTGGGTCCACTTTTGCTCCCTCCTCACATGTTCTATTTTAGACTTTTTCTTTTTTTTTTTTTTTTTTTGGGGGTCATTTCCGCCATAAAAAAACAATCATCATAAATGACACCCATGAAATCTAATGCAAATACCACCGCCCCACATAGAAAAAGACACACAATTTTTGACCCGGATTTAAGGGGTAGGTTGTAACGACCCGGATTTTTGACCCAATTTTTTTTTCTAAATATAATATTATTTAGAATTATTTTCCTTAATGAAATTCTTTTTTTTAAATACAATTATGCATGTAATATATACATATATTCTTTTTAAAATTTTCCCACACACAAGTTACATGCATTCACAAATACAAACTCCTTCCGTCTCTCCGTCTCCTACTCAGTCTCTACTTCCTCCCTAACCCTTAAATCAAGCCAAATTCGTCCATTCCAAATCCCATGAATCCAACCCCATTAAATTCACTTTTATCCTCTTCCATCAAAATTCTCCTATAAATACCCCACCCCATTGACCCACGAAATTTACACCACAATAATCCCCACGCGCCCACCAGTCCAAAAGAGAGAGAAAAATCAGAAGAAACCCAAGCTCCAATCAATGGAGTTTTAGAGAGAGAAAGAAAGAGAGAGAAAAGTGGGCTTCGTACCAAGACCCAACCGAAACTCAATCCGACCATTCTAATCTCTTCTTACTACTCCTAGCATCACCAAACGTCGTCCAATTCGACCCCACGGTCTCCCGATCAAAGAACCCGAAATCTCCTTCTCCAAAATTCAAGATTCGTTTTTAAATCAATTCGATCCGATTAAAGGTACTATAATCCTATCCAACCTTTTCTCTAAGTATATTAAGTGTTTATATGCTTAACCCTATGTCCCGAATGAAAAAAATAGAGTTAATCGTGCGTTTTCTGCCGTATTTATCAATTTGATATTATTTTTGAGCTCGGCATCTTATTTGTAATTATTTACGAATCAGAAGACCTATATGGTATTTATTTTACAATCATTATGATATTAATATTATAACAAACGACTGACTTGATATTATTTTCTTACTATATAATATCATCTTAATATAAAACGTATTAATTATATCAGTTTAATTTATCTGATAGATTGAGTTGGTTTTAAACGTTTCGAAACAACTTTGCGACCTTCCGAATATTATTTTTGACACCCAAACTATTTTTCCTAGACTTTTCAAACCTCAAAGATCATAACTTGTTAAGATCATATTTTTTTATTTAATTATCTATTTATTAAATTATTTATTAGTTATCTATCAAAGTTTACAAACGAAAAATCCTTGCGACCTTCCAAACAACGATTTAACACCCAAACTAATTTTTCCTAGACTTCTTACACCTCAAAGATGATATCTTGTTAAATTAATATTTTTTTTATTTAATTTACTATTTATTGTTATTTCTATAGCGTTTTCAATCAAAAATTCTTTACGAACTTATATCCTTATTATAAATGTCCGAATAATTTTATTTAGACTCTCTACATTCTGAAGGTGAAATTTTGTTAACTGCAACATATTTTAAATTGTAAATTATTTATTATCTATTTACTTCACTTTTGGTCACTTTATTTAACGTCTTTATTTAAATTAATCACGCGACCCTCCGAACCCAACTTTTGATACTCAACTGGTTGCATAGGACCTCTCGGACTCTTAATCAGGTCACGTTAATTATTTTAATATTTTTACCTAATTAATGCATAAAATTAGTTTTTAATTAATCTATTATCTTAGAATTAATTAATAAGAGCCCAGAAAATTTTCCTTTTAAATTACTTTAAAACTCTTACTTTATTATTGACATTGTGACCATACAAGATTAAGGGCAACAGTCCATCCATAAAAAGTTACGTGATTACATTACTTATTAATTGTTTTAATTATTATTGATTTGTTGTATATTGCATCGATATTTGATTTTGAATGGTAGATTGGACCCTAGAGGCATGGGGTGGTGTTGCGAAATAGAACTCATCTAGAAGATGCTAGATAATGGATAAATTAGAAAGTTTTATTTTTAGATTGCCTGCAGGCGTGATTTTGAGATGTGATGAGTTGGATGTGATGGTTTGAAACTGGCAAAGTAAGCCCAGTGTTGATTGATGAATGATGATTGGCAAAGTAAGCCCAATGATGAATGATGTATTGATACTGGCAAAGTAAGCCCAGTGATTGTGAAATGGTATATAAGATAAGCGAACCCTAATTATGTTTCGGGCATGATAAGCTTTCTTTTGTTGTAATGAGAGGGATACACGCTAGGTACATAACTGAAGTGTAATCCGCGACAACAAAAGAAAGTGAGCTCATGGGACAGGGCATAGCTAGCGGTTGGGGAGGAAAGATCTCGCGGAGAGATCTTAGATTTCACATTAGGTTATGGATAGTAATGAACTGGCTTATGTGGAGAATATTTGTTTGGCTTCTTCGATTCGACATTATCTTATTACCTGCTAATTGTAAAGTAAGAGGGGTGGTTGGGTTGGATTATTTTACTGGGTGATTTATCACTCACGGATACGTCTGTATCCTGGCAAATCGTTTGCTTCGGCGATCAATTTGCCAGAAGACGCAGGATTCAATGGAGATGATTCAAAGATGGTGCAGATTGACAGGGAAAGTATATCAGGAACAAAGATTGAGTATTCTTCGGATTTGTATCAAGCCTAGAGTCAGCTCTGAAGTTAATGTATTTTGAATCAGTAAATTTATCTTGTGATTGTAATAGCTAAATTTTATTTTGAAAAAATTATATTATTTAGCGAATTTTCTTAAGATTTTACTTTATATTGCTTCTGAAAAGTCGGGGCGTTACAAATGGTATCAGAGCATAGGTTCAACACTCGGCCTTGGGTAGATTGGGTAGACCATACTCTAAGAGCGTAAATCTGAATAGCCAAACGTTTACTGTTCCTATTACTTTCCTAAACCACAACATATCTTACCTAAGTATATCATATAAATATTTTATTTACCTTTCACAATTCAAACTCCGGTGAGTTATGGAATCAACGTTGACTCCGACTAGAAGAAAGCGATGGAGGAGCCATTCTTTTTATAATTGGTTGGCCAATCAAACGAGACGAAGAACCCCAGTCCGAAGAAGGCAAGGAGACAAAATCTCGATAATGGAGGATAAGGTACTGTCGAAAGAGGCTACTCAATAAATAGAGAACCTGTCGAAGAAGAAATTCCTTTCTCTAGACGGATAACAATCGAAAGTAGAGTAAGATCAGTGAGAGAAGGTTATTGCATGCACTCCTTTTCGAGAACCAAATATTTAGAAACCCTCAAGATCCTAAACCTAACTTTGTGGAGTAGCCGTTACAAGATTGGGATAAAAAGGTCAACGACATCACTTTCTACGGTCATTCTGTCAACCCACCAGCAAGGACAATACTTGTAGCCCTGATTCCAATGACAACGTTGCCTACGTCAACAACAATGCTTGCGCGAATGCCAACTCAAACCTCAACGCAAGACAGAGTATCAATCGGGTCGTACAACTCATACAAGCGATTACTGCCACACCTACACTCCAACCTCAAGCTCCGAACGCCTCTCGTCCCTAAAAGAGGGATAGATCATCGTAGAAAGAGTCTTAGCTCTACGTTTGACTGTGACTCTTAGGTCACAAAAGGAATTGATTTTGACGTCAAGGTTGACTATTAGCCATCGTGCTACTATCGAAAGTAATAGGAGAAGCGAAAAGTCATTTTCTGCATGTGAGGTCTTACCCATTTAAGGGGGGTAGACAAGACTCTTCTGTACCAAACACGCATAAAATGATATGGCATAATAAGCTCCTTGAATGATTAGCGAGCCTCAAGTTGAAAGAAATAGATCGTATGGAGTTGGGTCTTTCTCACATCATCTACAAATATAAGGACGTGTTCCCTTAGAAATCGCCAGGATTACCGCACCAAGAGAAATGGAATTCACCATCAAGCTACAACCTGGTACGACCCCAATCTCCATGGCCTCGTATTAGATGGCTCCGACAGATCTACAAGAGTTGAGAACACAACTGTAGAAACTTTTCAGAAAAGGGTTTTATCCAACCCAGTACCTCACCATGGGAAACCCCTGCCCTATTTGCCAAGAAGAAAGAGGGAACGCTGCAACCTTACATCGACTACCGCCAACTCAACAAAGCCACGATCAAAAAAAAAAAAAAAAACACGAAGACCACTTGAGAAATATCCTACAAGTACTCCAAAACAATCATTGTATACAAAGGTCAGCGAGTACGAAGTATAGATAGAAGAAGTTAAATTCCTAAGACACGTAGTGTCAGATAAAGGAATCTCAGTCGATGGCAGCAAAGTAGAAGCGATCATGGACTGAAAAAGACCCTCAACGATGTTATAAATAAGAAGTTTGTTGGGATTAGCTAGCGACTACAGAAGATTCGTATAATGTTTCTCCATTTTGGGTTAACCATTTTCGAGCAGAACGTGGGGTACACAGTGTAATGCGATGCATTCAAAGACGAGGGAGCTATACGCATGCAAGATGGAAAGGTTTTCGCTTACAGATTACGACAATTGAGACCGCATGAAAAGAATTATCTAACTCATGATTTGGAGTGGACAGCAGTAGTGTTCGTCCTAAGATCTTGACGACATTATCTATACGGAGAGCAGTTCGAGAAAATCAAACGAGGTCGCTGATGCATTGAGTCACAAAAAAAAAAAAAAAAATCGAAGACAAGTGACTAGTTTAGCTACCAGAGAATGAGAGATGATGAAAAGCCATCAGTGGATTCAAGCTGCAGCCAACCACAGAAGATATCAACTATCAACTAAAAAAAAAAAGCACCGGATAGACAAACCATGTTGATAAAAACCTTCGTCTCCAGGAAAGAATTTTTGTACTAGACATTAGTACCCTTCGGAAAGCAGTACATTAACGAGTTCCATCCTTTCAATATCACCGTCCACCAAGAGAGCACCAAGACATACCAAGATCTCCGCCGACAATACTGATGGGATAGAACAAAGGATATAGCCAAATGCGTTCTGACATGTCTCACATACCAACAAGTAAAAGTAGAATATATCAGAAACCGATGGGATCTTACAACCTATCTATACTCAACTGGAAATGGAAACATATCACCATGAATTTTGAGACGAGACTGCCTAGATCCCCACAATTGAACGGTTCCTTTTGTGTGATAGTCAACTTTTTGACTAAATACACACACTTATACCAAAGCGTATATGGATTCAATGGAAACTCTCAGCTGACTCTACATTCGAGAAATCATACGATTACACAGTGCATCGTATATATGTGATCATGATTCATGGTTCACGTTGACTTTTCCAGAAAAGCCTGCAGAAGCATTAAGAACCGATCTTCGCCTCCGCATTGTCTTCCATCCGCAAACAGACGAACAATCCTAAAAGACGATCCAGATCTTAAAAGACATACTTTGTGCCAGTATATTGGACTTTAAAAGAAGTTGAGAACGACATTTGCCTCTAGTCAAGATTTCTTACATCAATAACTATCAATCCAGCATAGAGATAACACCATGTAAAGCTTGTAGAAGCGACCTTGTCAATCACTGATTCGATTGGACTAAATTGAAAGAAGCAAGCTTATTAGAACCAGAGAGTCAACAGAAATGGTCAAAATCATTCGCCAGCAACTTCTAATTGTGCAGAATTGGCAAAAGACCTATGCCAATAAAAGGACCAAACCGCTGACCTTTCAAAAAAAAAATGTTGAACTCAACGAAGATGTCACTCTCGAGAAAACAGCCCGTAGAGATCCATGATTATAGTGAGAAGCGCATCCAACGCAAAACCATTCAATCCGTCCGAATCTTTTGGCAACATTGAGGAATTGAGGAATTAACTTGGGAACGAGCAGAAACTTTGCACGCCAACTACCTTCGTCTGTTTCCACCAGAACTTACACCCTAATTTCGAGGACGAAATTATTCTAAGGGGGGTAGGTTGTAACAACCCGGATTTTTGACCCAATTTTTTTCCCTAAATATAATATTATTTAGAATTATTTTCCTTAATGAAATTCTTTTTTTTTAAATACAATTATGCATGTAATATATACATATATTCTTTTTAAAATTTTTTCACACACAAGTTACATGCATTCACAAATACAAACTCCTTCCGTCTCTCCGTCTCCTACTCAGTCTCTACTTCCTCCCTAACCCTTAAATCAAGTCAAATTCGTACATTCCAAATCCCATGAATCCAACCCCATTAAATTCACTTTTATCCTCTTCCATCAAAATTCTCCTATAAATACCCCACCCCATTGACCCACGAAATTTACACCACAATAATCCCCACGCGCCCATCAGTCCAAAAGAGAGAGAAAAATCAGAAGAAACCCAAGCTCCAATCAATGGAGTTTTAGAGAGAGAAAGAAAGAGAGAGAAAAGTGGGTTTCGTACCAAGACCCAACCGAAACCCAATCCGACCATTCTAATCTCTTCTTACTACTCCTAGCATCACCAAACGTCGTCCAATTCGACCCCACGGTCTCCCGATCAAAGAACCCGAAATCTCCTTCTCCAAAATTCAAGATTCGTTTTTAAATCAATTCGATCCGATTAAAGGTACTATAATCCTATCCAACCTCTTCTCTAAGTATATTAAGTGTTTATATGCTTAACTCTATATCCCGAACGAAAAAAATAGAGTTAATCGCGCGTTTTCTGCCATATTTATCAATCTGATATTATTTTTGAGCCCGACATCTTATTTGTAATTATTTACGAATCAGAAGACCTATGTGATATTTATTTTACAATCATTATGATATTAATATTATAAAAAACTACTGACTTGATATTATTTTCTTACGATATAATATCATCTTAATATAAAACGTATTAATTATATCAGTTTAATTTATCTGATAGATTGAGTTGGTTTTAAACGTTTCGAAATAACTTTGCGACCTTTCGAATATTGTTTTTGACACCTGAACTATTTTTCCTAGACTTTTCAAACCTCAAAGATCATAACTTGTTGAGATCATATTTTTTTATTTAATTATCTATTTATTAAATTATTTATTAGTTATCTATCAAAGTTTACAAACGAAAAATCTTTGCGACCTTCCAAACAACGATTTAACTCCCAAACTAATTTTTTCTAGACTTCTTACATCTCAAAGATGATATCTTGTTAAATTAATATTTTTTTTATTTAATTTACTATTTATTGTTATTTCTATAGCATTTTCAATCAAAAATTCTTTACGACCTTATATCCTTATTATAAATGTCCGAATAATTTTATTTAGACTCTCCACATTCTGAAGGTGAAATTTTGTTAACTGCAACATATTTTAAATTGTAAATTATTTATTATCTATTTACTTCACTTTTGGTCACTTTATTTAACGTCTTTATTTAAATTAATCCCACGACCCTCCGAACCCTACTTTTGATACTCAACTAGTTGCATAGGACCTCTCGGACTCTTAATCAGGTCACGTTAATTATTTTAATATTTTTACCTAATTAATGCATAAAATTAGTTTTTAATTAATCTATTATCTTAGAATTAATTAATAGGAGCCCAGAAAATTTTTGTTTTAAATTACTTTAAAACTCTTACTTTATTATTGACATTATGACCATACAAGATTAAGGGCAACGACCTATCCATAAAAAGTTGCGTGATTACATTACTTATTAATTGTTTTAATTATTATTAATTTGTTGTATATTGCATCGATATTTGATTTTGAATGGTAGATTGGACCCTAGAGGCATGAGGTGGTGTTGCGAAATAAAACTCATCTAGACGATGCTAGATAATGGATAAATTGGAAAGTTTAATTTTTAAATTGCCTGCAGGCGTGATTTTGAGATGTGATGAGTTGGATATGATGGTTTGAAACTGGCAAAGTAAGCCCAGTGTTGATTGATGAATGATGATTGGCAAAGTAAGCCCAATGATGAATGATGTATTGATACTAGCAAAGTAAGCCCAGTGATGATTGTGAAGTGGTATATAAGATAAGCGAACACTAGTTATGATTCGGGCATGATAAGCTTTCTTTTGTTGTAATGAGAGGGATACACGCTAGGTACATAACTGAAGTGCAATCCGCGACAACAAAAGAAAGTGAGCTCATGGGACAGGCATAGCTAGCGGTTGGGGAGGAAAGATCTCGCGGAGAGATCTTAGATTTCACATTAAGTTATGGATAGTAATGAACTGGCTTATGTGGAGAATATTTGTTTGGCTTCTTCGATTCGATATTATCTTGTTACCTGCTAACTGTAAAGTAAGAGGGGTGGTTGGGTTGAATTATTCTACTGGGTGATTTATCACTCACGGATACGTCTGTATCCTGACAAATCGTTTGCTTCGGCGATCAATTTGCCAGAAGGCGCAGGATTCAATGGAAATGATTCAAAGATGGTGCAGATCGACACGGAAAGAATATCAGGAACAAAGATCGAGTATTCTTCGGATTTGTATCAAGCCTAGAGTCAGCTCTGAAGTTAATGTATTTTGAATCAGTAAATTTATCTTGTGATTGTAATAGCTAAATTTTATTTTTAAAAAATTATATTATTTAGCGAATTTTCTTAAGATTTTACTTTATATTGCTTCCGAAAAGTTGGGGCGTTACAGAATGTGTGTGACAGTGTGAGAGGGAGAAGGTGATGGAGGTGGGGAGTAGAGAGGCATGGTGGGCTTTATAGGCCTTGCTAGTGTTTCTACCAACAAAAAAAAAACATTAAAAAACTTAACTTTTTTATTAAAAAATTTGAGCATTTTTACAATCTCGTTTTCATTAACTAAAAAGTTATCAACAAAAACTATTTTTTGCTATAATAACTTTACTCACAAACTAATCAACAACTTATTTATTACTGGAAACAACTTGACATTTCTCAACTTATACACTACTACCTAACAACTTCTTAACCACAAATAAAAATTTTCAAAACAAAGAAGGAAGTGTAGATAACAAAAAAGAGAGTGTGAATATCAATTCCCAAAGTATAATAATGATATCTCAATAGAGGATAAGTACGAAAAATAATATTTTGGAGGTACAATTATGTTGACTCCTAAAATTGCGTGAAAGTCAAACTAGGACATTAAAAATAGGACAAAGAAAGTATTTTTTTTTTTTTGGCTTAAAAGTTAATATTTCAAAAAATACTTGGGTCCGAATTTTTTCTTGATGAGATGAATCAATAATTCACAAAAATTTGTTACAAAATTAACAAGCATGAATTTTTTTTTATAATACTAAAAACAAAACCTCCAAAAAGGTATCATGCGAAACGGGACATTATTCCAAAGACAAATAAAATAAAAATAAGACCCCATACCGGAAACCTTCTTAAAATATAAGTACTTATTTTGGAACTTCTTTTTAAAAAATAAGAAAGGTCATTCTACAAAACCCAAATAAAAAGTTTATTTCACATTTTCAAACTCAAAAATAATATAAATGAAAAAAAAATCAAAAATTTTTGCACCGTATTAAAGATTTCAATGAGATCTATCAAATAAGATCCATATTGATAAGAAAATTATTTGCGTAAATACATGATTTTTGAGCTTGAAATTGTCTTCTTAACAAATAAGGAGTTGTGCTATGAGTAATGGGTGCCGGGGAGGGAAATCGTACTGACGGCCGCGTCGGGCCGTCTCCGACCACCGGACGGTCGATCCGCAAAAAATAGGTGCTCGGATCAAGCACCCTATACACCTTGGATGCTATTGATTCCCACGCGGGCCCCTCGGATTTTTTTTTAAAATTTTTGGATGGCTCGGATCGGCCGTTCGGTGGCCAGAGACGGCCCGACACGGCCGTCGATACAATTTTCCTACGGGAGCTGTCAGTACCTATATCTTTACCAACAAAATAAGTACTTAAGCAGCTTTTTTTGTGGAACAAAGCATTCTTATTCAACAAAAAATAAAAACTTAAGGCAGTTCTGAAACACAGCCTAAGGCTAATGGTAACTGGTGCTACCTAGCGCCGGTTATGTGGGGTCCCAGGAGTCATAATGAGTAGTTCCATACAATGTCAGGCAAAACACAGAAAACGACATCAGTGGGAGTAGTATCATTGGACTTCTTTACACTTTTCTCCTTAGTTTTGTAAGTAATAACAAAACTAGCATAAAAATAATACTTGGTGATAATAAAATGGAAGCGGAAAGGAGTCCCAAAATTAACACAGTATACAAGACTAATGTGAAAAATAATTTTTTTAAATGTAAATGTAACCATAATGCTAAAAATAATAAGTTGAATAGATATTTTTTTATTTCACAACAGGAATTCAAAATATGAAAAAAGAAAAAAAATTGACCAACCCTTGTATTGCTTCTCCCATGGGACTGGTTTGTGAGAAAGGGAGAGGAGATGGGGGGGAGTAATTATTAGCAGTTTGCTCCCTAACTCTCCAAGATTTCAGGTTTGAAATCTCTTATGTGGTATCAACTTCTTTGGGGGTTGTCCATGGACTCATACAGAGCTTTGCTCTGCCTTTAATTAGAATTCTTGCAAGCAAACAGTTGACTTGGTCCCCTGAAATTAGTCGAGGTATATAAAAATTGTTCTAGACACTTGAGTTAGCAAAAAAAAATTACAAAAGTGGCTTTAGGTGTTAGAATCAGAAGTAACTTTTTAATCTCGACTCTGTTCCACTAACAACTTATTTCACTTATTTCATTTTGTCCTTATTTGAATTTTTTCTCGTTTGTTAGTTTTGTGTCGAGACGAATCAAAAAAGTAAAAAAAAACTTCATTCTACCTAAATATTTTGACGCTGACCACTTTTACGTTAAAAAAAAAAAAGTTGACTTGTTTTTTTACTTAAAAAGTGGTCATTGTTCAAAATATTTGGGTAAAAGTAATTTTTTTTTACTTTTCCAAATCAAAAAGTCACAAAAATTTGGCGCAAAACGAACAAAAGCGAAAAAAATTCAAATAAGAACAAAAACATATTTTTTCTAAAAATTCAAGGAAATTGAATTCTACACTCCATTTTTTGACATCTACACTCTCTTTTTTGGATTTTAGTGTTGTAAGTATTTGTAATTTTTTTGCTAAATGAAAAAAAAATTTAAATATCAAAAAATAGAGTGTAGAATTCAATTTCCAAATTCAATTGTGAAGTGAAAAAGTCCGAGACACTGTTTGGGGGCAAAGTTGTCACTTAAAAATTACTTTGTGAAAGAACGTGGGCTGCCCTTTCTTCTCTTAGGGAAAATTACCGGCAGGAGGAGGGCCAGAGGCTTATTTACCATTTCAATGGTCCCCACTCTCCAAATCACTAATACATGGTATCCTCTATTTTAATCACCAACACATGGTAACCATGACTGTAAAGGACTCTTTTGCCCTTTCATTAAGAAGACGTCATCCAACCCAGAACCCCTTCTTCCCTTTCTCTCTCCCTCTCCACTGGTACGTAATCTCTCATCTTCTCTCATCTCCCTCACACTAGGGTTTGCTGGCTCTTCTTCTCTGTGCTCTCCATCCTCGGAAGACTGCCTCCTACCCAACACCTGACCTTGTTCCCCAATTTCCTCATTCTGTCGAAGACCTACCTTCAAATCTATTTCAATCGTCCACGCTTCGAACGTTTCAATCATCCACGCTTCGCCAGGTAAGTTTTCTATGGATTAGGGTTTTTAGAATAACGTTAATGTAGATTGAAGTAACTGGGACAAGGGCTTGAAATCTATGTATTTAGTTTCCGCAGTTATGTTTTTTTTTTTGGTACGTATGCAGTTATGTATTTGCTTGAATTCTTCTTTGATTTGTTTTCCGTTTCTATTGGTGTAAGTGAAATCAATTTTTTGCAATTCCCTCAAGATACAATATTGTGTCCTATCCTTACATATTATGGGTTCTAAAAATCTGCTCTTCATTGTTACTTTGTTGGTTCGGTGTTGAAATTTGGGATAAACTAATGTTTCCATGTCTGTTTTGTATAAAAAGGGAAAGGGTGAATCTAGGTTGCAAATTTAAGATTGTTTTCCCCCAATAAATCTCAATTTTGCATGTTGGTTTCCAGAAAGTTTGAAATGCTTCGGAGTTCGGAACTTTCTACCGAAATTGAATTTAGTTCCTAGTGCATATTATTGTCATGGAAATGACATGTTTATGGTATTATCCTTCTGCTTTCAGCACCTATGGCATGTTTGGATGTGTAGAAGGATTGCCTTTTTTGCCAAGTAAAAATTGGGCCCTTCTACGTTCGTCATAAATTGTTCATAGTTGGGTCATAAATTATCGTTCAAACTGGGCTCACCATTTGATATGCCTAAAATCCACTAGAAAAGCTTGTCCATGTATCATAGAAGATGCTTTCCAAGTGTATGCCCTGACTTCATAATCAAACTATAGGCCGGTGTACACGCGATGCAGGGGCAAGTCAGAATCATTCAATTACAGTTTATTTTGTCAACACTTATTTCACACGCATCGCGTGTGCTCGGTCTATAGTAAGTATTTAAGTCATGTGTTTACAAAAGCCATTTCTAATTTCAGGACTTCACTTTCTGCAAGTGTTTTGGCATTAAATTAACATATGAAAAAGTATACTTGATTTACCAAAACCCATAATTGCAGTTAAATAAAACAAACGGCAAGTTATATCAAACTATGAAAGTTGAGAAAAAACATACCTCAATTTGTAAGATTGTTTTACGATGGGGAACATAGAATCTACTTTTTTTTAGTAGAATCCAATGGCCATCCATGTATTAAACCATGAGCGTCAAAATAGTTGTACCACAACTAAAGACATTTATTTTGGTATCAGTCTATCTAAACTTAAGGCCTACAAGAAAGCAGCTAGCTATGCTAGGTTTAATACCTTGAGTTACTAAGATATGCCTCGGTTGCATTTTAATGACAGGTGATGGGTTTTGCAAGTGACGTCTTTTGGTCTCTTGATGTCATTGTTGGAATCTTCTGTTCACATTTCCATCCTAATCTTACAATGACCTGGTCTATAGCCATTTTGTTTTTGCTCTCTAGCCACAAATGACTTGCTAATGGGTTGTAGTGTTTTTTTATAAATCAATTGTATGCCCCTATAAATCATGAAAACTTTATTTGCTTTTTCAATTTCTTGTTGTCATTATATGAATGACTAAAGTTTGTTTTACTATTTATCTGAAAATATGAGAGTGGAAATGGTAATTATTTTTTTGTAAATGAATGATGAAAAGAGGAAACAAGCGACTTACACATGTACTTATGTACAACACAAATTGGTGTAAGAGACTTATACATGTACTTATGTTAGAGGATAAAGTGGGTACTGATATGCGAAGAGGCTACTCGTACGGTTGGTGTTATGCAAGCACAACAAGGTGCATGCATGATGGCATCTTACGGAAGGGTTGATTATGTTTTCGTCTTGGTCTTTATATCTTGTTTATTTCCTGGCGTGAAGAATGTAACTAGTGTTTGTCTTGGTTTTGAAGTTAGTCATCATTGGTGTGAGTCTTTTTTTAGATTGCAGAGACTCCAAGGTACCTAAAGATACTAGTGATTGCAGATGAAGTTTATGATCATCTAGCTTTTGGGAACACTCAGTTTGTGCCTATGGGAGTGTTTGCATCAACTATGTATACATGTCCTTATTATTACAATTGGCTCTATATGAAAGAGATGGACTATTTTATTTTATTTTTTTGCATAATTGTCTCTATTATTACAAGGGCCATATTACAATTGCCTCTTTTTGTGACTAGATGGACTGTGTAAATGTACAATAGAAACATATTTAAGGAGAGTTAGAGCATGTCTCTGCAATCTCACCAGCAATCAATATGCACACAAAGTACGTGGATACAACCAATCACATTGATGCACAAGTTTTTTTTTTCTTTTTTTATCACCACATGTTTAGAGTTCTTTTCAAAAAAATTGGACCTTTCGATGCAATTTTTGTGTTTTTTCTTGGCTGTGTGTCGTGTCCTAATTCTTCATTTGAGTTTCACTCTTGTCCTAAGCCTCCTATAATCATGATTTGACCATAACATTTGGTCTGATCCTGGTTGCTACTGATGCCTAATATTGAAGATGGTTTTGATGCTGGTGAATCATTTGCTTGCTGCTGCTCCTACCTTTGATGATACAAATTTTTGCTTGCTAGTGATATCATTTGAAATGTTGTTCTCTACTTCTGATGCTGCAAATTCCCTTGCTAATGCACATAGCTAGTTTCTTTAGTCTATTGATTTTTTCTATCATGGATCAATTGGTAAACTGTTGTTGTTTGTTACTGCTATGATACTACTACTACTTGTTGGCATTTCCCTTGATCCCCATGATTGTTGGTGCTGCTAAAAATCAAGTTCAAATGAGCTTGTTGGTGTAATCTAATGCCATTACCTACTGCCCTAGGTCTCTCGATGCTGCTAGTGCTGTCTATTGCTGATTAGAAGTGATACTTTCTTGTGCTATTCTACCTCGAAAGCTACTTTCACGTGGATTTTCGACTCTCACAAGTGCTAATTCTCGTGCTGGTGCTACTTTAATTATGATAGTGTTTGGAATTGTTGTTATCTCCTAATAATTTCTTGTTGAATGTATTTTTTTTTCCTTTATTCTTTTTTGTTTCTAGCTCTCTCCATGTTTCAAGGTTTCCTTGTAACTAGTGTTTTTCTTCCTCAATGTAACATTTGTCAAGTTCCAATAAAATTTTTGCAGTTGATAAAAAAATTCTCATTTTTATCGTATTGGCCACAACTCTAAGATGGGAAGATGCTCGCATATTGGAACAAATCCACCACAACTCCAAGATTGGAAGCACAGTTAGATTTTCTCCTTTTTTGTTATGCTTATGCCGATGTTGAGAAAGAGGTAATAAATAGAACTTTTGCATGGGTTGCCCATCAATCAAACAAAGGAAAAAGTGTAATTGTTTAACAGGGATAAACTTGCTTCTTCACAAGCTTATCCACACCAACCCCCCCCCCCCCCCCCCCCCCCAACAAAAAAAAAAAAACCCTATAGTGCTAGTGCTTCACGCTTTTTCTATTCCATTCCATTCCCCTTGTCAAGTATCAACTTTGTATGGTTATGACTTGTGACGTTTTTTTCTCTTCCATACATATTGGAGAGATACGGATACGAAGAAGCAAAAAAAGAAGATTAACACACTAGGTGAAGGAAGGATAACTAAGGGAAAGAATGACAAGTTTCCCTTTACATGTCTATGAGGTGGAGTGTATCCAATGACTGCAATAATAATTTATCTGCTGGTGTGCATTCTTCATGTTATGGTCTATCAGGCCCTAATTTTTTTCCTACAGCTTTTTCTTTTTTGTTTAAGCACAATTTTTTTTTTTCTATTTTGAGTTCTCATGTTTTTAACTTTTAACTCTTAGATGGTAAGTGCATGAAGACCATTGTCATGGATGGAGGTAGCCAAGTTAAAGTCCAAGTATGATGAGAAGGGTCAACCTTGGTGATGGATTAGGTAAGCTAACTTCTTTCTTAGGACCTCTAGTTCAAGAGATCAAAGTGGATCCATTTAGGTTTAGTTCATTTAGTATTATGTTCTAAGTCTCTTATCTTGTATGTAGGCCGATTGGTTGAAAGAGACAGATCGATACTTCGTTACTTTTTGTTGAAGATAGAGATTATAATCTTGATACCGTTTGTTGGAACGCAATTTAAGTTTTTGCATTGATGACTATTTTTGTTGTTGTATCAATACATTTAGCTAGGCAACTTAGTGTTGAGATATTTGTAGGTTATGTTCTCTCTTTGTAAATGCTGTAAGGACATGGAGGCTAGCTCTCTACTGATTTCCTTCCATTTATGCTTAAGTAGTATTGTTGGATGAAATGTAAGGATAATATGGGAATATAATAGTGTTTCATTTTGGCAATTGGATGTTTGACTATTTGTTTTGGTAGTTCCTTTTTATGCTATTCAAAATGAAATGGTTAGGAAAAGTGCAGGTCATTACATAGCATGCAGTGAATGCTACTCTCCGCGTCTCTTATTTAGAGTACAGTATTTCATTTTAGACTGTCCCTTAGTAAAGTGTTCATTTTGTAAAGTTAGTGGATAAAAATTGGTGCATTTCCCATTTTGTTCCTAAAAGTATATTCTATTTTGAAAGTTAGTGAGTAAAAGTGTAATGATGATGCCAATGGGATTATGTATTTTGTTGGCCTATTCATTTTAAATTATTATGCAGGAATTATGTAATTTGTTGGCCTTTTACGTCTCCCCGATGGGACCTATCCTCCTTTCAACCTCAACCAAGTTTATTTGGGCAAAAAATGGCAACTAAAAAGATAGAAAAGACTTTCTATTACACCATCATGGAAGACAGTCTATGGTTCCTAAAGACTACACTTTTTATCTTTAACGACCAAATTTTAATTTACCCGAGACTAAGTCTATATTGCCAAAAGGCTACACTCTATGTTTGTGTGGACCACATATTTATTGTCTAAAGAGCACGTCATATTTTTTGGAAAGTTACAAGTGTGAAAAGTTAGGTGGTGGTTCTTTCAAGCCTTTGACCAAGTCCATATTGTCAAAAGGCTACACTCTATATCTATGTGGACCACATGTTTATTGTATAAAGAGCAAGTCATATTTTTTGGAAAGTGATAAGTATGAAAAGTTAGGTGGTGGTTCCTTCAAGACCAAGACCAATACCAAGTCTATATTGCCAAAAGACTACACTCTTTGTTTGTATGGACCACATGTTATTGTATAAAGAGCAACTCATATTTTTTGGGAAGTGACAAGTGTGAAAAGTTAGGGGGTGGTTCCTTCAAGACCAAGACCAAGTCCACATTGCTAAAAGACACTCACTGTCTGTGTGGACCACATATTTATTGTATAAAATGCAAGCCATATTTTTTGGCAAGTGATCAACTTGAAAAGTTTGGTGGTGGTTCTTTCAAGACAAAGACCAAGTCCATATCGCTAAAAGATTACACTCTATGTTTTTGTGGACCACATATTTATTGTATAAAGAGCAAGTTATAGTTTTTGGCAAATGATAATTGTGAAAAGTTAAGTGGTGGTTCTTTCAAGACAATGACCAAATCCATATTGCTAAAAGGCTACACTCTACGTCTTTGTGGACCATATGTTTCTTGTATAAAGAGCACGTTATATTTTTTTGCAAGTGATAAGCGTGGAAAGTTAGTTGGTGGTTCTTTCAAGATCAAGACCAAGTCCATATTGCTAAAAGACTACACTCTATGTCTTTTTGGACCATATGATTTTTGTATAAAATGCACGTCATATTTTTTGGCAAGTGGTAAGCGTTGAAAGTTAGGCGGAGGTTCTTTCAAGACCAATTCCATATTGCTAAAAGACTACACTGTATGTCTTTGTGGACCATATCTTTATTATATAAAGACCACGTCTTATTTTTTTAACAAGTGGTAAGTGTGTAAAGTTATAATTAATAGCTTGGTCTTTTATATACATTTGTTGGGTAATCCATCTTTAGTATAGGAGGTCGGAAGAAAAATCATGAAAATGGTGTTATGGATAGTTATATCGACTTCCCCTAAAGTTTGCCAACATCTTATTTATATTAGTGAAAAAAACAAAAGTGCCAACATCTTTTTTATATAAATGGGGAGCGAAAGTGGTATCATGGATAGTTACATCGACTTCCCCTCCAGTTCCCCAATATGTTGTTTATATCATCTGTGTCCATATGTTGTTAGAGTCGCCTTCAGCAAGGGGAGATGGCACTGGCGGATTCCAATTGTGACACAACACTGGACAGATCCCCAAAAAGCTCGACATGAAAGATTTCCATTGCTGAAATGGTCCTATGAAAGATATATTCTATATGTTTAACCACCATCACTACTGTTGTGATAACTTGAATACCATTTCATACAACACTCATACAAAAATAACAAAAAATGTCCCAATGACTACTCATTCTTTGGTATCAACAAACTAATAAGCCAGTATCATAAAAATGAGAATGTTAATGCATCTTCACCATAAATTGCATCGGAAATTCCAAGTATTTAGAAAAGAACTCTATACATGTAGTGATAAAAAAAAAGGAAAAAACTAATGTACATCTCTTTGTAGCTAAAAGAAAGCTTTCTACTAAAAAACAATAAGTGCTAAAGAATGATCAACACTGAATTGACAACCCTTCAACTCTTAGACCAGCAATTCAGAAAGAATGAAAATGGATAAGTAACAGCATAATCAAACCACTAATAAGGAAGTTAAAAGATGAACTCCGAAATAGAGCATTATATTCCTCAGCAAGGAGACAGCAACATTCAAGTTCAGTTGCAAAGTGGACTTCAATATCTATATATGCTTATCCTAGTAAAAATAAACAAGTGCAATTAAGTCTGGTGAGTAAAAATATAACAGAGAAGTTATATACAATAAAGATAGATAGTTGTTAGCTTGAAGTAATCTAAAAGAGTCTATACACAACTTAAACATAAGCAAAATTACCTTAAAAAATTGCTCATTACTTACATATAAGTATCTTTGTTCCACCGTAAGATCTTCAATGTCTACCTTGTCAGCAAGACAAAGGTACCTACAAATTGAGCAAATTAAGTTTGACACTTATTACACAAAGCATCTTAATATTGAAATACAACATATCTTTTATTGGTTAAAATTGAAAAGTTGGCAGTGAAGTATATAGGAGAGCGAAAAGATTCAGCCTCATTATTAACCTATTTTTGCACCATAGAATTGTCTTGTTTACGCTATGAAAGGCTTAGTTGTTGTATTGCCACATTCTTCCATAGTTGACATCCAAAAAATCGCTTGCCAATATGCCAAGTTTGCATCACTCAATAGAGACTTTCACTAGTATTTTTTTTGATTGGTTAATGCTTCTAACAAGCAAGAGCCAGCCAATCATTTGTGAAAGAATAATAAAAGGAATATGACAGGAAGTTAAAAAGATGAGCTTCAAAATAGAGCATCACATACCTCAACAAAGACATTAATATTCAAGTTAAGCTCCAAATTGGATCTCAAATGTAAATCGGTCATGACGACAGCATTCAGCTACTCTTCTCATGCCACATATTAAAGTTCAATTCATAGTTTCAAGGCCCTGCATAAGGTTCCAACCAAGTCTATCAAGATCATATACAGGTAATGAAAGCTTCGTATGACTGTTGTACGGAAAAGAACAAAAAGTCTAGAATTATTCATCACCTAGTCTACCTACCTTGTGAATGTTGTTCTAGTTGAGTCGTTAGTAAAATGCAAACCCCTCATATTGTTCTCCGCAATGACAGCATGCATGGTAAAGAAAATTCTTGATGAAAAATTCTAATTGGGACCTTTAGAGTTTCACCACACACATAATAAATATGTGAAATTAACACCAAAATAGAAAAGAACCGGAAATGGTTCTATTTAAAGCTAGCTAGTCCACCTTATTCCTTGGCCACTCCAGTGAGGCCAACCAATTATCATTCCATTTACTTTCAAAATGCTTCAAATTTTCAATCAAACAATGCTACCTTTGCGTGATGGTCATCTGCTCATGTCTAAATCCCAACTGCTACTAAAATATCGCCATGCTAAAGCGACTTTTAGTTCTCTATAATTGGACTTTAAATCCCAATCTCAACTAATAATCTTTTACAACTAATATTTTTCCACTCCTATCATATATATGGGTTCTTGGATGGTGACTGTAGTACCAAATTCCATTCAAGCATATTGTTGAACAATGGATAGGCAAAATAAAAGGTCGTGGTGTATAATTTCAAATCACTAAGTCTCCAAAAAACAAGAAACAAAGTAAGAGAAAAAAAACACCACAAATTTGTTCATACAACAATTGCCAATTCTTTTCTATACCCAAAATCAATAGCGAATACGGAAGTCTAATCCAAGAACTAAGAACAAAGCAAAGGGCAAGACTTGAGTGTGATAAATTAGTGGGCCGGCCAACTCCCTTCCGCTCCTTAAAAGTTTTGTCCGTGACATTGAATCACAGATCACCCAAAACATATTTAGGCATATTAATCATATTATCCTAAACGCAGCACATATGTATTCTGAAACCTCAAATTCTTTTTTTTTTTTTTTTGAACACACAAATTCTTATATTGAATAGCAAAAGAATGCCAACTAAAATTTTCCCTTGCTCCTGAGAAGAATAATTTTCTTAACCCAGTACCATTGGCTCATAGTTCTATAAATGATATTTAAAAATTTTTATCCAAAAAGCCACTAACACAATCTCCCAATGCCAAGAAAATCTTTTTACCATTTCTATGATTCCTACCAATGAAACTAACAAACAACACCCATCCATTCAAATCAAAGGATTCCTGATTTAGCGAGGATAAAATGAGATAAAATACATAGATCTGATCAAATCAGCCTCAGTTCATCTTCCATTAGTCACAAAAGAAACCCTAGGAGATTGGAGTGAATCAATGGAGAAAAAGAGAGAGAAAGATGGAGTTCAGAACTTGAGAGAGAGAGAGAGAGAGGAACATACCAGTTATCGTTGATGTGAGAGAGAGAGATACAGATAGACAGACAGAGAGAGGAGAGTCGGTGAGGAGGAGACGATTGGGGATTTGGGAGGGGAATGAGGGTTAGGGATTTTATTGGTATATAAGGGAGGATATAATTGTCAATTCAACTTCTCATACCATGTCTTGGTGAATAATTTTGTTTGTGTCATGAAAGTGGTGATTTTAAGAGTGGAGACCATCGATTGGTGATTAATCTTGGTCCACGCCTCCTCTCTGTAATTTTCCCCTTCTCTTAGCTAAAAGTACCACTTCTTAAGTGCTGTCTCTTAAAAGTCAGACAATGAAAGGACGTTTTACAAAGGAAAACGCAAATTCAAGAACATTAACCGGTGCAACTATGCACCCGATAGTGGGACCATAAAAATAACAATAATGATATAGGTACTGTCGATCCGAGCCGTCCAAAACTTTAAAATAAAAAAATGAGGGGCCAATCGTGCGAATCAACGACATCCGAGATGTGTAGGTGCTTATATGCAGACATCTTGATGATTTTCATTTGTTCGAGCCCGAATCGCTTCACATTACGGGTTTTTATTGCTTTTTGAATTGCATTATGGAATTCTCTCACCGTCGCATAATCTTGATTTTAACATTTCTGACTTTTTAATTATGGACGTAGTAATTGCATTTAGACTTTTTGTTAAATTTAATTGAATATGCCATTAGCTTTTTAGATTCTATAAGTTTGGGAAGCATTAAATTTTCATCTTTGCTTTTTAAAAGCGCTTGCGAATTTGGTACATTCCAAGAGGAAAATCAAAATATGAGCCAGCGATTGAATTCTACCATGAATGGAACAAGTCGTAACCAGAATGAAGATCTAGTAAATCAAACTTTAGATCGATGGAGCATTTTTGGTTAAGGTGGTAGAGTGTAGTTTTCGTCAAATAAATTTTTTATTTTTTATTTTTGGTGGTGAAAAGTGCGTTTTTGGCATGTGTCACACTGCCAAATACTAGTTATTTTATTTATCTCAAAAGTTAGACGAAATGTAATTGATAAATAAAATTGGTCATTGCTTGGTGAGTTAACATTGAATATGTAGTTGATTTGAGATCTTAGCAGTGATCTAATAAAAAAATGTGATCCCAAAACCCAATATGAAAATGTAGTTTTGTAAAAAATATAGTACGGAGTATATAATTTTCGAAGCTGGCTTAGGCCCTGTTCCGCTAACTCAAATAAGTACGCTCATTTTTTGAATTAAATGTGATATATTATGAAAGAATGATCTGTCTCATAAAATAAAAAATAAGTACTTAAAATGTCTCGTAAAACAAAAATAAATACTTAAAAAATAAGAATATTAGCGGAACGGATTAGAGTCTAACCTATAATGATATTCTCACTGGGAAACAAAAAAATCACCATATGTCAGCCTCATATTTTCCATGACACTTCAAAATATAATTGGGTCCACTTTAGCTCCCTCCTCACATGTTCTATTTTAGACTTTTTCTTCTTGTTTTTTTTTTTTGGGGGTCATTTCCGCCATAAAAAAACAATCATCATAAATGACACCCATGAAATCTAATGCAAATACCGCCGCCCCACATAGAAAAAGACACACAAAATCTCATGCAATTACCACTAACATAGAAAAGTTAAATCAGTACGTACTATTCCTGAAATAGTGCTGCAATATTACGATTGTCGGCTTTAATTTTATGATTGTCGGCTTTAATTGGTTGATTGCTTGTCAACCATATTGTATGTCTACGGCCTTGAGCATCATATGATTGTCGAGGGTTTTAGAGTACTGCGATCTCGTTGGGGCGTTCAATCGGTAAATAAGATATTCATAGTGGATTAATAAAATCTTTTTTTGCCATTCTTAAAGAGAAAAAGTGCTGCTATATTTCTCTCACAGGCATTACAGGGTGGCTATAATTTGGAGATAGGCTCCTCATGATAACTGTGCTTTGAGATCAGGGACCCTGTATGTACAATTTTTCTCACCAGATAACAATTCTGAAGGAATTACGTTACGCGGTTGAATTGGAGTAATTATTCAGCGTTCACGAGATTATGTGACGTTGCCTGTGTGGTACTCCCAACTATTTATGCGGTAGGGACACACTATCATTTACTTTTGTTGAGTAGTTATGAGACACTGAGTGACCAACAAAGCATGGTGACGATCTTTTATTTGCGGGTGCCATGCGATACTCTGGGAGTACGGCCAGCCGGTGAATTGATATCTTACCATCCAAACATCACACTAATTACCAAAATGGAAATTGCGTGCAGACAAGATGGCTTCATGCGGAGCCACACGTAAAACCAAATCCAGAATATCATTATGTGGTGCCCAGCTAGCTCAGTTCAGTTGGATTCTCGATCTGCATCCAATCATTCACCACTACGTACCCAATGACCTAAACGTGGGGACTACATTTTTTCCTCTGGCCAAGTTTGGGGACTACTCTATTATTAATGTATAGTTGCTATATATGTTTCTTTCAATCCATCTTTTTTTTCACGACGTAGAAACCACCCCATGATGGGGCCGTATTGGACCCACCCATGCAATGTAAATTTACGGAGGAACGAGCAGCAACCCATCACCACAGCCCCCACTTATATCCCGAGTGTCTCCAAGCGAAATTGAAACCCGTCATGTTGCAGGCGCAAATTCGTCTTTATCACTTGGACAACCCAAGGGTGATCTTTCATTCCGCTTTTGTCAATGAGTACTGTATCATTTTTTATGATAATTTGTCTTGAGATTTTCGATATGCGAAGACACATACAAAATTTCTTTACATTTGACAAGTAATTAAAAGTAGTAAATATTTTGGAAATTCATTAAATGCAAAAAAACTTTAGGACATCTCAATTTGGAAGGGGAGTAACGATGTCCATTTCAACATACATTCGCTACCAGCCATGAAATATGATTACAACGTTCACCCTATCGAACCAAACATAGCCTTAGATTGAATATTATCGCGCTTCCATGAAAAAATGGTTTTTCACGTTAGTGGACCCATGCAGAGACGGAGGGAGGTGTGGGCATATGGGGGCCAAGGCTCCCGCGCAATTTCGGGTTTTTTTTTTTTTAAAATTTTTTTTTTTGTTTTTTTGTTTGGTGAGAACATCTAGGTATTGTATTTTGTATTGGATATTATTTAGACATAAAAATGTGTTCGTTTTTTGTCCCAAAATCCAATTTCTCTCTCTGTGCACAGTCTCCCATAAGTTTTTCCTTCAATTATTGATCTCATTTCTTTTTCTATCTCTCTTTACTTACTATCCAAAAAACCTTCCTCGAAATTTAAACCAAACAAACTATTAAATTCCCGAACCTTCAAATTTCAAAATCGTGTTCATAGGTTAGCCCCGTGTTTACAAGATCTTGGTTCCGTCCCTGGACCCATGCATGCACAAAGACGAGCTAGGACTACTTGAATCAATCTGATCTGTTCATATACATATAGGTTTAATGGTGCAGAGTTGTTGTTGAGATTGAGAGGGAAACGCCTCTTGTTTGTAGGAGACTCTCTGAGCCTCAACCAGTGGCAGTCACTCACTTGCATGATTCGTGTGGCAGTACCACGGGCCAAATACAACTTACAGAGGACTCAAGACCTTTCTACATTCACATTCCCGGTGAGTTAATTATCATCCCTCTCTGCATTAATTAAGTTCAATATGCATGCATGAACAAATTCGCATTTGATATATACTCACTCACTTTTCAAAATGGAATCTACTTTAAGGGACAAAATAAACAATGCACCAATTTTTACCCACTAACTTTATAAAATAGACATTTATCAAGGGACAACTCAAAATAGAATACTGGACTCTAAATAAGGGATGAAGGGAGTAATAATTAGGACAAAAAACTGAACATAAAATTATGCAACGTAAATAATACCGAAAAAATACCAGAGCAATAATTTAGAAAGAATAGGGAGCTGAGAACAACACAACATTTTTATTTGTCCTTAGCAAAGCAACAAAACAAAGCTTCTTTTATTGATTTAAACCAACGACAGAAACATAGGCTCGACTAATTAATTGCAAATTCAATAATAATAATGCTGCTAATATTAATTAAGATAAAAAGGCTTGTGGAGGTGTAACAATTCAGTAATCCCGGAAGACAGCCACGTAATGCCACTTGGTTGTACTCCAGGAGCACGGACTAATTAGACCTCGAGGAGACGGAGAGGTAGCCTCCATTATTCAGAACTAAAATGACCCAAAGTTTTCCAAATCCACAAATAGATTTATGGTGTTTTTAGCTAAATATTACCTTTGTGTTTTAGAAGGGCGAAATGGTAAACATCTTGTCTGACCACCTTGTCATAGAGCAGTCGATTCTTTTGCAGATTTTGCCGAAAGAGATGAAAGAGTTGGTCCATGTTTTCACTTCCGAAATGATCCTGGATGGGGTTCTCCAGGATAGCTCTTACGTCTGCACAAGTCCTTTCAATATCCAAGGGCCTCGGGTCGTAGTTGGAGGGGTGACTCAAAGAACAAATTTTCTCAATGGTAAAACACTTGTTCATTTCGACGACCATCTTCACCTCCTCAATGCTTGGCGAATACCGAGGCAAGTTGAACAAGTCCACTTTTTCTTCAGTTATGACTCCCTATATATCAAATAACACCGAGCTAAATATACTTGCCCAAAAAAAAAAAAAGGGGCTAGATATATACTCTCCCCACAGGGACAAAGCTGAGACAAAAATGCAAACATCATACACAAATTAGTTTGCATTTTGTCTCAATTCCGTCCCACTCGGAGCGAGATGTTGATTTTGCCCATGAGTTCTGTTGATTCTAATAACACCATTAGCGAGAGGGACCGAAGTTATCATGAGATGTGATATAAACTATAGGGTCACAAATGACACAATAAATACGTGAGAGATGCAATTTAGATTTCATAAACTTTACACATATTCTTACCATCTTCACCATGTCAGCTAAGCTATCTCCCAAGAGTTCGCAATTTAGGCCACCACCAATCTGAGATGGAAGGACATTAGAGTTGGGAACACCAGGGATTTGAACCACCAACAACCCTCCCTCAACAAGCTCTTGAGCCCTAGCTTTTAGAAAGGCATCCATGTCTGCCTTAAACTGAGCAACGTAAGCCTCGGTGACTTCTTTCTTGTTCCCTGCACAGTAAATCTTACCCTTGTTCCATGCTGGGGAGCCTTTGTCCATAACTTCTGGGGGAACCTTGGAGAGCCACTGAAGAGCGTAAGACGAGTGCCCGATGTGGAGAGAGGCTTCCGGAAGCAACTGACAATGGAAAGAACCCGGCATGCCGATGGCAAAGTAGGGTCGGTTCGGAGGCAAGGTCTTGAAGAGGGTGTTGAAATCGTTGTCGACGTGATCGTTGAAGGAGACGTGGAATTCCGGGGTGATTTTTCGGAGATTGACTTCTTGAGTGGATTGGTACTTGAGCATTACGGCTTCCATAATGTTTTTCATGGCAAAGAATGTGTTAGGTCCGGTAGAACATCCAAAGTCAGCTATTCGAAATGTTTTTGGTAAGCTCATGTCAAGCTTCTCGGGGATTGTTTCGAAAATTACATCTTTTGAACCTTCTACTACTCCTTTCTGCATTAAGTTCCAAGTATATGATGATCACTTGTACATTAGTACAGCATGCCTAATTTAGACTACGTGCACAAAGAACAAAACCAAAACATTGAATTAAACACAGAGAGAGAGAGAGAGAGAGAGAGAGAGAGAGAGAGAGAGAGAGAGAGAGAGAGAGAGAGAGTGCCTGATAAGTGGAATTTTGAAAATAGCTATTGTCTCCATCTCCACCATTCATGGGACGTGAGCCCGGAATTTCCTTTGTAGCTACTGTTGGAGATGCCATAATCTCCTCTATGTTTAAGCGAATGTGTGTTACAGTGTGTGAGGGAGAAGGTGATGGAGGTGGGAGTAGAGAGGCATGGTGGGCTTTATAGGCCTGGCTAGTGTTTCTACCCAAAAAAAATAAATTTTAAAAAAGTTAACGCATTTTATCATTTCATTTCTGCCTGTGAGCCAGAAAATTTTAGGACTTACTTATTGTCGTGCTTTCAACTTTAACAATTGTAAATTTGAGGTACTCGATTGGCAAGATTTTACAAACCTACTCGAGCACCGACCATGTAAAATCCTTCTTCTTTTCTCACGGAAAGAGGAGGATTTTATTGATTCCGGTCCTAGGATCCAATATCACAAGGGACAAGACAGGTAAGCCTTCAATCGTGTGCTTAATAGGGATTGATATTCACACTTTCTTTTTTATTATTTACACTCTCTTTTTTGTTTTTTTTGGAGAGAAAATAGAAGGCAATTCGAGCTCCAATCAATGGAGTTTTAGAGAGAGAAAGAAAAAGAGCCAAAAAGTGGGTTTACATCTTAGACCCAACCGAAAATCCAAATTGATCACACCAATCACCTCCTACAACCCAAAAGCATCACCAAACAAGCTTCAATTCAATCCCAAGGTTCCCCGATCACCAAACCTGAAGTCATCTTTCCAAGTTCCCAAAGTTTTGATTTCAATCCAATTCAAAAAATTCAAGGTTTTATAATCATATCCATCTCTTCTCTAAGTATATGCAAGTGTTTTTAGTCCTAATTATAGCTCCCATAAGGTCCCATGCATCAAACCTGTGGAGGAAAAAAAAAATTTGCAAAACTGGGTTCAACCTTGCGGCCGCAACGTTAGGGCCACCAAGACTAGAGAAAAGATGGCGGTGACGTGCATTCCGCAAGGTTGAACCTTGCGTCCCTATGTTCTAACCTTGCGGTTTGAACCATTCCGAACATGATTTTCAACCTTCTGAACTATGCTTTTGAACCCCAAAAGCGTTCAATTAGGTTTTTAGACCATCAACAGTACTGACCTAATCACTTTAAAGTAAAATTTTCAATTAATTAACTAATTTTTTAAAAATGAACTTTAATTTTAGTTTAAACTTACAATTAGCAATATTACAAGCGGAATTTAACCATTTTTCTTTGTCTTGTTTAATTGGAAAGTTCTTTTTCCTAAATTAAACTTAAAAACCATAAATTCTCAAATTAAACCAATTAGTGATAGTTTAACGTGAGAACTTCATGAAACTTCATGACTAATTGTTTTATTACGTCCTCGTTCTGCAGATTAAACAAACATTATGGAACGGAGTAAATACCAATTAAATATATAGCTGGACGCTTTCATTCTCATCCAAGGTCGAGATCAACACACAAAGTTTTGTGCCAGATTTGACGCACATGATTGTTTGACTCCCAAATATTTGATCCCGCATCCAAGAGAAAGACTATGACTTCATTGTGACAAGCTAACATCTGACATAGATTTATTACTTCTACAGAGGAGTACCTGCCACAAGGACAGTGAGGATAGCAATAGCAATAGCAAGCTTAGGCTCCGTTCCAGAACACTTTCTTAAAAAATAAATACTTATTTTACATTTTCAAACTCAAAAATAATATAAATGAAAACAAAAATTTCAAATTTTTTTTCACCGTATAAAAGATCTCAATAAGATTTATCAAACAAGATCCATATTGATAGAAAAATTATTTATGTAAACAAATGATTTTTGAGCTTGAAATTATTTTCTTAAAAAATAAGTACTTATTTCCGTTTACGGAACGGGGCCTTAATTAGGGTGGGGTTGGGCTAACTTGCCATGTTTTTTACGCACTGTCGTTTTGGTTAATTTTTTTTACTTATTTTTATGAGATTCGGATCACACTTTTACATCATATTTTTCACTTTCCACGAGAAGAATCAAAAAGAATATAAAAAATAGACTGAAGTTGAAAAAAAACAATCATATAAATGGGAAAAATTAATAGTACATATTTTTCTCATCCAAGACTGAGATCAACAATGTCCTTGTGCCAAACTTGGCGCATGTGATTGTAAGCTGCCAAATATTTGGACGCTTACATTCTCATCCTAGGCCGAGATAATACACACTTCTTCGATCTTTGGTACTTCGGAATATTATAAAACTGAAGGAACAAAGGGTTTTGCAACAAATGTGCAAGCGTAAGTATTACATTACAGACCCAATAATTGAGAGCACTACTTGCTAGAACATGTTTGAACGTTGAAGTCTCACATAGGATAAACAGAAAAAGAGTTGGACCTTAATATATAATTGGATGGCTCACCCCAATTACAAGACTTAGCCTTTTAAGTGGATATGAGTCATTCAATGTATATTGGGCCCAAGTATTGTGATGGACTCTTTGTCGTTACTTCCATACAAATTGGGCCTTGAGCACGCAGTGGCAAAAAACGGCCTTGAGCATGCAATGGTGGGTTGATGCATCGGACGAACTCCCAACAAATGGTATCAAAGCTGATGGTTAACGATCTATGGGAAGACACTCAGCGCACCATTGAATGGGTTTGCACAGAAGACACCCGTGGAGCAGTATACACTACAAGAAAATGTGAATTTGGCGACACAACAAAATACATCGGCAAAAGTGTATATGGGTCGGCAAAGGTTTTCGCCAGCGAAAAATTTTGTGTCGGCAAGTTGTCGGCGTTGATATATCGGGAAAGGGTTTTGCCGACGTAAATTATCCTTCATCGGCAAAAGATTAGTTTCAGCGATACAAGCTTGCGTCGGCATATTTGTCAGCAAATGGTATTGCGTCGGTAAAAGAAATTTTAAATTCAAAGAGTGTGACACTTTTGCCGACGAGATTTTTGCGTCGCCAAAAGTCAATTTTTAAAAAATGTACTGCCTGTGCTGGTGTGATTTCGCGTGGCCTGAGCTTTGAACTCAAGACGTCAAAGTCTCTAAGATCACGCGTCTACCAACTGCACCAACTTACTTTCCATTAATATTATTGCAATATTTAATATATATAACCTACATGAACAGTTTTTTTTAATCTTTCTATATACAGTACATATACAATCTTTTACACTAGATACATTATTACATACTCCTATATCTTTTAGGCTTCGTTTGGCATTTTAATTAAGACATAAAGCTTTTTTGTCCTTATTCAAACAAAATTCGCATTAGTTAGTTTTTAGTTGATTTTTTGAAGATTATTGCTTCTTCGTGATGAGAGGTATCTAAAAAGTAAAAAATTACGATCAAACCCCATTTTTTTTAATAAAGACAAAAAAAATAGTTTATTGGCTTATTTTTTGTCTTTATTCAAAAAAAATGGGATTTTAAAAATAATTTTATACTTTTTAAATTCGTCTTGTCATGAAAAAGCAATAATCCTCAAAAAATCGATAAAAAACTAACAAATATGAAATTATATATGTACCTTATATTTACCACATAATATTGTATAAACATACAAATAACACAAACACACACACATATATATGAATATACTCCCTATGTTCCAAAAAAAAAAAATTTGTCCACAAACTTAGAACCTAAAAACATATATTTTTTGAAAAAAAAAAACCAAACATTCTTTTTCACAAATTAGTAGATATCCATGTGTTCTTTAATTTTTTTGCCAAAAAAAAAAAATTCCAACTTTTTACTTTTGCCGACACAAAGATTTCATCGCCGAAAGATTTATCTTAACTCTTTCGGCGATGCAAATTCTATCGCCAAAAGTTACTATCACCGACAAAAAAATGTCGTCGCCAAAATATTCAACTTTTGCCGATGCATATTTCATCGCTAGAAAAAAATTTTGTTGGCAAATATTTCGTGGGAGAATATTTCCCGCCAACCATACTTTTGCCGACAACATTGCCGACGCAACTTCTTTTTGTCGCCAAAAAATTTACATTTACCGACACGAACAACTTTTGCATCGGCAAAAGCATACTTTTGCCGACATAAAATGCATTGCGTCGGCAATCAGGTCGCCTTTGCTGCATTTTCTTGTAGTGATAAAATCCAAAGGTGACTCCTGATGAAGCAAGGTGGCTCGATGTTGGAGTGTTGTGATGGATGGCTCATTGTCGGTGGAGTTGACTCGTCGGGGAGCACGGTGCTATTGAATTAATGAGCACATTGGCTCTCAATGAAGTTCTCGTCGAGGAGCACAGTGCCAGTGACTAGGAACGTTGGCTTCCAATTGAGATGACTCTGAATAGATGAAATGGGTGCAGAATAAGCCCAGTTCGGGAGATAAGATTGAGAGTTGCAGATTTAGACTTAAGGGGGAGCTTGGATGCAGAGAGAGCGTAAGGCCCAATGTTCGGTTCACACATGGCGGGGAGATTTGTTAGAATATGTGTAAACGTTGAAGTCCCACATTGGATAAACAGAAAAAGATCGTTGGACCTTAATATACAATTGGATGGCTCACTACTTACAAGGCTTAGTTTTTTAAGTGGATATGAGTCATTCAATGTACATTAGGCCCAATTAATGTGGTGGACTCTTTGTCGTTATTCATGTACAAATTGGGCCTTGAGCACGTAGTGGCGGGTCGATGCATCGGACGAACTCCCAACTCTACCTATATCATCAAGAAATTGCCTTATATTAAGGCAATCCTGAATCATGATCTCCCTAATTGAGAGTGATTTGTCCACAGAAACCACTAAGTCTTCATTTTGCTCAACTCCTATGTCCTAATTAACCTTGCCAGATGGTCAACACATTGGTTTGCCTTTCGGTAGATATGGGTTAGCATGGTTTCTATCCGGCTCGGGATAGCATACGCATCTTGATCATAAAGCTCTGAGGATGGTTCATCGAGTTTCCTTAATTGATTAGACTCACGACAGTGAGAATCAGATTCAATAGTGGTGTTGGACATGCTTTTCTCCAGAATGATTGTTAATCCTGTGTATATTCCCCAAATTTCAGCTTCAAAGCTAGACTCACCAACAGCCTTTCCATAATATCCCAGTATCCATTCTCCATTTGAATCTCTGAAAATTCCTCCAAATCCTGCATTCCAATTAGATTAATTTGTAATTTTGTACCAATATCCATCCGTATTGAGTTTGATTTTTCCTGCACAAGATGGTACCAAGTGAATTGGTGTGGGCCGTGAGACGCCGTTTGTAAGAGGAGATTTCAAAGCCTGCACAATCTCATTAGCATAGGCAATTATTGCCTTTGAACGAACCGATACCATAGGACCAGACGACCAGTATTGTCAAAAATAAATTTTGTTACGGTCTTCCAAATTTGCCAATTAAGGGGTGACACAACACAATGTGTCCAAGGCAATTCTTCCCCACTAATTAAACACAATCTTTTCGGATTTTAGATGAAATGAAATCCAACCAGCTACGGGGCTTTCAACTCTTACTCTCCGCAGACGGTTTTTATGAGTGTATCCCCAAAACTCTTTTGACTTGTCACATCGTCTAAGTCTTTCGAGCTCTTGTTAAAACGGGGTAAATTAGTAGGCAGTTTGTTTAGCCGAATCAACAACAGAAATGTCTTGACCTTTGACGGAATTTTTATTTTCCAGAATCAACCCCAGCCTTCCAAATCTGTTTCCTTTTTGTTGATCAAGTCATACACAGAAGCTGTGCAGAACATACCAGAAGAAGATCCCATCCAACAGGGATCATCAGGAGATTGAGAAAACATGGGAAGATTAATACCATAGATAATAGAAGTAACTCCATCATAAAAAATGTGAGTTATAGTATCCAAATTCCATCTCTCATTCTCAATATTTTGAGAAACTCTTTGGTTAGAATTCCCATGGTTTCCAGGGAAAATCTGAGCCAAGGGTTTGCTATCGCACCACCAATCTTTCTTATATCAGTCGATTTCCCATCCCTTAATTAATAGTCCATTTAATACCAGCATCAAGAATTGGTTTTGTTCTAACAGTACTTCTCCAACTGTCAGAAGCAGGTCTGTTACTGGGCCAGGAGATTTTCCATCGATCCAAGCTTGGATAGGAGAGCAAGGTTTTGAACATTAGCTTAATTTCTTGAGACCCAGACCACCATTATCCTTCGTTTTGCAAACCCGATTCCAATTGACAAGGTGTATTTTTCCTTTTTCTTTTTTTCAGGGTACGTATCACCCCCACAAAAAGTTTCTATTTAAACGATCGAGTTGATTACAAATGCTCATGGAGAGACGGGTAGTTTGCATAGAGTAGATGGGGATGGTGGATGAAACAGATTGAACAAGGGCGGCTCTCCCCCGCAGGCATAAGTGTATTAGACTTCCAACTCGTCGGTTTTTATGGCACTTTCTCAACAAATATCTTTAAAATGTTATTTACTCACTCTATTATGCAAGAGGGGAACAATTAACCAAGTATGCATCTGTCGATCCGGTGCTAAAAGAAGGCAATCGCTGGTCCACCACATAATATATGTACCGGACCACATATCTAGACGTGGATGATTTTGCCACCTCACAATATGTAAATGGAAGTGAAAAATTAACAAACAGTATTGATTAGAGAAAACACGCATTTTCTCAGCTCATAAACAAAAGTGTATCCAGAATTTAGCTCATCATTATCGCAGAAATTAGCCTATCATACTCATTCATGTACATATGAGTTTTGTGGGGTTCACCTCGGGCCTCACAAAGATAATTCGAACCGCTCCTTATTTTTCAAATATTTTTTATGAAGCCCTGTAAAAAATCAGCTCAACTAGATATCGGTAATGATTTTTTTTTGAATTTGTGGGAGCAAAACTACTTAACTGCTTAGTTTCACTCCTACAAATTCAAAAAAAAAAACCCTAACCGATATCGGGTTGAGTTGATTTTTTATAGGGCTCCATAGAAAAATATTTTTAAAATAATGGACGGTTCGGATTATCTTTATGGAACCCAATGTGAGCCCCACAAAATTCATGTGTACTCATAGCAGCACTCCTTGATTTATAACTTGTTTGGATGGTATTTTGAAAAAAAAAAATTTCAACTAAAAAAACACTCATTACCCGTACTTCCAATCATGACTCTCATTTCTTTTTCCACCCTCCAATTATTATTCTCATTTCTCTCCACTTATTACCCATGTCTTCAATTATTACCATAATCCTCTCTCTAGTTATTACCCAAAAACCAAACTCAAAATTTTTTCCAAACACCATGCAATTGTGTTTGAATTTCAAACTTTGAAAGGTATTATTGCTTCGTACGCGCATGCCTTTTCCATAATGTTACATGTACGATTTAGTGCCTGTTTCGAAGCCCCATTTTCAGCTTTTCCATTTCTACTTTTTGGGTTTTGGGTGTTTGGCAACCCAAAGCCTCAATCTGCGAAAATGACTTCTCAGACTTTGTATTTAGAGGCTGAAATGCAAAAAGAGGGTAAGAGGAGTTTTTCAACTTCTCATTTTCCAATTAAACTTGGGTGCAAGGAAATTAAAAAGACATTACTGCCAATGCCTTTTTCAAAAAATTGCTACGGTACATTCTTAACATTGTACTAGCAGTTTACCATAGATGGCCCGACCCTCATCTAACCTTTGTTTGCAATTTTAATCATTTTCGTTGCACAGAATAAAAATTTGTCTCAACCCAAGTACCAAACAGTGGAAAAGATGTCTACATAATGTAGAATTAGGCCCAAAATGTTAATAGATTAATGGCCCAAAATGTTATTTTGGGGCTTGATTGAATTGGGCCTTTGGAAGAATTTAAAGTGGCCACAATTAGGCCGAATTGAGTTTGGAAGGGCTGGAAAGAGTTTGAAAATTAATTAGGCTGCATTAATATTTGGAGTATGGGCTAATTAGTTAGAGCCCAAATTGATTTTCATATTTGGGCCCATTTTCAGGCCTTGGCCATGGCCCAACTAATCAAAGCTTGGACTAGTTTTTCAGGGTTATTTAGCCCAATAAGGCCAAGATTCATTTTTCAAATCTAGGCCTAGTTTTTCAGGTTTATTCAGGCCTGAAACTGACCAAGTCAAGAAGGCCATAAACTACCTAGTCATGCTTGGGAAGCAAGCTGCTCACAAGCAGCTCGAAGGCCTAAAAGATTCTCATTAGCAGGTCTAAGCAAACTGCTCACAAGCAACTCAAGGCCTGGATAGCCATCATCCTTCAACATGATCAAGTAAGGCTCGGGACAGATAGTAGCCATCCATAGGAAATGTCAAGCAACTCAAGGCCATTGCCGTGAAAACACTTGCAGCCATATACAAGCCTGCATAAGATGCTTAGTCATGCTTACTTGAGCAACTTGAGGCCCACAACTATTATCCTTCAAGATGAAGTAAGGTCTGGAACATGCATGTGGGATTCATGTAGCTGCTTGTCCATACCTCCACAAGCAGCTCAAGCGGCCTGGGGATTTTGCACAGCTGAAATTCATTTTGCTTTTGGCAGGCCTTTATGCAGGGAAGAGAGTTTTTTCAGGCCTTTCAACCGATTTCTTGGAGTGGAGAGCAAAGCTTGGACAGGTGGCAATCACTCATTGGAGGAGGTAGAAGCAGCTCAAGCCTAGGCCTTTACCAGGAGAACACTTGGCAGCCATGCATAAGGGCAGGAAGGAGCAGCTCAAACAACTCAAGAACTAGAACTTTCTGTCTATAAATACCAGAATTGAAGGCTTTAGCAAAGGTCCCAGCACCATTAAGCCCATCGCTTACCAAATTTATTTTCATTTACTTTCTAACAAAATATTTTACTTTCCCGTTCAATCTAGCCTAGCCTAAATCTTGTCTTTCATTTCCTTGTACCCAAACTTTGTTAAGCCATTTAATAAAGTTTTGTTTATCTTTATCTTTCAGTCATTTTTTTTCTTTTTCCCATTTTCTGACAACAGTTAGGAAATTCTAAGTTCTTATCTCGACAAGGCAAACCACGAACCACATACTGCCTCAACCCTTAGGTCGTACACAATCCGTTCAATACGAAGTCAGATTTGAGGCATCCAGGCCTTGATACGAATTTAGACTGCAATTCAGTCTTAGCACGCCCGCAACTCTAGCCAATTTGGTTTCGCTCTTTTTTCGAGGAAAACAACTAACAAACAAATCAAATTTGAAGTCCTTTTGAAGGTTCAATTCTTGTTAGGCGTGATAATTAATTAATTAAAATGTAAGGCCTTACTTATTGTAACGCCCCGATTTTCCGGAAGCAATATAAAATAAAATCTTAAAAAAATTTGCTAAATAAATATAATTTTTCAAAATAAAGTTTAGCTATTACAATCACAAGATAAATTTACTGATTCAAAATACATTAACTTCAGAGCTGACTCTAGGCTTGATACAAATCCGAAGCATACTCGATCTTCGTTCCTGATATTCTTTCCGTATTGAACTGCAATATCTTTGAATCCTCTCCATTGAATCCTGCGCCCACTGGCAAATTGATCGCTAAAGCAACCGATTTGCTAGGATATAGACGTATCCGTGAGTGATAAATCACCCAGTAGAATAATCCAACCCAACTACCTCCCTTACTTTACAGTTAACAAGTAACAAGATAATAATAATGCGAAAAGCAGAATAAGGATTTACAAACACCAATTTATTACTATTCATTATTCTGATGTGAAATCTAAGATCTCTCCGCGAGATCTTTCCTCCCCCAACCTCTAGCCATGCTCGGTTCCATGAGGTCACTTCCCTTTGTTGTCGCAGATACACCTAAGTTATATACCGAGTGTGCACCCTAATAACTACAACAAGGGAAAAGCTTATCATGCCTGAATCACAACTAGGGTTCGCCTATCTTATATACCACTTCACAATCATCACTGGACTCCCGCCAGTCTATCAATTTATCACTGGACTCCCGCCAGTTTCAATCTCATCACAAATCTCATCACATCTCAAAATCATGCCTGCGGGCAATTTAAAAATAAAACTTCCCAATTCATTCATTACCTAGCATCGTCTAGGTGAATTCTATTCACATACCACCCCATATCTCTAGGGTCCAATCTAGTATTTCGAAACAAGCATCGGTGCAATATGCAATTAAAACGAATAATAATTAAAACAAACTACAAGTAAAGCAATCACTCAACCTTTTATGAATGGGCTGTTGCCCTTAGTCTTGTATGGCCATGATGATAATAAGTAAGAACCTTTTAAAAGAATTTAAAAAAAAATATTTTTCTAGGCTCTCATTAATTATTTATAAGTAATTAGATTGATTAAAAACTAATTAAATACATTAATTAGGTAAAAGTATAAGAATAATTAACGTGACCTTAATAAGAGTCCTAAAGGTCCTATGCAACCAGTTGAGTGTCAAAAGTTGGGTTCGGAGAGTCGCAGAATTAATTTAAATGAAGATGTTAAATAAAGTGGCCGAAAGTGAAGTAAATAGATAATAAATAATTTACAAATTAAAATATGTTGAGGTTAACAAAGTTTCATTTTTGGAATGTAAAGAGTCTAAATAAAATTACTCGGGTATTAATAATATGGTTTATAAGGTCGTAAGGGAATTTTGCTTGGAAACACTAATAAAATAACAATAAATAGTCAATTAAATAAAAAATATTAAATTAATAATATATCATCTTTGAGATGCAAGGAGTCTATAAAAAAATAATTTGGGTGTTAAAACGTTCTTTGGAAGGTCGCAAAGATTTTTCGTTTGTAAACTTTGAAAGATAACTAATAAATAATTTAATAAATAGATAATTAAATAAAAAAATTATGATCTTAACAAGGCATGATCTTTGAGGTGTGAAAAGTCTAGAAAAAATAGTCCGGGTGTCAAAAATGATGTTCAGAAGGTCGCAAAATTGTTTCGAAACGTTTAAAACTAACTCAATCTACCAGATAAATTAAATTGATATAATTAATACATTTTATGCTAAGATGATATTACATTGTAAGAAAATAATACCAATTCAGTAGTTTTTCATAATATTAATATCAAAAAGATTGTAAAATAAATATCATAAGAGTCATCTTCTTCGTATATCATTACAAATAAAGTGTTGGGCTCAAAAATAATATCAAATTGGTAAATATGGCAGAAAACGCGCAGTAAACTATATTTTTTCGTTCGGGACATAGGGTTAAGCATATAAACACTTAATATACTTGGAGAAGGGGTTAGAATGGATTATAATACCTTGAATTGGATCGGATTGATTTAAAAACGAATTTTGAATTTTGGGGAAGAAGACTTCGGGTTCCTTGATCGGGAGACCGTGGGTTCGAATTGGATGATGTTTGGTGATGCTAGGAGTTGTGGGAAGAGTTTGGAACGATCGAATTGAATTTCGGTCTGGTCTTGGTACAAAACCCACTTTTCCCTTTCTTTCTTTCTCTCTCTATAACTCCATGGATTGAAGCTCTGTTTTCTCTGACTTTTCTCTCTCTTCTGGACTAGTGGGGCATGGAAAATATTGTGGTATTTTCGTGGGTCAATGGGGTGGGAAATTTATAGGAGAATTTTGGTGGAAGAGGATAAAAGTGAATTTAATGGTGTTGGGTTCATGGGATTTCCAATGGACGAATTAGGCTTGGTTTTAGGGTTAGGGAGAAAGTAGAGACTGAGTAGGAGACGGAGAGGCGGAAGGAGTTTGAGGTGAAGGAGGAGAAGGAGTGTGCATGCACGTATGTATGTGTGGGAAAAAAATTTAAAAAGAATACATATGTATATATTGCATGCATAATTGTATTTTAAAAAAAAGAATTGCGTTAAGGAAAATAATTCGAATAATATTATATTTAGGAAAAAAAAATTGGGTCAAAAATCCGGGTCGTTACACTTATTGTCATGCTTTCAATATATTTTACTAGCGACCGGTGAAAGTAGTACCTGTGAGCCAGAAAATTGTAGGCCTTACTTATTATCGTGCTTTCAACTATATATATATGGTTCTGGAGTTTAATGACATTATCACTGTAACAATTGTAAATGGAGGCAGTGGCGGAGCCAGAATTCGAACACGGGGTGGTACCGTTCAATGGAAATCCAATTCCATGTTACGAAAAAATAAGAAGAAAAAAAATTAAATGTAAGGTCATGCGATCAGATTTTCGAGAGGGGCTTTTTTTAAAAGAAGTAAAGGCTTACTGCAAGACTTTACGATATTAATTTTTCTTCATCTAGACCTAACATTCACTAAAGTGCATTTTTTACCGTGCAAAGTATTAGCTTCTCTTTTTTATTTTGCATAATTGTAAATACCTAATCAAACCACATTAGTCTATAAAAAAAATTATGTGTTCAAATGGGTCAAGTTAAAATTTGATGTCCAAATGGATCATGTTTCTTTCCAATTATTGGAAAAAATTACTCCAATAACAAATCTTGCACTACAAGAAAAATTGCATTGGGTGACGAATGAAAATCGTCGCAAATTGTATGTTTCTCGTCACAGATAATATAGGTGAAGAAAAAAAATTTGTCGACTAAAGGTTGTCGAGGATTCCTACCTGGTGACGAAATCTATTTTTCGTCACCTATAGTGCCTTTTGGTGACGAAAAATTTCGTCACGGAAAAATGACTTGGTGATGAAATTTTCTTCGTCACCTATTATGCTTTTTTGATGACAAAGAATTTTGTCACAAATTATTCCCTTTGGCTCTCAAAGGTGACCCATCGGTGACGAAATTTTTCGCTGCGAAAGACATTCTTATATGTTAAAAAAATTTCACTTTCTTGCTCCTGTGGGGTTTCGAACCCGAGTCTCCTAAGTTTTGCACGCAAGCTTTAACCAACTACACCACACAAACTTTTCAGCATTTGTTTGAAATATCTAATATATAACACATATATTGAACATTAAAATATATTTTGAACGGCATTTTGAACTATTAAACATTAAAATTAGCAATTTTAATAAACATGAAAGTCGTAGCTCTTTATGTTATTATTCAAACTCAATTTAAATTATCTCAATCGGAGTTCTGAGCAAAGAGTTATGCCTGAAATATATTTGATGACAAAGCGTAATTCATAAATTTCGTCACCAAAGGATAAATTTTTCGTCACTGAACACGTAAAAAGAAGACGAAAATATTTTCCGTCGCCAAATTGGTTCATTTGGCGACAAAATATTTTTTCCGTCACCGAATAGTTATCTTTGGCGGCAAAAAATAATTTCGTCTCATTTTTTACTCTTTTGGCGACGAAAATTTTATTTCTTTGCCAAATAGGAGCCTTTGGTGACAAAAATATCTTTTTCGTCGCTAAATAGTTATAATTGGTGACAAAAAAATTTCGTCAAGAAAGTTATCAAAACAGTGACGAATTTATTTTTTTGTCGCCAAATTACTCATTTAGCGACGAAATTAAATTTTGTCGCCACTTTTTCGTCACTAAACATACTTTTTCTTGTAGTGTTGTGTGAACTAATGCAAAGATTTACAGGGAGAGAGAGAGAGAGTGAGTGTTTGGAAAAAAGGAAAGACAAAATGGTGTTAGGGGATTTGAACGCTGGCCGGGCGCCTTACAATGAAGGGCTTTACCAACTCTACCAAACTCCAAAGCATCCTTTAGGGCAAAATTCTTCGAAGACTTATGTTTAACCTTAGATGTGTAATTTTTTATTTTTGGCATTTATAAAGCAGGACTGGCATGTGCCACCCCGCCCCCCATGCTACCTCCGCCCCTGATTGGAGGAAGAGGAGAATTTTATTGATTTTGGTCCGAGGATCCAATATCACAAAGGACAAGATTGGTAAGCCTTCACGGGACCAGAACACCACCCCCGGAAGTTCCAATCGTGTGCTTAATAGGGATTGATATTCACACTCTTTTTTTGCTATCCACACTCCCTCTTTTATTTTTTTGGAGAGAAAATAGAAAGCAATTCGAGCTCCAATCAATGGAGTTCTAGAAAGAGATTAGACAAAGTTGATCAAATATAATTACTCTTTCCGTTCGGATTTAATAGTCCATCGTACAATTCTAACCGGATAAAAAATGAGTTATATCTTTCAATTAGTTTTGAATTTTATATCAAATATGGATATTGTTTGAAAGATCTTGATTAGTTCTATAAGACAATATTTTCAAAATTACATAAAACATTATAAATTATAAGATATAATCGATTGAAAAGTAGCACAAACTCCAAAAAAAATATATTAAATCCGGACAGAGAGAGTATTAAAATCACTTCGAGAGGCGTTTGGAGGGGGTGATTAGACGAAGTTGATGTGAAAATGAATGCTTTTGCTTTGATAAACAGACATCATCAGCTATCATTGTTTTGCTTTCGTTTCGATTAGGCTTTCCCAATAATTGGCCTCCCAAATAAAATAAAGTAAAACAAGAAATCCGATTACGCTCTTCTGAATTGTTGGAGTCAAAGAGATTATCAAATTAAGCATGGCATAAATAAACAAGCTAAATAAGTTTGATAATAATCGTATACAACCAGAAAATAATAAATATAATGCCATAGTTGCAATAAGCAAAAGTAAGGAATTAATTGAATCGAAAAATAAAAACTTATAACCAAAAGCCCAAAAAAAGCGCAAAAGTTTGGAAAAACCTTCTTCTTTTTTTCTTAGTCTCATTTTAGATGAATTTTTTTCTACTTCATTCCATATTATTATACGTTTCTGATTCCTCTCGTCGAGAAAAATGTTCAATCCTAACAATTAGGACAAAAAGCTGACATTAAATTACGAAACATAAACAATATCGAAAAAATACCAGAGCAATAATTTCAAAAGAATGGGGAGCTGAGAACAACACAACATTTTTTTTTTCCTTAGTAAAGCAACAAAACATAGCTTCTTTTATTATTTCAACGAACGACAGAAACATAGTCTCGACCCTATTGCAAACTCAATAATGATAATGATACTAATATTAATTAAGATAAAAGGTTGTGGGAATGAAACCCGGAGCACTCCAGAACATCCTAGCACCACACATTTATGTGATGTCCATACACTTAGTCATTGACTCCACAAGAATGTGTGGTATTAGATTGTCCCGGAGTTCCACTTGGCCATACTCCAGGAGCACTGACTAATTAGACCTCGAGGAGACAGAGAGGTAGCCTCCGTTATTCAGAACTAATAGATTTATGGTGGATTTAGCTAAATATTGCCTTTGTATTTTAGAAGGGCAAAATGGTAAACATCTTGTCGGACTACCTTGTCGTAGAGCAGTCGATTCTTTTGCAGATTTTGCCCAAAGAGATGAAAGAGTTGATCCTGCATGAGGTTCTCCTTGATAGCTCTTACGTCTGCACAAGTCCTTTCGATATCCCAGGGCCTCGAGTCGTAGTTGGAGGGGTGACTCAAAGAACAAATTTTCTCAATGGTAAAACACTTGTTCATTTCGACGACCATCTTCACCTCCTCAATGCTTGGCAAATACAGAGGCAAGTTGAATGAGTCCACTTTTTCTTTAGTTATGTTTCCCTGTACATCAAATAACCCCGAACTAAATATACTTGCCCAAAGAAAAAAAAAACAAAAGAACGAGCTAGATATATACTCTCCCCACAGGGACGATGCTGAGACAAAAATGCAAACATCATACACAAACTAGTTTGCATTTTGTCTCAATTCCGTCCCTTTAGGAGCAAGATGTTGATTTTGCCCAGGAGTTCTATTGGTTCTGATAACACCATTAGCGAAAGGGACCGAAGTGATCATGAGATGTAATATAAATTATAGGGTCGCAAATGGTACAATAAATACTAGAGAGACGAAATTGAGATTTCACAAACTGTACCCATATTCTTACCATCTTCATCATGTCAGCTAAGCTATCTCCCAAGAGTTCGCAATTTAGGCCACCACCAATCTGAGATGGAAGGACCTTAGAGTTGGGAACACCAGGGATTTGAACCACCACCAACCCTCCCTCAACAAGCTCTTGAGCCTAGCTTTTAGAAAGGCATCCGTGTCTGCCTTAAACTGAACAAAGTATGCCTCGGTGACTTCTTTCTCGTTCCCTGCACAGTAAATCTTACCCTTGTTCCATGCTGGAGAGCCTTTGTCCATGACTTCTGGGGGAACCTTGGAGAGCCACTAAAGATCGTAAGACGAGTGCGCGATGTGGAGAGAGGCTTCCGAAAGCAACTGACAATGGAAAGAACCCGGCACGCCGACGGCAAAGTAGGGTCGGTTTGGAGGCAAGGTCTTGAAGAGGGTGTTGAAATCGTTGTCGACGTGATCGTTGAAGGAGACGTGGAATTCCGGGGTGGTTTTTCGGAGATCAGCTTCTTGAGTGGATTGGTGCTTAAGCATTACGGCTTCCATAATGTTTTTCATGGCGAAGAATGTGTTAGGTCTGGTAGAGCATCCAAAGTCAGCTATTCGAAATGTTTTTGGTAAGTTCAGGTCAAGCTTCTCAGGGATTGTTTCAAAAATTACACCTTTTGAACCTTCTACTGCTCCTCTCTGCAATAAGTTCCAAGTATATGATGATCACTTGTACATTAGTACAGCATGAACAATGTAGACTGAGAGAGAAAGAGAGAGAGAGAGAGAGAGAGAGAGAATGCTTGATAAGTGGAATTTTGAAAATAGCTATTGTCTCCATCTCCTCCATTCGTGGGACGTGAGTCTGGAATTTCCTTTGCAGCAATTGTTGGAGCCATAATCTCTCTCTCTCTCTCTCTCTGAATATGTGTGAGGGAGAAGGTGATGGACGTGGGAGCACAGCCACAAAGGCATGGTGGGCTTTATAGGCCTGGCTAGAGCCCGACTCCATAATATATTAAAAAGATTAATTTGCTAGCCAGCCCAATAGTTGTTTCCGTCATATTTTTTGTTTTTGTTTTTTTTCAAAAATTGAGAAGATAAATTATATTCTCTCTATCCCTAAATAAGTGTCTGACGTGCAGAACTAGGCCTTATAAAATATACATATTTTTCATTAAAAATTTTAATTTTTTTCACAATCTAATAGAACTCATTACTATCTATTGATTTGTGAAAAAAATTGATTTTTTTAACACAACAAATGCATCTTTTTGAAGGTCTAGATTTGCGCATCGAACACTTATTTAAGAACAGAGAGAGTAGTACTATATTAGTAATAGCCCCGCGACACTTATATAACGGAGTTCATTACAAAAATCTTGCACAAAACCCAACTAATAATCTAAACTATTGTAAACGAGAAAACTATAGGGTAGTCGATGTCTTTCACCCCAACCAAACGTTGAGCCTGAAGCACAAAGCGGCGCGCACTCACAATCTGTTGTATATTCAATCAGCAATTGGAAATGAGATAAAGTGCTAACCAAAGATAAAAACGAGATAAAGTACTAACCAAAGATAAAAACAACAAATATTCAAACGATCAGAAGATCAAACTTTATCTAAGTATGAACGTACCAATGAACTTCTAAAAAACTACAGATTTGACTAAGCTTTCACGAGTTGCCCCGCCAAAATTAAACATCAAGCATGTAGGGTACGTATAAGCACTATTGACACGAATATCATTGTAAAGCAACATTATCTCTAAAAAAAACCTAATCTGTAAACAAATATTTGTCCATACACAAAATTAAACTCTCGAAAAAACGAGAGACATAATTCTCATCACATATATATTTGGAGTTAGGTGTAGTCCATACATATTTGGAGTTAGGTGTGTGCGTGCTTCCACATGCATCAACTATCAAGCCTCACTTCCATGATCAAAAGGGTCTATCTCTGTTCTAATCGTCTTGGAATTCGCAAGACTCATTTACTATCCAACAAGTTAATAGTGTGAAAATTGGAAGGAGTGCTAGTCAATGATCCAAGGTGTCACCATAAATGACGTGCATTAAAATATGAGATTTTATAATTAGCTCATTTCCAACCCAAACTCGGGGAAAAAAACATATGGAAGACCGCCGGGATTTGGGTGGGGATGGGAGGAGGAGGCCAGGGTCGGTTAAAATGGTCATTCCCACGTACTTATATACACCAAATCATCGGTTGCCATAACAAAGGTGTCAAATGGGCCAGACTGGCACGATACGACAAGCATTGGCGCAGCCAGGGTTCGGACGCGGGGGCAACACCGTTCAATGAAAATCTAGTTATATGTTATGCGAAAAAATATTAAAAAAAAACATTTAAGTTGAAGTCATACAAGTAGGTTTTGTTGTGTGCTTTTTAAAAAAAAAAAAAAAGGAAATAAAGACTTGCTTCAACTCTCTTGTGGTACGAAAAATGCAAGACAATACGATATTAATTATTCTTGATTGTAGCCTAGCATTCTGTAAATTGCATTTTTTAACAATATTTGTATAAAGTAATAGTTTTTTTCATACCCATAAATATTTAATCGAACCACATTAGTCTATAAAAAAATTATGTGTTCGTATGGATCATGGAAAAGTTTTAATTTCCAAATGGATCATATTCCTTCCGATCGCTATTAGTGAGAAAAAATTACAAGTCTTTTGAGAACTTACGCAGAGAGAGAGAGAGAGAGAGAGAGAGAGAGAGATTTGAAAAGGGGAAAACAAATAGGGTGTTTGCCTTGCCACGAGTTCGAAAAAACAAATCGTGTGTTTGCCTTGCCACGAGTTCGAAATCTAGCACAAGGGTGCTACCAAGGAGGCATGCACTTTGCCACCCTACCAAGCATGCCTTTGTGTAGAATTTTTCAAGTATTACTCCATTCGTTCCGATTTGTTTATTTAATTTTGGGTTTTCAACTTATTAAGGAAACCAAATCTTATTCATTAATTTGAAAATTTACGTAATCTAATTCATTGATTTTGAACTTGGACATTCAATTTGGGATATACACAAGTCAAAAATGGGACAAACAAATTAGAAAGAACGGAGTAATATTTAACCTTACTATGTCTATATATATATTTTTTTGTATTTTTGAAATGGGGGTGGTACGTGCCACCTCCCCCACTAACTACCACCGCCCTTGACGACATGTTTAAATGTGGCACAGTATGGTACGGACACAATTTTAGATGGGCACGGCATGGCTACGACATGGAAGTGGGCTTGACACAGCACGATTTTAGAAGGGCACGACACGGGTACAAAAGGCATGATACGGGGCACGATCGACACAATAAATACTAATTTTTAATACCACAAAAAATATTAATATTTTATGTTATACTTAAACATAACAGTATATGCTTTTGGTGTTGAGAAAAATGTTACTATATTGTAGCCTATCTAACATCGACAAAAAAAAAACTATCTAACAATTATTTGTTTTGAAATTATATAGATAAGAATATATATAGATGTAGTTGTTAAAAAAAAAATTCAGTGAAACTCGGTTAGAGATGTGCCAGCATGGGCAAGACACATTTAAAAACACTACAAGAAATTACATCATTCCCGACTAACAATTTAGTCGGCAAAAGGTAGGATTTTAGTCGGCAATAGGAATTCCCAACTAAAAAATTTGGTCGGTGATTTAGTCGGGGTATTGCGGTCGGCAAAAGTAATCACCGACTAAATCATATTTAGTCGGCAAATTATTGTTTTTTCCGACTAATTATTTAGTCGGCAAATTTAAATTATTGCCAACAAAACATTTAATCGGAAAAAGTATTTAGTCGGCAATGTTTAATAAATCACCGACTAATTATTTAGTCGGAAAATATTTAATAAATTACCGACTAATTATTTAGTCGGCAAATTTAAATTATTGCCAACAAAACATTTAATCGGAAAAAGTATTTAGTCAGCAAATTTTAATAAATTACCGACTAATTATTTAGTCGGCAAATATTTGATAAATTACCGACTAATTATTTAGTCGGAAAATATTTGATAAATTACGGAAAATATAATGATAAATTACCGACTAATTTAGTCAGAAAATGTGAAAACAATTAATAATTATAACTAGCATCTTTTACCAACTATTTTAGTCGGAAAATATAATATTAAAAATTTTAATACTAATTTTAAAATCTGCTTAGATTTTTTATTTTTTGTGATTCACAATAAATTAAATTGAGCAATATTTATTCACCAATCTACTGTAATCAAGTATTCAAATTCAAGAACAATTCATTCATAACTTTCATAAATAAAAGGTGTTCACCAAATATTTAACAAACGGTATCCAATTTCACAGAATACAAAATAACGAAAAATCGTACCATGAAAAGTGTACGTAGCATCAAACATAACATATCCAAACCCTAGAGCGCAAAATAATAAAAAATTTCAACAGCGAGAAAAGTAGATTACGGTAGAATCCACGGCAAAAATCCAACTTCTTCATATATAATCCTTAACAAGGGGCCAAATACTCCAATATCTGTGAAAAGAATAAAACACAATAATAAGACCCATGATATTGATACAAACTTGACAAGGGTATATCAAGAGAAGAAAAGAAAAGAAATCAAACACCATGATATTGATACATACACATACAATAACATTTCTCGAGTATGGGTATAAGAATGAAGAGAGCCATCTAAGCAAATCTAAGCATCTAGACTATGAGTATAGAATTCAAAACCTCTAACAGCAAAATAAAGAGTAAACAAGTGACTAAGTTCAGTTGTTCAACTTCCCCATACAAACTTACGAACATGTTTTGGGTGGCAATAATGCCACGAACCTAATTTTTACTGCCACAACATTCAACTTCGATTGACTATTATGCCCTCTTATAACAAAGAGAAAGTGCTAGTTTGTCTCGTTGTCGTCACCTCTCAATCCTCTCTCCCAATTTGCAAATACAGAGCAATTCAAATGTACTATCTCTCTCTCTCTCCATCACCGACACAATGATTCACATTCTGGAAATGCAAAATCTAGTTCATATGCAAAGCCATATATAACTACTTTCAGGTATTTAAAACAAGATGAAGACCTCCACCCATTTTTTCCATTTCCCATCAATTGATTGCCCCCTGTAGATTTATGTAGAATTGGGCAATGGATATTATGGATGTACTTAATTCAAAGATCACACAACTACCACCGTCATAGAGAAATGAATTAAGGGACATCAATCTATAACAGATGGGTCCATACAACAAGCGAGGACAAAAGGTTCAGTCTGGATACAAGAATGGCCGCGAACCAAATCTCGAGATTTCTCTATCAAATCTATGGCCCTCTTCAACAATCATAGATAAACTAGGAATTTACTGGAATGAGAGAGTAAAAATGAGGGAGAAGAGAGTTGTATTAGATAGAGAAGTGGGTTTGGAGTCGGAGACGAAGCTGAAGAAAGCACATACAGAAAAGTTTGGGGCATAAGTGGAAGACTTGGTTAAGGGATCGTGGCACTAAACAAAACGCTCATGGCATTATCACCGTCCTATGTTTTAACATTCTTAATACAACTAATAACCCACAAAAATTTTTTTTTTAATCATTTAACCCACAACTATTTAGCCCCCTCTTTTTTCCCAAAATCTGTCTTCTTCATTCTTCACCAATCTTCTACTCTTAGATTACCACCTCTTTCTTCCCCCTTCTTTGCATTTTCTACAACTCCATCACTCCACCAATGAAACCCCCACCAACCACCACCGGACCAGCTGCAAAACAGCTCTAAAAAGAGCCCAACCCCGCCCCGAAACAGCTCGGAAAAGCTGCCCAGAACCAGTTGAAAAACCAGCATTGAACCAGCCCCACAAACCAGTCCCGACCAGCCCGAAATCAGCCTGCTTCGACCCAAAAAAATTAGCTCTAATTAGCCCCCGAACAGTTCCACAAAACTAGCTCAAAACCCTAGACAATGAGCATGTATGGTAAAACTAGCCCATGGCAGTACCGCCAAAACTCCTCTGTTCCATAAACAAACCAAAACATTCAAATCCCATAATCCCACATTCAATAATAAAGTAACTAAATTCTCCTACACTTGTCCCATTCACTCATACTTCACAAATCTCCACAGCCCACACGTGCACCGCGTTGAACACACAAAACACCACAACATAACACACCCACTTCCATCATGCATGTATGGTAAAACTCTTCCATAGTTTAATCGCATAAGACAAATAATTTCAGTCGAACTTGTGAAAAACTAGAAACAAAACCCATATTTGTCCCCTCATTGACTCCACTAATACACTACCAAAAGCTCAAGTTTTGTTCTCTAGTTGGAACTCAAAAACTAATAGATAATAATGCAAGGAGTTGTATCAAAATACGCTACAGTGAAACTAAGCAATAGCATACATAATAGCCGCCACAAAAAACAGTATTCAACTATCACCAAATCCCAAAAATGCAAGCAAAGTAAAACAACACAGCGAAGAGGAAGGAAGATGATAATTGATATGCAACCCATTAAAAGTTAACCCATTAATTCTTAGCAAAGAGGAAATTACGTACCGAATATTTCCTACCATCACCTCAATCACACATTGTCTCGTCCATACATTTGCCTCATCATCATAGCTTTGAGTTCATCAAATTCACGTTGTCTTTGCTCATCTCTTCGCCTTAGCTCCTCATCTCTTAGCCTTAACTCTTCATCTCTTTGCCTTTGCTGCTCTTCTCGTTGTCTTTGCTCCTCGTCACACTGGTTTCGCGCCTCCTCCCACCGCCTTTCATACTCCTCCCGTTCTCTTCGTTGCTCCTCACGAAGTAACTCCATCTCGGATTGGACTTTTTGTAGCTCTTGTCGTGCTGAGTTGGAGCTGGATTGGGAAGAGAAGGATGAGGGCCTCGGGCCAACCCCAAATCCCCTTACGTAATACTTTGCTTCCCCAAGACAAATCCTTGAAAGTTTTTCGTCCGTCAGCGGACGTCCTGATTGAGATGCCTCATCTCGCTTGGCCACCATCCTCGCCTGTCGTTTGCAAAAAGAAGAAAAGAAACAACGAAAAATATAAGGAATAGACTAATTGAAAAAGAAAAAACAAAATGTCTACAGATATTAGATACATACATGTATCTCCTCACATTGAGGATCGATCCATTCACCATCTTTCAATGTATGTGATGCCTGGTATCTCTCACATAAATCTGGCACCTTTCTATTAGGCTTGTCTGCCTAACATATTCAAATAACTATTAGTTTTAATCACTGACAATAATGCATACATCGAAGGAATGAGATAACTTCAATTTTTCCATGCTAGATTTCATGTTCTGCATCTAATATGCTCTAAATTGAAGCCATGGGAGAGGGTTTTTGAGGTTGGAATTAAGTTTTTATTTCAGAGAATTCGTGTATATGATGAACATGCATAACTGTGTTTGAACAAGTTCATAATCTGTCCTGTTTTGACGAATTTATTCAAGGTACCTAGAAATCTTCTAAATTCTTGAAAAAAATCCTGAAGGTTCATATGTGAGTCTTTTATCTGTGGTAAAAATTTCAGGATCCGATTCAAAGTATTAAATTCTGTAGAAATTCATAACCTCGCAAAGCGCAGTTTCGGACTGTGCTGACTGCACAGACATGTGTTGGGGAAACGGCTATAATTTTAAGCTCGGGCGACGAAATATCGAACCGTTTTCTGATTTTGAAACTAGACTCATAGACCTAAAAACATGTACAAAGATTGTGTCTTAGTTACTCCTGTGCAAAGTCAGATTTTGAAATTTGCAGGATTGGAAACCTTGTGTCTGTCCTATTTTTGGGGATTTTTGTTGAGGCAGTTCCTAAACTCCAAAAATCATGGGATTTTTTATAGAGAGTTCCTCTATGAGTCTTTTATCTGTGGTAAAAATTTCAGGATCCGATTCAAAGTATTAAATTCTGTAGAAATTCGTAACCTCGCAACGCATAGTTTCGGACTGTGCTGACTACATAGATACGTGTTGGTAAAACGGCTATAATTTTGAGCTCGGGCGACGAAATGGCGAACCGTTTTCTGATTTTGAAACTAGACTCGTAGACCTAAAAAAATGTACAAAGATTGTGTCTTAGTTACTCCTGTGCAAAGTCAGATTTTAGGTTAAAGGTTATAGAACTGCAGATTCTGTGACTAATTTCTTAAAGCTAGCTATCTAATTTCATATTCTTACCATAGGACCTTATGTTCATTAAAAATAGGCTTGCTTAACATCCTCTAATTATGTTTGCAATGTAGAGAATCTTGTAAATACTTCTAGTTTTGGCGTATGTAAAATGAATGGCGTTTTGGTTCTGCTATTCGTACTTGTGTCCCTTTTAGTCATTTGCTAATAAGATGTTTAACTTTGATATGGCCTTAGTGATTGGATCATTGGTGCTTTGTTGTGGCTAGAGCCTTTAGGGGCGGGCTAGGGTCGTGACACTTACTCCCTTGACTCTCCCCCACAAAAGGACTCCCACTAACTTTTACCTCCACTCTCAAGAACTTTTACCCTACTTTTCAATCCAAACTCACCCTAAATATATATAGGACAAGTAATAAGGTGTGTCCAACACATGTCCATATGTGTTGTTTTGGGTTTTGTCTTGTTTGTGACTGACACGGATACGTGAGGCATGTAGACGTGTCAGTGCTTCTTAGATTATACCAATTGTGAAGTGATATCATGTTTTGCATTATGAATTCCTTGTATATAGCTATATTAGCATTTCAACATGCTGCTCTCATGCATACAGCAGACCCAGAAGAACATATATGACATAGCTTTAGTCAAACCCATCCATATAGATCAGAGTGGAATAAAGACAGCGTGATCCAATCCCAAAAATGGAGCTGATGTGAGTAGTTTGGCTAGATTGATACACCAACCCGATCTTATATCAAAACAGACCCTCACGCTCAAGTCAAATGCAGAGCATGCAAATGCAAGTCTCCGATCATGTCCCATCAAGATGAACTAAAAGGTAGAAGAGAAACAAATCTTAAAGATTCCATCATACAGAAACTTCCACTACCTGCTCCCCTAATTTCCAAAGCATTACCTCATTTATTGCTCTAACAGTTCACACTCATTTATTACTAAATTGAATTCAGCTTGAAACTCGAATTTTGATGCATGGTCCTGAGATGTTTTGTCAGCAGCAACTTTTGGCATCTTAAACAGATATGAGATAACAATTCTGTGTCATAGACTCATAGCAACACCATTAGCTATATAACCATAAAGGACCTCAAAGAATTTCAGCTAGAAAATCTTCCAGCTCATGGATTAATTAAAAAAATGGGGCACACAAGAAAAGAAAATAATGAAATGACATCTAAAGTTATAAGCTTGGGGCAGTATCAAATCAAACAAACACTTCCTTTTGCTTTTTTTACTTGGATCGACACTTCCTTTTCCTTTCACTAGTGATGAGCACGTGCGTTGTATGTGGCACACTTGTGGCATGTAGACTATTTATAAATCCTGTGTTATTTACACAAAAACAAACCTGTAATGAAAATTCAAAAATTTCCAAATAACAACATAGATGGAAGTGCACTCAAAGGATTTGTTTTGCTTTGTATCACTCATGATCAGCAGAAGAACAAAAAGAACACACCAACGCCTAAATAGTTGCAATGCTTTGTTTCCTATCAGCTAAGTACGGATTAGCCTTCTAATACTTTATACGAAAGGCTCCTATAATGTGAACATGCCTCCATACTCCAAAGTCTAAACACTGATGATTGTTTCCAGGCCAGATTATCCTATAATGTGAGAAGCTTTTAGTGTGCTTTATAAAGCATAAATTTCAGGTTAAGGCTCATAGTCATGGACTACAACTTGAACGGCCAATACTAATCTAAGCCTCATGTTATAAGTTTTCGATGTTGTACCATTTTTGTTTAGGCTCAAATAATAGGTCAGATAGTGCATGAATTCCAATGGCCAACTGAGTATATATTGTGGGGGGTATGGTTAACGATCAGTGGGTCTAGTCGTGGTCCTCCGGTTCACTCCTGCTCAGCACATGTGGTAACCGTCTTGGCCAACGTCAGTCAAAACACCAAAATTCTATTTTGATTAGTCAAAAATACAACCTAATCAAATCCCAAAACTCCTTCAAAAAGAAATCAATATCACAAAATCAATTTCACACATCCAAATCAGAAAAAAAAAAAACTATCATATATCGTACATTTCTGTACAGCCACTGTCAAAACTTCAACCATACTTCCACCTTCTAATCAGAAACTAGAACTGAAAACCCAGCCACCAAATTAGAAAACCCAAAAAACCCAAATTGATTTTTTCGTTTGGAGCACTAAAAACCCAAATCAATTTGTTCATTTGGAGCACTGAAAACCAAGATTGTAGCGGGGAGAGAGAGAGAGAGAATGAGTACCTAGCAGGAGCGAGCGAGAGAGAGATAGAGCGGCTCGACCACGGCTGGAGATGCAAAGTCGGAGGAGAGGGGTTTTCGTCGAGGGGTTTGATTGACAGGAGTAGGAGGATCTGAGACCACAGTCAGAGGAGAGAGGGGTTTTCGTCTGGGGTGTGGCAGCGGCGGCCGTGCTGAGCGGTGGAGACCGCGGCTGGAGAGGTGGGTTGAGCAACCACGGCTGGAGAGAGGGACAGCGTCTGGGTTTTCGTCTGGGGTGTGAACTGAATGACGATGTGAGGCAGATGGGGAAAGTGTATAGCCGGATGGGTATGATAGGGTGCAACGGTGCCGTTTTGTATTATAAAAGACTTGCCGACTAAATAGTTAGTCGGGAATCAGATAAAGCCCGCCAATTTTTTTCATGAAAATTTTAGATTCGCGCAAAAACATGTATCGTTCCCAACCAAAATTTAATTAGTCGGTATTTTTTGTCTTGGCCGACTAAATATTTAGTCGGAGATAATTCTTGAGTCGGAATTACTTATACCACATCCAAAAACATTAAAGTCTTATAACACACCACCCGAGCCCCATTTGAGATTTTTTTTGCGTGATCAGAACCATTTATTTTCTCTAATATTATCAGTTAGATCATTCTTACTAATATTACAGTTGATCGTTTTCCGTTAGACAATTAATCAAACAAAAAATACTATTTTTCTAATGAATTCACGCCTCGATAAAGGGATATTCTAAACCAAATCGAGCCGCAAATTTACGGGAATGAATAATTCAACAAGTACAAGAACATCAATGATCTTGATCGTCAAGATTGTCTTGTGATCTTGTGGCTATTGCAATAACAATTACAACATAAGAATTAGTTAACTATCAAATACGTCAAACATATATATAGTTAAGGTAACTGCCAAGTCATTTTTTATAATGATCGATCTGAACCATTAGAATTTAATGTCTTATTTATTATAGAATTGTCACTAAAATCGGAGATCATTTGATATTGGCGACCACATTATCGAAAGACATTTAATGTGTTCGGAGACGTTTAAGGGTTATAGTGAACTAACCGAGCCCCGTTTTAAAAAGAAGATAATTTCAAATTTAAATATAAAGAAAATAAAAAATAATATTTTATTTTTTTTGGTACCATTTAAAAGATCTCAATGAGATCTATTAAACAAGATATATATTGGTAGAAAAATTATTTGCGTAGACACATGATTTTTGAGCTTGAAATTACCTTCAATTTCTAAAAGTTCCTTTTTAAAGAAACCGGAACGGGGCCTATGTCAACAATTCCAACCAATCAAATCTAGCTGGTTCCCACCTGTTAACCCAAAGGTTTCTATGAATACCTTGTTGATTTTGATGATAACAAAATATATTTTATTGAAGAAGAAATATAATTAATATTGTGATATTTTGTATTCATTTGAGTTAATGTTTATTTTGTAGGATTTGGTTGAAGTATACATAGACACATTGCTACAAATCACTATCTCAATAGTCAAGATAAAATAAAAGGAGGAAGATTAACGATAAATCTTTTCCTAACTTAATTGGCTAAAGAATGCTTCAAATGAAAGAAATTATTGGTTGCACGATTTGTGAGATTTAACTCCAACGGGTAATGGAAATTCTCATATTACATGGCTTGCAGATTAGTGCCAAAGAAAAGGAAATCAAATAATTGATTGGCTACTAGAAGATATGCTAACGGCTAGTGGATGGAGAAACGAAATATCGGTTTCAACGTTGAATGAAACAATTCAAAGCAAGATTTATTGGCTACACAAATTACTCCAACGGCTGGTGGAGCTCCCTTCAATTATCTCGTCACTCCAAGCATAAATAGAATCAAAATGAAAAGAAAAAGCATGACAAAAAACCTTGAAGAACAAAAATAAGCATTTACCATTTTTTATCTGTTAACTCCGCGCTTACATCTTGAATATTAGTTTGAATGTTCTTTGATCTTGAGCCAAAAATGTTAAAAAGGGATTGTACACCTTTATACATACTATTGTGAGTGATTTTAGAGAGAAAATTACTTGAAGTTAGGTGTTACTAGCACCGGAGTCAAAACTAGTTGGGTTAGGCGTGACTAGCACCGAAATCGAAATTAGTTGGAGCGATCGAGGATATTTTGCTCATTGTAAAGGTTGTCTAGCACCCGCAAAACTAGAAGATTGTAACTATTGGAGATAGTGTAGCAAATTTCAAGTTAGACACTTGGGAAGTTGACTAGGCCGTGAAGTTGCGAATCGAACCACTATAAATCCTTGCGTTCGATTCTCTCTTTCCTACTCTCTTTATTTTATTATTGCAATTAATTTTTAAATTACGCATTATATTGGAGTTTCCCAATTCACCCCCCTCTTGGGTTTTTATTTGGACCAACACCACCAATTAATTATCACGTTCTCCTGGAATCCTCCCCCACTTTTTTTCTCTCTCTCTCTCTCTCTCTCTCTCTCTCTCTCTCTCTCTCATGCACTCTCTCTGCAGTTATGCACACTAAAACAACAAAAAATGCTCTTATAAACTACTCCAATAAAACGTCTTTTAAAAAATTACTCCTATAAACTAGTACTCCCTTCGTTCTTTATTTAGAGTCAAGTATTTCATTTTGAAATGTTCCTTAATAAGTGTCCATTTTATAAAGTTAGTGGGTAAAAGTTGGTACATTGTCTATTTTATAAAATTAGTGAGTAAAAGTGTAATGATAGGTAAGTAGGGAAAATGAAGAAAAAAATTGATACGAAAGATATAATGATGGTGTATTTTTAATAAGTTGAAGTTACGAAACATGACACTTAAAAAGGGACGGAGGGAGTATTTTTTTAGAACTGGAATTGATTAGAAGCGTAACTGTTACATAATATTAGAAAATATTATGTTAATTCACTTTCTCAACATCGTATCAGAATCATAAGATTTAGGTCCTGTGGGATACTTGTTCTTTTACGGGTGGCTAAGCCTCGCTGCCGTCTGCCAGACACTTGAATTTCATCTTGAATCTCTACTATGATGGCTTCTCTCACTCATGGTTGTTTTTGGTTTTCTTTAGTTGTTTCCTGGCTTCTCATGGCTCTTGATTCGCGCTCTTGGCTTCTCCTGGTTTTGTCCTAGCTAGCTCTTGGTTTCTCCTTGTTCTCACTCTTGGCTTCTCTTGGCTTTCGCATGACTCTTAGTTATTTTTGGTTGTCTTCTTGGCCTCTCCTGGCTCCCAGTTCCTGACTGTTCTTTGTTTCTGTTAGGATCAATCGTCACACAAATGCACACGATTTACAAGTATAAAACAGTAAAAAATTAACACAGAGATATACGTGATTCCCCAAAACCGGGTATGTCCATGGGAGCGAGAGCGGCTGCTATTCTTTTATTGTCACAGTATGGAGCTCCACTTGTTCCGCTCCGCTTCACTCCGGCATCTAGCATTCTTTCTATAACTTCTTAGTATCTCTTCATACTTAACATATGAGCCATAGTTCTAACAGTTTATCTTGGCTACTTGAATTTAAAGAGAGATGTTAACATAATAGAAAATGCTATGTTACCATATTTTGTAGGTTGATGTTTCTTAGCAAGTTAGTCTCAGTTTCAATTAGTACTTTTCTAACCGTGACATTAAACAGGAGTGAAAAATTCTTCTGGAAATTATATATTTCTCTAAGCTAGGACCAGTACATGCATGTACCACGGTCCACGGTGGTTACGAGTCTTGGGACAACTCAGTAAGTAATGGAGCCCAGCTGGAAAACAATGGCTGGACCGGCGTACGTGAAGATGACTGGTTTTCTCCTCCTCTTTCAAGCTTCCTCAGCAGTGGACCAATGATATAATTAACGCCCGCTATGTAGCTTAATTATCGGCTGTTACCAAGCAGTTTTTTCGTTCACTAGTTCTGCTACACCAAGTTATACTTGTGTTATAAAAAATTCACACTCGTGTCAGCCAATTCTCAATCTTTTCCAAGATTCAAAAAGTTGCCCCCTAAACACCCCCCTCCCCCTCTCGTTCTCTGAAAATAAAAATCACTCAAAAAAATGCAGTCAAA